>OY977935.1:51949382-52540042 GCA_963854355.1 Epinotia brunnichana | reverse complement strand
ACCGTGTCATTTGTTTCAATAACAAATATCATTTATTTGACATAAATAAATTCATAACGTGCTTCACGCTAACATCAGAGAAAATATGTTTGACAAATAAATATTTCTTGTCTTTAGTGGATCTACTAGCTTTTAACATAGATCCAAATAGATGTAATAGCTCAACTGGGTCTACTCGTCGATCTGAGTATTAAAATTTTTCATCAGAATATTTAGGGTTTTTCCAGCAAGGTACCTACTATAAATAGGCTTATTTTTAGACAATGATGACACTCAAGTTGTATGTATTACTGAACATGGGCTTAGACAAAAACAGAACCACACATATGTATCAAGAGCAGCACGAACTGCCAACCAACTGTCATGCAGTTTGGTAGTAGATTTATTATGTAACCATTTAATGTGTCCTTTTTAAGAAATAAACGATTTAATATTTATATAGAGGTGGCAAAATATTGGCAAAATAAAGTATAGTTAAAATTATTGGATCCTTTTACACGAAGAAGAAGAATATTTATATTATTAGATCATTTTTGTCTTTGTAAATTTTAAATTAGTGAAATTATTGATAATCATGAAGATTAACACTAAGCATGGTACCACTCTAGTCATACTGACAATCGCCCCGTTAAAATGTCAAACGCGAATAACGCGATACATTGCTGTGACATTACGGTAGTCCCTAATTGTCGGCTCTGGCTAGCAAGCAATGCAAAGCAATGGCGAATTTCATAATCGATTGCGTATTTATTCAAAAAACTGTTATTTTAGTACTTACTGGTGATAGAAAATCGGTCCCGGAGGAACCTTTGGGTCCTGGCTTGCCTCTCGGCACGACTAAATTGCAGAACGCGGCATGTTTCTATTTTTAATACGGCAAAAATCGTCACCCACGGTCAACAGACAACTGATTTGCGTGTTGACTGCGTTTGACAGTGTTATGAGTGTTCACTCATAACATCGGCTACACGCACCCCGCCCAATACCGTTTCTATAGTATTTACTCGTTCTGTGTGTGTAATGTATGTGTATGTTTAAAAACACCGAAAACACGGCGCAGCGGACGCGGCTTTAAGCTTGTAAAAACATGTTGGCCACGCCCCTTTTCTGTTCGAAAAACATGATATAAAGTATATGTGTAATGTATGTGTATGTTTAAAAACACCGAAAACACGACGCAGCGGACGCGGCTTAACATTGCAGAGCAGACAGATAGTACCATGACATGACAGTACGACAGAAATGCCAAAAATGGCGTTGAATATTTCACTCAATATTATCCTTTTCATTATTTTGAAGCGAAACTCAATATTTTTACCTCGTATCGTCGCTCGCGAGTATAGTATAGTCGGTATAAGTGAATATAGCCAGATAAATTCCCGAATTGTGCCTACAAGTCATTTGGAGTCAGTTATACAGCCACGCTGCAGTCATACCTTACAAGATGACCGATACGTTATTTTTCCTAATTACATACGTTTATTAAAGAACGAAAGAAATGGTAATGGACAGAATAGTTCTACAGAGAGCAACCCCGAAGAACAGAACACGTCTGTAGATAGTAATCCCGAGGAGACGAAACAAGAGCCGGAGGCAGAAGATCAGCAGGAAGAAAGGCCGAGGAGCCGCATTGAGACGTACGACGAGATGGCCAGGTTCAAGGACTCTAGCAGACCCCCCGACAGCCATTATCCTCCTGGACCAGGTTACCGGCGATCGCATGCCACCAGAAGCAGTTTCGACAGTCTTACTATAGCCGTGTATGAGATAGTTGCATACATATGTATCGCTCGCGTCTCAAACGCTTAAAACTGTGTTGCACAGGCAGGTAATGATTTTTAAAAGCTAGGCTTGGAAATCTTACCTATATATATACGAATGAGACCTTAGTTAATTAAAATACCTGGTGCCGATTATGAATGCGTGATTTCTTTAAATCTGTGTCTGCACACAATATATATTATATAAGTATAACTCCTAAATGAATAAGGTAAAGACATATTACAGGATGGTCTACTTATGGTGAACAAGTGCCTATATATATATATAGGGGAACTACGTACTCATTCGGCTCGGTATCATGGCCGACGACAGGTATTCACACATTACGAGTTTTTTTCATACCGAGAAAGATATTGTTCAAATGTTAAGTTTTTTGTCATTTTATCAATTTATATAGCATTTGTGTCATTCCTTAAACATTTACCTACGTATTAAATAACTTATTTTTAGGAAAAGAGTCCGTGTTCTATTTATTTTCAAATTTTACATTTTTAAAACGATCTATTACGGACAAAATATATATATAAATATAATGGACAAAATGACATAGTTAAATTGCTTCTGACATTCATTTTGATCATTCAACGGACAAATTGACATAGGTATGTCATTTTGTACATAGCTTTTGACATTTTGGTTGCGGTGCGTACAATGTTCGCATTGGGCTCACGCTTCTTGCGTAGATGTTCCAAGAAGAACTCCGCTTAGTTCTTCTTGGAATCATTTGCGAACTATGCCAATAATGATATAGCTTTTATGTATATGTCATTTTGTCCATTAGCAATATGTCATTCTGTCCGAAGCATATGGACAAAATGATGGATGGATTATGGCATGGCGGATCTCAGTTAAACAATTTTTGTTTTTTTTCTGTTGATTTTTTGCTAAAAATGTTTACTCGTTTCGATAATCTAAGGACCAAAGATGATTTATGTAAACTATGGCTGTGTTTTGTACAACCAATAAAAAGTTATGATACAAAAATAAAATGTTGTACGTACTTCCCCTATAGTAGTGTTAGTGATGGCCCTACCTATGCCTGTGCTTGATAAATAATTAGGGTGTTAGAAAACAGGTCACACCGCAGTCGATGCTGCATACATTACGTAATGCATTGTAATGGAGTAGGTAGTTGAGACTGCGTGTAGTGTAGGTAGCAGTTTGCTAATTGTCATAGGCGACCGAGATGCACGTTTCGCCCCACACGCCTTCCGTGTCCCGCGAGATCATGTCCGTTTCGCTGTTTTGTTTCATCGTCCTAGCGCTAGCTGGAGCGGAATCTTTCTGTGGCGACACCGTGCGTTGGTCGCATCGTTTAAAAAGCATAGTGAACGCTTACGGGGTGTGGCACGGCGTGGGCTTCGCGCAACACACCGCGGACATGACCAACAAGCCCATCGAGGTGGGATGCGTCACCCTTTACATCAGCGACGCTACCGGCGATTACCAATACGATTGGCTCGACTGGACTGTAAGTTACTTCATAATCAATGTTCATTTATCGCATTTTTCGGGTTCCGTACTCAAAGAGTAAAACGGGACCCTATTACTAAGACTCCGCTGTCCGTCCGTCCGTCCGTCCGTCCGTCCGTCTTTCTGTCACCAGGCTGTATCTCACTGATATCGTGATAGTTCCAGATGAAATTTTCACAGATGATGTATTTCTGTTGCCGCTATAACAACAAATACTAAAAACATAGAATAAAATAGTTTTTTTATAGATAATGGCACGGAACCCTTCGTGCGCGAGGCTGACTCGCACTTGGCCGGTTTTATTTTTTGAATATGACGATGGCAAACAAGAATATGTGCCTGATAGTAAGCAGACACCGTAGCCTATGGACGCTTGCGACACCAGAAGAATCACAAGAGATTCATTATTGATTTGATGATTCATTGTGTTGAAAGTTAGAGACAAATGCGGGTACATACCTCACGTTCAACACAGCGCATCCTCTGGTGCTTTGGCGACCTTACTCACCACCAGGGATACAACACCATCGTCTTTTCCTAAAATAATAAAATAAAGTGCAAGGAAGAAGGTACTTACCTAGTCGGAGAGTCGCTTGGCTCGCGACATGACAGCCAGCAGTGCTATAGAAGAAGACATTAAAGGATTACTTACTGTTTATTTTGGCAAATATCTCTGATATTACTTACATATGTTGGCATATGATCCTGATATTATTGACTTATTTTGCCATAGGGCCTGCACGGCTATCACAGGATGACCCGCGAGCTGTGTCGCGGTGAGATAGAGTATCCATCTCTTTCTAATTAGAATGCTTAGAAAGATATAGATAGTCTATTTCGCCGCGACATAGCGCACGTGCTGTCTTGTGATAACCGTGCTGGCCACATGTTTGCGGCGCCGCACTGAGATTGTCACTTTTTCTTAACAAACTAATTACATATTATTGATTTGTCATCAGACGAAACAGAGGCATAATGAGAGCGAGTGGATGCCAGCCACCACTCCATGGAGCTCGTGGCTCGCCGTACGCCGGAGGCGCCACGCGTTGCAGGAGCGGCGCGTGCGCGTGTTGTGGGACGAGGATGGACAGACCATGGAGCAGACCTACGACTACTCGCCCGAGGAGCCCGGCCTGTGGACCACGGAACAGTGGAGGCCGGGGGAACGAGAGATGAGGGCTATGGGTGTAGGTTAGTAACTATCCAAATAGGTAACCTTGTGGCTGCCGTGCCAAAGCGGCCTGTCGCGGCTGGTCGGAGAGGGCTCAAGATAATTACTTATATAGTATGTCAGTCTCTCAACCAAATCCACCTTAATATTATTGGCCAGTTATCAACGTGATTATATCAGCTCAACTGTATTTATATATATATATTGTAACTTAACATTTATAATATACTGAACTCAATTTTTGAATATAATTGGGAATTCATAGTAGTTACCTATGTATAAGCTTAGAAGATGATCTTTTAATATTTTCGTGCTCCAATGTCTTTTTAGTGATGGTTTAGTTAAACCATTTACACTAGGTAAAGCGATGTATATCGGTCTAGAAGTCTACAAGTAACTGTCTAGAAGTAACAACTTGCTACTGATGATTGTAACACTGCAAATTAAAATAAAATTATTAGCTTTTTTATTACCAATCATGATTTTGATTTAGTAAACAAGATAATTACTTATTAGTATGTGTCAGTCTCTCAACCAAATCCACCTTAATATTATTGGCCAGTTATCAACGTGATTATATCAGCTCAACTGTAGAGGTATTTATATAATTATTGTAACTTAACTTTATAATATAATGAACTCAATTTTTGAATATAATTGGGAATTCATAGTAGTTACCTATTATGTATAAGCTTAGAAGATGATCTTTGAATATTTTCTTTCTCCAATGTCTTTTTAGTGATGGTTTAGTTATTATCGGTCTAGAAGTCTACAAGTAACTGTCTAGAAGTAACAACTTGCTACTTTCATCCCTTGGCAACAAATATTCGGAATGCAACGAATGAATGCCGCAAAAAAGTTTAAGCGATTTAGAACGCATCGTTTTGTTACCCACAACTTGTAAACCGATAAAAGCGAAAGCATTCTTCAAATGAATCCTAGGCAATTTTGAAAAAAAAAATGACGTTAACTGGCCGGCACTGCTTCCCAGGCTTTAATGAGGTTTAGGGCGATTAAAAATGGCGTCTATCACGCCTGAATACCTACAGCTGTCATTGCCTTTAATAGTAGTTTATGTGACTGTACATAATGAAGGGCATTAAAAACGAGTGTGGGTTTATGAAACGAGCCAAAGGCGAGTTTCATAATAACATCACACGAGTGTTTTAATGCCTAATTATGTACAGTTACATACACTATTTTATCTATCCACATATCATAAGCCTCCATGATGCATTCAGGAGCCGCATATTAGGACCGGCGTCGCGGCGTCGTTTTCTGGCAGCTGTCATAGTTTTTTTTTTAATTCAGAGAGTCGGATCCAACTGTCATATCGATCGATATCTTACTTACGTGTGACATTTGTCAAATTTGTATGCAAATTGACAATTCATTTCGAACTACGTCATCTCGACTGATATTAGAATAGAGGTTAAATCAAATTTCTTTGTTTTTCAGAGACGTTCGAAATTTGAATGAAATAATATTATCGAAATCGATGTTATTATTTAGTAATAATAACATTTCCACAGATAAGAAATTTGTTTTAACAAAACAGTTTATTTTTATGGTGGTCATAATGTGCGGTTCTTGAACGCATCATGGAGGGTTTATGATATTTGGATAGATAAAATGATTTGTTATGATCATCCCGTGCTACTTCCATACCGGCGGCCCCTATTTCACCAACTTGACAATTGTCACCTGACACTGACAACTCGCCACACATTGCTTGTTCTAGAAGTTAAGGTGGTCACTAAGTTACTTGTGGAACCAGCAATGTACGGAGAATGGTCGTTTTCAGGTGACAATTGTCAAGTTGGTGAAATAAGGGCCTGGTCTCCCTATACCAGATGACAATCTTTTAAAACACTACTGTAAGCTTTTTGTATGTACATACATTTATACGGTCGACGCCAAATACGTAGTTATGTGTCGTGTCGTGTTTTCTTTGACTTTTGCACCTTGTTCCATTGTCATTAAGGCGAAAAACATATGTACGGTCAGCCCTGTGTCCAATTTGACTGGAAATATATTTGCTGTTGTTATTCTTCAGACAACCAGTATTTGTAGGAGTCATAGTCCTTTCAAGAATATGTTCGTTAGCAGCCTGTATTGTATTTCCAGATTTGTGGTACCCCGACGACCCCCCGAGACACCCCGAAGTGATCCGGGTGTTGAAACTGACTCCAGACGAGATGATAATCAACCACTGCACGGAACTGGGAGACGGAGGGATGTTCTCCCTGGTCCTGCGCAGGTCTCCGGCGAAGGTGGGCCGCTGGGAAAGGCTTGAGTGGCTGAAGATCCTGATGAGCTATGGACTTCCTCACCCGTATCGGTACATAGCGGTGTGCGACGCTTGTGCGCCTATTATTTCTCTACTATGTTTCTTGGCCACTGCAGTTCTATTGAGGTTGCTGTAAAGCATAATTTCCACCAAACGGCTCGCATCGCATCGCCGATATCGTATGCGTCTACATCCTGCCGGACGCGATCGGCTGTCGCCGCATCCGTTCGTATCCTTTCCGATCCGATGCGATGCGAGCCGTTTGTTGGAAATTTTGCTTAGTATTTATATAGAAAAACGTTGTGTAACAGGTTCGTGAACTTGAACCAAAGTTTACGAAAACAACGCAACACTTTTGAAAATAAATATTATTTCATTTCGTTTCCGACGTGATCGTGACGTCAGCGTCAGACGGTTCATGAATTACTAAACGTCATTACGTTGTATGCCTACAGTTGTTAAATATTTCATATCTATATCTAATAGGTAATAACAATGTGAGTGATGAGTTAACTATAACTTATATTAAATTGATCATGAGTATAATTGCACTGTACAACTATACACATAGTCACGGTACAGTGTACAGTTAGTTAACGTAATATAGATAAGCAGCAGCCAAAGTAGCCAAATATACCAACACATCACATATTTAACTCTAGGAGTAGATAAGGATGTGTGACGGTATATTTGGTTGCTTCTTTCAATATATATGATGCTGAGTGTACCCAGGCTACTATGTTATCTGTGGCCCGTGTCACTCAGGTGCAAGTGATTATTTCTGTCTAAACAGGCAACACTGAGGCGCTTGACCAATAACGACTGACCATTTAAATTGTGTTGCTTCGTGAAACTGACTTTACCTGTCGAGTTGATAATCGAGTCGAGTATCCTACCCTACCGAGAAGAACAAACAAAATATTGTGGAGACAGCAGAAAGAAATTGGGTGGATAAAGACAAATAAAATATGTATGTAAGAACAAATTGTGTTTTCTTTGATCCTTGCCACATGCCGGAAGCCCGCAGCGGCGCCGCTACGCGCTACATAGGTACGAAATTCTCACGTGTCTGATATTCACCCGTTGTTTGCTGCCACCTGTATTCCCATTAGAATTGTTGTTTTCGTGCGCTGACTATTTTTTACACGGGAATTAATTTCTTCGTGAGTTTATCTCAACTAACTAAACTATGTAGTTAAAACATCTCTATCGGTCCAAATATAAAGTCCTTCTAAGGAAGGAGGTTTTCAGATGGACCAATGATCAGTTGCCAGCACTTAAGTCTTGGCATACTTCGGATATCTAGGAACTTGGTCGGTTGTAGATATACTTAACCTTAAAAACACAATAAATGTTAAATGTACCGTTTAATTTGCTAAAGAAACATAATTAAGTACCGTAAAACTACACAACTATAGTCCACTACCCCAACTATGGTCCAAAAGTAAACTCATTTGTTTCTATAAATACCGATTTCATCTTAGTGATTCTATACGTTTTATTGCTTGTCTTTAAGTTTATCCATATAGTTATGTAGTTTTACGGTACTCAACTTTCGAATCTTACTTTTCTTGGGGAATCGTAAGGGATTTTTTTTTGTATAAAGTCATTTTCCTTAACCATTCCCTAATTTACGACACAAGGAATTGGTCATGTCACGTGGACAATGTGGATGTGTTGGATTGCGAAGTATCTTCCCATTTGACACAGCCAACTTATGTATGAGTCATGTTCTAATGCCGGTCACGGTTCAGAGGTAAACATCCGAACCCGGTGTCCTAATAAACGTTAACTAGAGTGTTTATAAATGAAGACGCACACGTGACCCCTGGCCCGGCAGCGCTCCGGACACGGGGTCGCGACTCGGCCTACAGGATCATAGCTAGCCAACTAATCATATTCAATTATACCATTTAACAGTCTTAGTAATAATGAGGAGCCTGCTCAGAATTACGACCTACATCCTGCTTACGAGACGTGACCTCTAGCCTGTTTTTTAAAATGTTGTTTTCCTTTAGTAGCAGTCTTTAGGAAAAACATCTACTTAATATCAAATCCATGATGGCAGTCGGTTTTGTTAAACTAGTGCCTACGACAAATGTCTGGATAAGGTACCAAAGCGGATACCGGGCTCCATTAGGATACAACGGGGAAAACGGGTATGATGATCTAACATCAAATCCATAATAGGTACATAGAAATAAGATATAGCTCAAAAAAATTCGCTGAAAATTTGACAATAGTAGATTGTTAACCAAGGGCTGAAAGGCACCCATTTCTGACGAGATATTTTGGCGCTCGAACGAAGTGAGAGCGCCAATAGTTCGAGTCAGAAATGGGTCTTTCACCCGAGTTAAACACTCTACTTTTCATATCGAATAAGAGGAAAGTAAAAAAAACACAGAAGGAAAATTTAACACTATGTTTATTCAAAGTATAGGTACAATTACTTGAAATATCATTCATTCAAATCAATGGAAAAGTACAGCAATTTGCGAATGTAAATGTAGTATTTTTGTCTGGAATATTCACATTATATACCAAAAATTAGCGCCACCTGAAAACAAAACAATTTTAGTTAGGTCATACTTATTTATAAACTAGCTGTTGCCCGCGACTTCATCCGCGTAGAACTTAGTACTTAGAAAATATAATGCAAACAAACTTCTACCATCTTAAGGGATGATTTCCGAGGCAAAAACTATTCTATATCCTTTGAAGGGTCTCAAATTATCTCTATACCAAATTTCATCTAGGTACATGGATTTTATCCAAACTCTCACCCCCTATTTCATACCCTTAGGCAATGATTTTCGGGATAAAAACTATCTAATGTCATTCTTCGGGACTCAAACGACCTTTATACCAAATTTCATCTAAACGGGATTCATCTAAATTTTCACTCCCCATTTCACCCCCTTAGGGAGTGATTTCCGGAATTACAACTATCCTATGTCCTTTCCCAGGACTCAAGCTATCTTTATACCAAATTGTATTAAAATGGGTTCCATCCGAATTTTTACCCCTAATTTCACCCCCTTAGGGGATGATTTCTGGGGTAAAAACTATCCCATGTCCTTTCCCAGGACTTAACCTATATCTACACCAAATTTCATCAAAATAGATTACATCCAAATTTTCACCCCTCCCCCCCCCCCCTTTCACCCCCTTAGGGGATGATTTCCGGGATAAAACCTATTATATGTCCTTCCCCGGGACTCAAACTATTTATATACCAAATTTCATCTAAATCAGTGCAGCGGTTTAAGTAGCTCCATACAAATTTCCACCCTCAATTTCAGCCCCTCAGATATAAAAACTACCTTTAGAGTGAGAAAACGATCAGGGACCTTGACGTCACGATCCTCGAGCGTCATAGTAAAAAACAATCGTTTCATTATAAAGGTGCGTTTTGCGGAAAAGAGACGCAACAAACCCCCTCTTAAAACTTTATACACTTATAACTTAGTGATTACCTATATAGCCTCTTGCGTTGTTTTTTTTCGAGATAATACAACATTATGATTATTTTGTTTAGTGTCTACATCCCTATTTTCGATAAGATAAGATAAAATAAGATTTCTTTATTGTCAGAACTGTGTACATTTAGTTGTTTTGGGTAAAATAAAGTCCAACAGCTTACAATATTAAACTTAAAGCTAGTCAAATATACTAAAACAATAACAACAATAGTATTTCCAAATAATTTTAAAAATATTCACACATAAAATATTAATTTAGATCTATCCGACATCCGTATTTTCTTTTAAACCACGAACTTCGGAATTCGAAAATATTCGGGTATCTCTATCTCTATCGCACTAACAAATGACAGGAATGCAGAGGGCCTACCGCGAAAGGCATTCGAAGTTTCCCCTCTCTGTCATACTTACAAGTTCGTACATAAGTGCGACAGAGAGGGAAAACTTCGAATGCCGTTCGCGGTAGGCCCTCAGATATACGAACTTCGAGTTTCAGTTTTCGTGGTTTGGCTGAATACGCAAAGAGCGCGCGCGCGTGCCATTCAAAAAAACCAAGTTTATATTGTTCGAATTTGTTGTAACATTTGTACAAATTACGCCTTAATTCGACATTTGCGCATATAAGTTCGCATATCAAAATCGATTAATTTTATATTTGCTTTTGGTACCTATGTGTCTCGTCAATGTATATCGTAGACGGGATTAAAATTATTAATAGGCGAAAGAAAGGCAAAGCAATTCCGCCATTTTGTCCGTAGTATTTCTTATTACTGTGATTTTGACGTTTCTTTTAGCTGACAGATGTGGCGGCGATATACTTTAAGAATAATAAATGAAAAATTAAATGAAGTCGTATATTACGGAAAATAAATTAATTGTCGCAGTCGGATAAAAACTATCCTAAGTTGCAGCTGGAATAATAATGTACCTATATAAAATGTTTCATATTTTTCCGTCCATGGGATGCTGAGAACATTCGTACCACAGAAAGCTTAGTTTCAAACTGGCTGATTCTTTTTTTAATTTAGAGATTTATTATAAGTGGAGATTACGTAGGTATCTGTCAAAAACTATTTTTTTACGATTTCAATAGAAATTTAGTTACATTTACAATATAATATGATTATTTTATTACCTTTGTTGCCAAATAAACACCATCAGGAGCTTCATAAAAGAAGGTTCTTATCTCATTTGCAGTAAAAATCTTGGACTTTTTGCTTTTAAAACCATCCAACTGCCTTTTTAG
This sequence comes from Epinotia brunnichana, assembly GCA_963854355.1. Taxonomy (NCBI): domain Eukaryota; kingdom Metazoa; phylum Arthropoda; class Insecta; order Lepidoptera; family Tortricidae; genus Epinotia; species Epinotia brunnichana. Next base: position 52,528,598 of record OY977935.1, on the reverse strand, counting down.
AAACTATGTTAGCTTACTGTAGGTATTTCTTTAAATTCACGTCATGTTAGTGGTTTTAAGCATTATTGAATATATACTCCACAGCGTTGATAGTTTTAATTTCTTCGATAAATCACTGAAATAAGTGAGCATCACAATTTCCGAGAAAGATTTAACTCTCTTTGCGGACCGCCATTTTATAAAATCGGTAAGTATATATGATTTCATATATATTTCTTTTGAAATTTGCGGTATAAGGCCTTCCACGATATATTGGGCTTCTGTTCTCATCAAATCAGGCGTTAAGTCGGTTTCAACATCACTGGATGAACTTATTTTAATCGCGAAAATGTATTTAAATTAAATTCGTCTTACAATAGAAAAGTTCGCACTAGTTTGGCTTCCCCGCCCTTTAGCCCAAGGTGGTAAACGAGGAGGTGGGAGTGAAGGCGAGATCTCAAAGTATTTGCCTCCGTAATTCCACAACAAACCTAGAAGTACAGAAGAAGGACATACCAAATACTTTGAACTCTCATTTTCTCGGAGTGGCATCTAAATACGCTATACAGAGCGACATGCTAAAATCCACGCAGTTCCTTCATAGGCACCTGGCAGCGTCAGACGTGCCCGTTTTTACCCTACCACTCGTCACTCGCGATATGCTTGATACGGCTTTTCGCCCCATGCTGAAGAAAAGTAGCACTATTGATATATTTGACATATCACCTAATATTCTTCTTTGGATATGGCCACTTGTTGTCGACGTACTTGTTGTCCTTATAAACCTTATGTTTGAAACTGGTACATATCCTGATGTTTTAAAAAATACGAGGGTGTGTCCAATATTCAAAGGGAAGGGTAACAGGTGCGACGTTAACAACTATAGGCCAATCACAATAGTACCCACTATTTCCAAACTAGTGGAATCTATCTTATCGTCTCAGCTAATGCGTCATCTGGAGTCGAATAACCTGTTAACCGACAATCAATTTGCGTACCGACAAAAAAAGTCGACAACCACCGCGGCGTATAGGATGTTCGACTGTATCATGACTGGGCTGGACGATAGGAGCAAGATGGCAGGAATATTATGTGATTTGTCAAAGGCTTTTGACGTTATTAACCATGAATTACTTCTGAATAAACTAAATCGATATGGAATCCAAAACAATGCCTACAATCTATTCACCTCATTTTTGTCAGGCCGAAAACAAGTCGTGAAATTACTCACTGACGGCAAATCACTACAATCCGACGCAGGGGACATAAATATTGGTATTCCTCAGGGTTCTGCCCTAGGAAATACCTTATTTTTATTGTTTATAAATGACCTTCCGTCGAACATTGTGGCTGGTTTGTCTGTATTGTTTGCCGATGACACAACTGTGCTAGTTAGTGCAAACTCTTACGACCAGCTAAGCCATACGATTGGTGAGGCTTGTAGTCAATTAAGGAACTGGTTCTCGGCAAATGGGCTTCTATTAAATTGTTCAAAATCTAACATAATGCTATTCTCTGGCCGAAAGATTTCGCTTCCGCCGTGTATGGCCAGTAGTCCTATGCCACTATGTAACGAGAGCAAGTTCCTTGGGTTCATAGTTGACTCGAATTTGAATTGGAAGCGCCATGTAGACAGTTTGTGTGATAGGTTGGGTAGTGCCGTCTTTGCCTTGAGAAAATTGAAACCATTGATCTCCAGGGAGGCATTGAAACAGGTGTACTTTGCTTATTTCCACTCAGTTATTTCTTACGGCACAATCCTCTGGGGAAACTCTACAGACGCAAAGAGAGTGTTAATTGTGCAGAAACGAGCAATTCGTACACTTGTTGGAGTAAAACATAGGCACCCCTGTAGAGAACTTTTCAAATCTCAACGCATTATGACACACTACTCACAATACTTATTCGACTGTTTAATATTTGTAAGAATGAACATTTCTCAGTTCCAACGCGTGGACTTTCCAGGGAAACAGCTTCGTTCTACAGGGCGGCTGAGAACGGTTCCTCGTCGCATGGCGTTTTCAACAAAGAACCCCCGCGTCATCGGCCCCACATACTATGAACGATTACCCGCCGATATCAGAAATGAACAATCTGACGAAACATTTCGACGCAAGCTGAGAAATCTTTTGTTGATCATCCCTCTGTACTCCGTGAACGAGTACATGGAACTTACTTTTTAAATCATGTACCTAATAAATTGACATTGCCGCCTGATGATTGCTTTTAATTGTATCAAATGTTATTAAGTGTTATTAAGTATTATAATATTCTGTTTTAAGTTTTAGTGATAGTATTTATTGAGAGAATTATGTTTTGATATTTTTTTATATATTTCGTTTTTATTATGTTGACATGAATATTTTTTTAATTTTATTATTATACCTATTGTATAACAAATGACGATCCTTTTTGGGAGATAGAATTATACTTTATTTTTACATTTCAATTATATTGACGATCATGGTAGAAATTCTTGTAATTTTGACATTTATGCAAATTTATATTGTAATTTTTATCCTGAAATAAATGAAAATAAAATAAAATAAATAAAAATTAACTTTTTTCAAGGACCATAATGCACGTAAACTTTTTTTACGCGCGTTATCGGTGAATTAATCGGTGTCTTAAATAGCATATTTTTTTTCTTATAAAAACGTCGCCTTCGTTTAAAGCCGTAACAGACTACCCCACCGCACCGCGACCTTCGTGCGCCGCACCCATAAATGAGAGTGAGAAAGAGATATCTCTTTCTCGCTCTCATTTTTATACTATCTGTTTTTATTAGTAGTATTTAGTTGTAGGTTGGCTGTATGCGTTTCTGCCTTAGCTCACATGCACAACTTAAAGATAAAAAAAAGGTTTGTGGGTGTATTTATTTGTCACCACCTCATAGAGCCTAGGTAGTGAATATTTAAGCTAGAATAAATGTAATGAATTTACAACATAAACTTATTTTATATTTAATAAAAAAAATCTCTGAACTAGTAAGAATTAAATTATTTACCTACCTTCGTCAGTGGCGGGGTAAGTATTGATACAAAGTTTATCATACAAAGTTTCAAGTCTCTAACTCAAAAACATAAACTTTCCCTCATACAAACTTTGCACCCCTTTTTATCCCCCTTAGGGATGGTATTTTTATAAGTAATCTTTCTACCAAGTTTTAAGTGTCTACCGCAGTAAAAGTATTCCCCATACAAACCTTTCACCCCTTTTTAACCCCCTTAGGGAATTATTTTTGTAAAACGCTGAATGTATTTTTTTTGTTCTAATAAATAATCTTTCTACAACGTTTGAAGTATCTATTTCAAAAAAAGTAGTTTTTCCCATACAAACTTTGCACCCTATTTTACTCCCTTAGGGGTGGAATTTTCCAAAACGCTGAAAGTACTTTATTTGTATTCTAATAAATAATCTTTCTACAAAGTTTTAGGTCCCTAGCTCAAAAATAAAGTTTCCCATATCGTCCTATTACTGCAAATACCAACTAAGTGACTTTTTGACGAAATGCCTTTTCTTAAACCAATAGAAATATTTTTTCAATATCTACAGACTGGTAAAACCCCTATTTTGATACGACCCCGCGTTCCAAAAATAGCCTAAGCTTAAAGTAACATATTAGTAATTGTGTGGCACTCTAAACAAGCAAAATCTTATATGTATATGATAATACGCTGATTCATGTTTTCACCTCCAGGTAAAAACTACTACCGGCATATAGCGTTTTTTTGCATGAGGATTTTGTTGAATATAAGCCAATTTATTCTCAGAAAATACGTTCTATATATACTTATTTGTTTTTAGCATACATGCATATCTACTAAGTTATATTTTTTTACGCCAGGTAAAATATATCAAACATCTTTAACATGTTTTTCTAGAACTACTTTGAATTCATTAACGACAATTTCTTACTACCATAACATTGTACGAAGCCTTAATTGGTTTAGCCTGTATAACTTTAATCCGACATGAACACAAAATTCTAAAGGAAAAACCAACTAAGTGCGCTTACGAGCTTCGCGCCGTAGCTAACTTCACTCAGTGGCTGCTTACGCACCAATGCTGACGGTTGGTTATTATTGTGTTGTTAGATCGATAAACAGTTTAAAAGCCTATTTAATGACGGTGTGTTATAAAAATGAATTCAAGAAGCAGTAGACTCGTTAGACTGGCAACGGGAAACAAGGATGCAGACCGTAAGTAACATTATTTTGTTTAATAAAACATATAATTTTAGTTCTAGGGAAGCATTATTAAAATGTTTAGGGCAGATTATGCGGCATTTAGGCAAATAAGAATAACATTGAATGTAATAGTAATGCATCATTTTAAGTAGATTTAGACAATTACAACAATGAATGTAATTTTGACGGTAATTATTTTTGTTTAAGTACTTACTTTTACAGACCAACGGGTAGTTACCCACTTAAATAAATAAAATAAGATATAATATAATAAATCTTATTTTATACTTATTTAATCTTTCTAAGTAAGTGTATCAAGTTTTCATAGCTCGATTTTTAAGTCGGTGTGAGTGGATACGCGAATCCTGGGTTACTTAATGATTTCGTTTTCGCAATGGTAGAATCTTGTGCAGGGTCTGCCCAGATATTTCAAATAACTGTGTTGACACTTAATAAATGGTTCAATAAATATCAATTTTCTATGGATGTCTTGCTATACCGCAAGGTATACTTAACTATCACCTGCTTGTTGTCAATCCTTTACGCATACATGCAAGTCCGACGCCATCATCACAGTGCAGTTAAGGGCAGAACATAAATTTATAAACATACTTGTTTTAGATGAATATCAGCTGGAATCGTTACAGATCAGGCCTCGGACCTTGACGAATCTCAGGAACGTATCGCCGAGGAGATGAAGCAAATAATAAGTAACATTTTTATTGATGACAATGCAGCAGACTCGGATCAAGAGCAATCTCAGAGCAAAGCGAGTCTCCGAAACATCTTCAGACTGTGAGTCGTTATTCGGTGGCAGTGATTTTTCAGATGGCGACCTACCCTACCTACCCCCCAGAGGTACCACAGCAAAAGTCTCCTAATAGCTGCAAGACTCCAATGGTAACAAAGTTCTTTGGCTAAAACTTAAGAAGATGAAATTCGTGAAGGGTGATCTGAAAATATACATTAACTATGATGTATCTGACGTGTATTTAAACTTTGATACCAGCGCCGCACCAAAATCTCGCAAGAAATCGGCACCTCAATCCAGTCCTCGATATAGTACCAGGAAAGGGAAGCAACGTAATAAGTCGGACCCCAATTCAGTGGAACCGCCACCGACCCCTGAAAATACATTATCATGCCTTCAATTGCGCCAATTATACGATGAGCCATTAGCAATTTCAGCAGCCAAGAAGAAGGATTTAGTTGGTATTTGCGACAAAGATATCATTCCCGAGGAGTTCCATGGATGGTTTCGGTCACTTAATTGTGATATTAATGTAATATACCGTGTGCCAGATGTCGCAGCATGCGAATCTAGTAGTGAGGAAGAAGATGATTAATGTTTTGTAGGCTTATTCTTAATAAATTCATAACTCAGTAACTTGGTCTTTGTTTATTTTTAAACACCTCAAATAATATTATAATTACCGGACATATAAATTAAATAATAAGCTTACAAAATAAAACTTAATTAAAGAAAAAATAATGTTTTGAAATACCTCTAGTGAAGTTAAGGGCTTTTAATTAGATACTGTAATATTTCCTACTGATAAAACCGGCTAAGTACATGACACTTTTATTCATATTGTGTTTTTACCGTAAATAAAACAAAACTTAGGAACTTGTCATGATTAAGTAGTTAACAAAATAAGATAAACTTTAGAATTTAATAAATACAAACTATATTTTACTATGTTTACTCATAAAAAAATACATCAAAACTTTAAAATGCGATTATCTCAAATGTACTTTTTTGCAGATACTCGGTATTTGCAGTAATAGGACGATATACAAACTTTGCACCCCTATTTTACCCCCTTAGGGGTGGGATTTTCCAAAACGCTGAATTTACTTTATTTGTATTCTAATGACTAATCATTTTACAAAGTTTTAAGTCTCTATTTAAAAAAAAATGGTTTCCCCCATACACACTTTGCAGTTCTATTTTACTCCCTTAGGGGCGGAATTTTTCAAAACGCTGAATTTATTTTTATTTGTATTTTGATAACTAATCTTTCTACAAAGTTTTAAGTTAAGAGCTCAAAAAAAAGTTTTCCCCATACAAACTTTGCACCCCTATTTTACCCCCTTAGGGGTGGAATTTCCAAAAATCCCTTCTTCTCCGTTGCCTACGTTGTAAAAGGTAGTTCTGATGTAAATTTCAACTCTCTAACCCCCGTAGTTTCGGCTGTGCGTTGATGAGTGAGTGAATAAGTCAGTCAGGACATAGGCATTTATATGTTTGTAATAATGCTAATGATTACACGGTTCAACTAACTCAACTGTTACTACGGGCGACATGTTATGTGTGTGTATTGTGTTATGTCTATGTGTTTTTATTATCATTATTTCAACATGTCTCACAAAAGTTTAAATTCGATAATTTATTTGGATTAAATTAATTATAAAAAAATCTGTTAATTCGAGTATCATTGACCCATGGCATACCCTCGGGCGCTCAAGATTCGGAATTCAAATGTGACACTTTCATGTCTTTGTCTTTCAAAATCAGAATGTTTAACATATTTTTTTAGTAACTCTTTCAATTGTTAAAATTGTGTAACTAATTTGGTCACTTAAAGATTAACCTAGATTTGACTAACAAGTGAAATGCGAAACTTTTCGTTCAAACATCTTTAGGTCGATTTCTATCATTCAATACCCAGCTTAATTAAGGTTTTAAGAAGGCTCATAACCACGCACTGCCGCGGGTCTCTCGCTTGTTATCATTCCACCCACGGCTATTATCAAGCTTAGTTAATTTACATCCTACTCGGTGAGCAGTCTCAAGCAGTCACACATTATATTGACCACTAAGTATCACGCGACGTGGTTCACGCACCGAATATTTACCAATTATTTTGTAAAAAAAATGTTCTTTATATTAATAATTAGTGCATTAATAAGCGCAGCCACGTGCGCGAGCTACCAACGAGACGACAGCTTCCCAGCTTACTCGAGCCCTTCCAGTCCGTACGAGGAATATGGACAGAGGAACGTGAACTTTGGTGATGACTTAGCTGGGATGCCGGGAGGTACCAGATATCCCAATTATAACCTGGATTCTTCCTCGTCCAGTTACAATGGCCCGGGATCCAGCAATAATGTATACCCCGGGCACAGCACTCCGCGGTATGCGGCCGGCTACGACCAGAGCTACGGGCAAGGCTACGGGCAGAGCTATGGTCAAAATTATGGTCAAAACTATGGTCAAAATTACGGGCAAGGCTACGGCGAGAGCTACGGACAAGGATTCAGTTCGTATGAATTTCCATTTGTGAGGAACAACCGAGACTACTGTATTAACAGAATGCCTCAGAGCGACATCTGGGTGGAGAACCTGATGGGAATTTGGTACGGCGTGGAGCGGGTGGAGCACCTGGCCGGGGACTCCAGGGTCGACTACGGGAGGACATGCATCGTCGTACATATATCGGAGCCCAAGGATACGGTGAGTTATCAGTACCTACACGTTATATTCACTGTTTATTGTATTTTTATTTCAGTGCAATATCGACGTAGTTTTTGAATTTGGTGCATAAATAGTATGTCCTTCCATTAAACTAGATATTATTATAAAGAGGAAAAGTCTGTGAGTTTGTATCTTTGTAAGTTTGTATGCTTTGAGTAAACCCGGAACCGCTTATCCGATTTTTTTAATCTTTTTGGTTATAGTCCATATTATATCCCGCGGATTTTCCTACGTTCTTAGCAATACTCGGGCGAAGCCGCGCGGGCAGCTAATAAATATAGGTAGGTAGGTACATTAAATTAGCTCGTCGTAGAGGATTACGTTTTTATTTAGCACTAAACGAGTCGAAACGTTGTAAATAATAAATATCACTGTACATATACTCGTTATATTAGTAAAATTCTTAATCAAACACATTCACTGACAAACCTTCAAAGCGCTCTACGCGCGTAACTCCGAGTGTTATATGGCATGGGCACTTTACGAGTATGTCAAAGCGAAACCAAACCAACTCGTCGAAGTAAGGATTTTTTTTCATTCGAATTTAAGCCATGTCAAGAGTGCCCATGTCATATACCTACGAGTAGGTACATACTCGTACAGCTAGTAAAAGTACCTATTTGAGGAATAATTGCTCATCTAAATTGAATGTTCCAGTTGTACTATACCTGCGGCTTTGTTCATGTACACTACTAAGTATGAACTTAGGTAGATATGATCGCGTGAGTAGGTATATGAGCTGCGAAAGACGCAAACTGCGAGTATCGCAGCACACTTGTTGACTCGAGTTGTTGGGAAATAGGCCAACAATGACAATTACAATTCATTCACATCTTGATCATGCGAGCCGCTTTATAGCGTGCAGTTTGCACAGCAGTTCGTACAGTCAGCATCAAAAGTAGCTACGCAATCGAAGACGTCAAAAGTTCTTATTCCCTTTTATTAAAGACTATCGACGTCTTCATTTGCGTAGCTACTTTTGATGCTGACTGTACCTATGACTTGAGAAAGTAAATCAAGCAACTAAGTGCCTATTTCCAAATAAAGTTTTTTAATTCAAAAATGATCATAATCCTTCACCAAATCTATTTTAGCCGTGTTCAATAATGCCGTAAGAAAATATTTGTCTTTATCTGTCACACCTAGCATTTGCATTTGTGAGAAAGGGACAGAACACGATTTAGCTAACAGAGGAATGAAGTAAATAAATGGTGCTGAGGGTTAAACCATTTCTTCAACGCAAATCAACGTGTGGCACGCCATTCATAATAATCATAATATTCTTATTTTTTCGTATACGTATATATGTACTCATTGGATGGTAATTAGGTCATCATTCTAAATTATTAAAAAAATAGTAAAAGCCAAGGCAGTATTTTCGAGATACCTAACGCCAATCTAACTTAGTTACTCTGAGAAAGGATGTGACTTCCACAACATTGCAACTACAACATTCTTGTATTTTAGTCACGTTATATGTAAATGCAAGGAAAATCCATGTATTCATTATATAGGGTCATATAATATGAGATCAGGGCGAGCTCATCGGTAATTATGCTACGAATTAAAAAAGGCAAATGGCGCTTCTACATCTATTAAAGCGTTGTATTGTAGGGTCAAATGATAACATCAAATTGAGAGAGGCAGGCGCGCGCGCTTCGACTGTCAGTTGGACCGTGATCCGCTGAGTTCAACCAGATACCTAACGTATATTCGCGTACGTTGAAGATGTTAAAACGACTATAGGCAGTCTTAAATAATTGAATAAAAGTGACAGTGAAAATGAACGTGAATTTTAGAGGTGCTTTACAGCTAGCGTTCTTAATTATGAATGTTGTGTCGACGTTCAGTAATAAAACAGAAGAATTTGTTGTATCTTGTCGCAATGAACACTTCTACGACGATTTGGACATCAGTGAATTAGTGGGCAGGTGGAATGTCGTGGAAGTGTATTTGCATATATCGAGGCGAGGAGTTTATGTTGTAAACAAATGTCCAGTTGTTACTATTTGGGTAGGTAGCGAGGCTTACATGTATAATTTTAATCTAATATAAGACAAGTGACAAGTTAAAAATCTACCGACGATTATGATCTAAAGTAAGTAAGGTAACCTAAGCAGCAAAAAGCCACAATACGAAGAAAAAAAAAGTAATGTAAACGTACTCTACGTTGCACTAGTGTATGACATGGGCACTTTATGTCAAATCAATAGGGGTTAACCAAACAAAAAGCAAAGGGTTAAACGAACTAAGAGGATTCAAGAAGAAGCCAAAGTGTCCATAGGCGACGGAACCAGTTTAACATCAGGCAGGCCGTAAGCTTGTTTGCCACCGTCGTAGTATAAAACAATATATTTAAAAAATAATAATAAAACTTCACAAAATTAGGTATAGTCACCGGCATCAATATATGATGGAACAAAGGCCGCAAAATATCTGCTGACAACTCTATTCTTAGAGCCGTTATTATGTCAGATATTTTTGCGGCCTTTGTTCCATCATATATTGATGCCAGTGACTGTACTCTAGGTAATTTATAGTTGGGTTTTATTAATATTTCCATATGTGAAATTTTAGACGTGGTAAAATACCACGTCGTTAAAACTTGACTGTGCGATTAGTGATGTATTGTTTGAATAGGCTAAAGTAAAAAAACTAAAAAGATTCTACTTTCTTTTTTTCCTATTGAGGTAATTTTAAGCAACCATGTTTCGGTTTTTTTATATCAGACAAATAATCATAAATCAGAAAGTCAGTCTTTTTTTACTGTTACCAAATTTGTTGAAAACGGCGTTTAAAAAAACGCGATATTTTCCAATGCACGCCATGTGAGAAAGCGCAACGCACATTATAAGTAGTTCGAACAATTTTGATCGCATAATATGACCCTGCTTATTTTTATTTTATTTTATTGGGGTAAGTACCTCCGAGCTCCGCGACCCGCGTTACAGAAGACCGCAGCTATAATAACAATAAAACCGGTCAAGTGCAAGTCTGTCTCGCGCACCGAGGGTTCCGTACAAACTTTCACCGCTTTAATTACGAAAAAATGTATGTTAGTTTTTCAGAGATAATACTTTATCAAGTTTTTTTTTTTACTACGACGGTGGCAAACAAGCTTACGGCCTGCCTGATGTTAAGCTGGTACCGTCGCCTATGGACACTTGTGACTCCAGAAGAATCACAAGCGCGTTGCCGATCCTTTATTCACTTGAGGATTCGCTTTGTTGGCAGATAGAGACATGCAGGTCCCTCACTCCCTACACAGCGCACCCTAGGGAGCTCTGGCGACCTAACTCACCACCAGGAACACAACACCACATACTTCATAGCATGCAATAATATAGCAACACTACAAAGCAGTGGTGCTATTATGACTGCGGTCTTCTGTAAGGTGGAGGTACTTCCCCAGTTGGGCTGCTCCACATACGAGCGAGATGACATTCCGCTGTGCCCTACCTCTATTAAACCAATTTTGATAATTCTCTTTTTATTTTACTTTTTATTATAGATATTTACATTAATATTAATTATACAAACAAAGGCAATAATATTTACAGGAGCAAAAATAAGTACCTAAATCTATTAAACTAAAAAAAAAAGATCATAAAAATAAAAGTAGGTACTAGACACCCGCGTCCCCAAGGTCGCGCATTAGTGGAAAAGACCCCAAGATGCTGGCGGCGTTTCCACGCTGCACAGCAATGCTAAGTCTTTGGCCGAGAAACGCGCCAGCTCTGGGATCACAGAAGATACGATTTTTTTTTTAATTCTGATAATCTGCGATTTGTCACAACAACTATGAGCAGATGAGTTGAGAGAGGTTGGCGATTGGCAAGGCAGGGCCATTGCCCCAGCTTCCCCTAGTCAGGCAGCACATTGGCTCTCTTGAGTCTCTTCATTGGGTTTGGCTTTAGAAGCAACTGTGATAGAGGGTTTGGATGAGTTGCTAGTCGGTCCTTGTAGTTAGCTGTGTAGCGTTTTGCCTCTTCGAGTATGGTTGGGACTTCCAGATACTCGTTGATTTCTGAGTTGCGAACGCTCGCAACGGGTCTTGTCATCAGCGCCCTGGTACGCACCAGGGCGCTGATGACAAGACCCTTAAGATATTGTTTTGAGCTCTCTGGAGAGACAGTACATTGGAAGTGCTGGCCGATGACCACAGTTGGATGCCATGTGTCCATATTGGTTTCACTATTAGTAAACTTTCAGCTTATTGGGTAGAGCCGACTAAAAAACTTAAAGGCCGACTGTCTGTCGAGAGTCCAGAGGAGATTTCTGAACCGATGATTCATTTCGTCTCTCTTTTTCTTTATATGATTCTTCCATGTCATTCTTTGATCCAGGTGGAATCCCAGGTATTTGACACAAGTCGATTGAGGAATTATGTCGGATGATATGATGAAGATACGAATGAGCTTTTTATTTATTAGGCTGAACAATTGGTGAGCCTTTGGTCCCCAAGGGCCTAGCGTCTCGACCGCAAACGGGACGAAAATATAATTATCGCCTAAACACAAATATTGTCGACGCTTAGCCGTCTCCGCGTTTGTTTTTTATTTGCTAGAAGGTATACTTTCAGAATACTTCCACACAAATTTGAAGGAAAAAAATTCAACACAAAAGTATTAAAATACAAAATTAAATATAAAATGATTTTTGAAGAATAAAATAAATACGCTGTTTAGAGGTATCGGAAGAGGTATACCTTTCCGGTAATATTTACGTGAATATTAATTATATGTATTATTTTCAATATGCAGATAAAAGATAAAAATTTTACCACTATAAAAAAAAAAGATAAACTGTTTTAGAATGTGCAATTCAAGCCCTTTCATATGATACCTACCCCACTTGGCCTACTAACTAGACTTTAAATATTTGCCCCCTCTTATCCGTTTTTTTTTATAGAAATTAAAAATATATCTTTTAATTTTTAATTTTCCATACACGTGGATTAGCTTTGTTTACAACTGTTCCAAATTTCTAATTGATAGCATCAGTAGTTCCTAAGATATTTAACTTTGTGACAGACAGACAGACGGACGGAGTCGCACCATAAGGGTTCCGTGTTTACCTTTTTGGTCCGGAACCCTAATACCAGTAGGTACTGCTTGCTCCGTGGATATGTATTATGTGGTTGAGTTACCTCGTCGTTTTCACTCGTTTGAGAACTTCATGCCGTTTAATGCGACACGGTACAAATGTGTAGATAAATCCCCTTTACCCTGAGAAAATTACGGTTTTTTTGGAAATAATTCAATATCAGGCTAATTATTTGTATACGGCTTTTATATGTTATTTAAAACAACTTTTACTATTGAAATGAATAATTCTATGGACCGGAAGTTAGGAAACAAATTTAACCCGCAAGCAAAAATGCTATCAGTGTTTTTATAATGAAAACATGTTTGAATACACAAATTTGGAGACTTACTACCTGTATACAAAAATTAAATATTTACGACCTTGAGATAATATTGAATTTCATCTGGCCTATAGAAAGGTCTATTCATTAACAAAAATAAGTGGATTATGCGCGTATCCCTAAGAACGTATATAGACGTAGTCAATTATAAAGTAAAGAAAGCTTATACCATTTTCGCCTGATTTTTACGGAATTTATGAAGATTACTTTTCATTATTTTTTACCGTATCGGTATTAAATTTAGGTGGATTATTAATGAATATTTAGTCAAATTATCCAACCTATTTATTGGTGTAAAAATATGGCTGATATCGATAGATTGTTTCATAGAGCGAAACCGTAAAGTTCTCAGGGTACTTGTGAGGCTGGCGACCAGAGTTATAAACATAGATGGCTGCTAATTTTGAGATTTGGGTTGATATTCGAAAAGTAGGTATCTACACTCAAGAGCAAAAGTTTCGGGTCGATGAAATACCGTCATATTTCCTAAAATAGTGCAAGGTTGTATAGTTTTTTAACCCTGTCATGATCTTTATTAAATTTTACATCTAATCTGCAGAAATAACAGTTAAAAAAAACACGTTACCAGGTTTAAATCGGACTCGTAAAAACCCATGAAAAAAACAACGTTAACGGAGTGAGATATCGCAAAAATCGTCATTTTTGGATGTTGATATTTTTATGATAGGATCCCGGAAATTGCTAATACATTTGGGTATTACGAAGAATAGTTAATTATGTCAATAAGACTAGTGTAAAATATTAAAAAAATCCTATTGCGGTTATTTAATTTAGGGTGACCCGAAACTTTTGCTCTTGAGTGTAGTTTGAGTATATACTTATTCAATGTACTCATGACCACAGGTTGTAATTTACCTTAGGTACCTACTGTGTGCCTGCTAAAAAAATGTCATACATACCAGCGGCAATCATTAGGAAGCAAATAAATTGAATACTTTGGCTTTATCACACTTAGAAAATAGCTTAAGATGATCTTAAGGCGCTATAGGTTCAGCGAAGTGAAGCGAATATAGTTTTTGAAACAATATAGTGCGTCTGTTTATAATAATATGGTTTCAAAAAAATACGAATAGTAATCTTGAGGCTTTTCTGCAGGAAAATCAGTGATTCGAAACACGATTAAGCAATTTTCGCTCGATAGAAAAAAATCACGAACATAGGTCTAAAACATATTAAAATTCACTTAAAACATTCGTAGCAAATTATGCACAATAGCTAAACATATTAACATTGGTTCTAAAAATCGGCAATATCATGTTTGAGGGAACTTAGTGATTACTTTTTTATTTATTTAAACGCACAAAAAATTAAAAAACATGATATCCGCGCTTCCAAACACGCACTTCCATCTTGCTCACGCTTATGCTCAGCGAGAGGGAGAGAAGACCATGATACTATAGCGCCTGTTAAGTAGTTATACAAGAACAATTATCGTAAAGCATAATAGCCACAGCGCACGGAAACGTGAGAGTCCCCGCGGTCTCGGGCAAGTGCGCATCGGATCGGAAGCAGGGAGTTGATTAGCCAAATCAGCCGGATGACGCATTCGGGTCGGACCCGGCACGTATCGGCTCGATCTGCGCGTACAGTAATTACTCGCGTCTACCGCGGAACGACCACTTACAATACCTAACAAATACTCGTACAGCGGAAATACGAACAAGTCTCCTTTCTTAATTTCAAGCAGATTGCATCAGTTTGATGACGAGTCGCTACAATATTGCTCCGAAAGCTACGAGGCACTGACTGATTCACACTCACTGCTCACTGGTTATGAAAAAAAATCTCACCGGCTTGCCTAAAATTTATTTTCAGGCAAGCCTTTTGGCAAGTTTTTAGCAAAGCTTTTTAGCACGTTATACAGGGTGTGGCCTGTAATATGAGCAAAACATTAAACGGTAGATTATTAAGCTTGTGAACAATTATTTCCACATGGTTAAACTTTAAAAAAAAAATCTTTTTTTTTAAATTATTTTTCTTCAAAATAAGTTTATTTGTATTTTTTTACTCTTCTGGAGTGCTATCAAAGACACTAAAAATTTTTAAATAAAAATCAAAAAATCACAAAAATATCTTTTGAAAACAAAAATGCAAAAACTATTATGACTCGTTACATGATGTTACCTCAAAATCCGCATTGACTGCTGTGCTATGATGTCGTGGTGCCAAGATACGTTACTATTGGATTACTTGGAGGTCATAACTTTAGATCATAATATCTCCGAATCCAAAAAAACTTAAAATGCTCTAAGGAAGCGTCCCTTTGAATATTTGCTCCTATTACAGGCCACACCCTGTATACTTACTCTAACTAAACTATTTCATAACTTTCTTTGTTCCGGGTTGCCCATCGAAAAATTTCACGCGCCGCCACTGCGAGGTACTTAGGTGTTCGGCAACTTATGAGGCCTCCTGTACTTAATGCTCATTTTGGGTATCGGGAACAATTTCATTACTTTTAAGAACAGTGTCAGGTCAGGACTTTAACTCCTACGCGAGTCACGGGCTGATTCACGAGTGGCATTGAAAAGGTTAAACTGACTAACCCACTTTATCTCCGTGATCCCGAGCCGTTAGCGCTCATGCGCTTAACTACATTGATTGCACAATAAGTGCTTTCAGGAAATAAAAGGACTAACCTTAACTAAACTTAGGAAGTGCACTTTGGGATTCGTTGCCTAAGTTCTTCTTTCTAGTTTAAAAATGAAGTGGTGGCGTGGTTGGCGTATGTTTACTGCTATAGAATAGAATAGAATATAATAGAAGCTATTTATTTCAGTAAAAGTTATACAATTACCTACACAGTTAATGGTTATAGGATTCTATAACCATTAACTTTGTAATTGTATAACGTATCCCATAAAAAACATTCCATGTAAAAATAGGCCAAGTCTCGAAACTCTTTCAGAGTAAAAAGTTGTGAGATATTTCGTAGAGCCAAGTCAGACCATTCTTATTAATCTTTATTTGCTTGCTAAATAAAATTCTGCAACTTGGGAATCACACAACTTTACTGCATTTACTAATTTTTGTGTAGGTACCTAAAATTATGTAAGTGTGATTGCCAAGTCACAAAATTTTATTTAGGAAGCAAATTTAGCAAATAAAGATTAATAAGAGTGCCTGACTTGGCTCTACGAAATATCTCACAACTTTTTACTGTGAAAGAGTTTCGAGACTTGGACTATTTTTACATGAATGTTTTTTATGGGATCTCATTTCTTTTTGTAGACTTTGTATGGGAATGTTATTTTACCAACCGCAAATAACGTTTGTATAGTTTTGCAGGAAGGAAAGGCAAAAGTAACTTTGTAATTGCATGTATTTGTATAGAATTACAAACCTACTTATGCAGTTTGTATATTACATTTGAAATTTGGAGCTTGTGGGTCTGCTAGAAGTACCTTAGAATTAGCGTGATCATTATCAGTGAGTATGTCAGTGACAAAACTAACAAACTTTGACGGAAAATAGTTCTTAAACTAAAAGTTCAAATTTAATGTTATTGATATTATATGTTAGCCATATTATGCCCTCCATGTCCCTGAAAATTCAGGGTTCTAGCTTTAGCCAGCACAAAATTACAGGATGTTGAAAATGGCCTGAATGGCATCGAGAAAAGGATGGTACGGCCGCGGCCGTGCCTCTTTGTTTTGCTCGACTTGGCGGGGGCACTTCCGTGCCGATACTGAAATAAATTAGCTTCTATTATATTTTATTCTATTCTATTCTATAGCAGTAAACGTACGTCCTAACAACACAACACCACATAACAACGTGACATTAGTTAATAAAATTATACAATTAGAATTAGCTTTTAACGTTCGTTTTTCAGGGTTGTTTTTTTCAGTCATACAGGCGATAATTATTAAAAACCGGTCAAGTGCGAGTCGGACTCGTGCACGAAGGGTTCCGTACATCTATAAAACGGCAAAAGTATCACGTTTGCTGTATGGGGGGCTCCCCTTAAAAAAAAATGTTTTTAGTATACAACATACATAATCTGTTAAAATTTCAACTCTCTAGCTATCACGGTTCTTGAGATCCAGCCTGGTGACAGACAGACGGACGGACGGACGGACGGACAGCGAAGGCTTAGTAATAGGGTCCCGTTTTACTCTTTGAGTACGGAACCCTAAAAACAGTGTACAATTTGTTAGTATATTCTACTCTAATTAGTAAATTTGAATGAGCGTGGGACATTATTGAGCCATGTTGCTCTTGCTCCAGACCGCTGTCGCCGTCATGCTGTAGGGTCCATTAGTCTTACTCGATGGCAGGTTGCGTTGTTCGTGACGGCTAATGATCGATGATCTTGAGTTTCATGGTACTAATACTGACAACGCCAGCATAATGTACATAGTACAAATGACGGTATGGACGCATAATGTCCCATACGCAGAATGTCCCTTTGTCCCTTTCGCAAAAGGTCCCTTTTATAAATGTCCAATTCCCAAAACGGCCCTTCTGCAAAATATCCTAACCTAACCTAACCCAAATGACCTAACTATCTAAGTTGGATCCATTTGGTTAGAATACTTCTTTGATACCTACGGTTGATAACTATCGAAAATTAGCGGTCCGGTAAATTAATGAACCTAATAGATCAAATGATAATAGTACATTATTGCAGAGGCCGGGAAATTGCTTGCCGGAAAACTATACAGTAAAGGATTTTTATACATTTTCCTGGCCGCTGAAGCTGTACAATAATGACTTTTATTTTAACTTTTTAAATTTGCGTTCGGCAGTAACGAGGAACTTCACGGACTATTTTTGCTACAGTAAGGCGGACATTTCCGAGCATATTGGAGAAAAAACATTTTATTCTGAAAAATTACTTTTTAACTTCACATCTATGTTTAGGCCGAAAAATATACTACCGGTGTCACACATAAATCACATAAATATAGTAACTACTAACTATAAAATAATTATAAGTACTTAACTATATTAAAAACTGTGCCCAACTACCTATCCCCAAGTATCAAGTACAAATAATTATTGCCTATGACACCTTAAAATCTTCATTGCATATGTAGAGACGTTTACTCGAGTGAAATGCTTAATAATGAGCCTGTCGGGTGGCCCCATAGTGGCGTACACCCAAATACATAATACTAGTTACAGAAAGACTACTGGAATGAACAACTAAAAAAACAGCCAAGTGCGAGTCGGACTCGCGCACGAAGGGTTCCGTACCATTATCTATAAAAATATTTATTTTATTCTGTTTTTAGTATTTGTTGTTATAGCGGCAACAGAAAGACATCATCTGTGAAAATGTCAACTGTAACTATCACGGTATCACTATCAGTGAGATACAGCCTGGTGACAGACAGACAGACAGACAGACGGACAGCGGAGTCTTAGTAAAAGGGTCCCGTTTTACTCTTTAAGTACGGAACCCTAAAAAGAACATACTTACCTAATGCTTAAATTGCTTTGATCATTTTTGTGTTTGATGGTGGTGTCGTGGCTTCTAGCTCCCTGTGCAGAAGCAGTTGCATCACGTGGAGGCGCTGAACGCTCAGTTCCGGCAGATGTACCGCTACCTGCGCCTGCTGTGGGACGAGGAGGGCCAGACCGTGGAGTATGCGCTCTACTTCAACAACAACTCCGCGGGCTACTGGCAGGCCTTCGGTGGACAGAACGGTAACTAACTGCCTCATATTTATTCATTACACAATACAAGTCTTAGAGCGCTTTCACATATTACTTAGGCGTTTTTGTCGCGTGACTGTAGTGCTTCTAAGTGCTCGACTCGTTTCCATCCATAGGTATATATTTAGTCGCGCTGCAGACGCGTTCCTTAAGTATGTATGGATACGAGTCGCGCTACTGCAGCGCGACAAAAACGCCTATATGTGAAAGCAGTTACACATCGCGACTTTTGCATGCAAGCGCTACATACCTAGTATCGATACAGCACGGTTATCACAAGACAGCACGCGCGCTATGTCGCGGCGAAATAGACTATCTATCTCTTTCTAAGCGTTCTAATTAGAAAGAGATGGATACTCTATCTCACCGCGATACAGCTCGCGGGTCATCCTGTGATAGCCCTTCAGAGCGCGCTTACTAGGAGCCGAGGGCCGAAGGCCCGAAGGGCGAGCCTACGCGGACATTCACTACCCCCGAGTGTCTTAAAAGCGAACCTGAGGGCCGAAGGCCCGAAGCGTCCCTTCAGAGCTCGCTCTCTACGTGAGCCCGAGGGCCGAAGGCCCGAAGGGCGAGCCCACGCGAACACACACCCCCCGCACCTTCCCGTCACAAGCAAGACGTAGAGTGCAAGTACTCTCTGACAAAAAAATCGCATCCCTCCGCTTTTCGCTTCCCATAGCGGAATTTCACTTTCCTTTTCCTTGGAAATACAAAAACCAGGTGATCTATGGCTAGTGTCGCGCGACAGTGGCGCGTTCTTGAAACGCGCGTTTGTACTTTGTAGTTATCGCTGCAAAACGTAAGTCATAACGTCACTTGGGTATTTAGTTCTACTACTTTCTTACTGTTCCAACCCTATTTGTTTCCTGGTAATCCTGGTCGGATCAAGATAATAATTTTTAACCGTTAAAGTTTAACATGTGTTTATACAGTAGATACTAAGTATGAATCCACAATACGAGTATTAATAACCTGACACGACGAGACGAGCTCACAATCGAGTACAAAATCGACCAGTTGGTGAATAGCCACGGTGTCTAATTAGATCTATCGATCCATGATTTTAATGCGAAATAGTGTATTGAGTTATTTAATTAAGTTTTTGATCCAATTTGACTGTGATGTGAGCTTGACTGTGCTGTGTTAAGTTTAGTGTAAATTCATTTCTTAGGTATTCAAGTATATAGTATATCAATTATATTATTTGATGGGAAACGAGCATATGTCTTTCTGTCATCGATCTGATTGAATAATTAAGGTGGCGCAACTGGCGCAGTGGAGTACCGCAGAACAATTATGCGGTCATACAGCGATGCAATTTCCATTTATGATGCATTATTGATTAAATAGCATTTGTCAAGTGACCATGAAATAACAAGCAGCTCCTTTGTGCATTAGCGAGTAACTTGTTGCTTGTACCTACTTGTTTATTTCTTAAGTATGATAATGATTACACGCATACTACCTATACCTATCCAATGCGCTGCGAACGTTTTAATTGACTTGATTTAATGTGGCTAAGCGGTCTGTTTATTTTGACTGATAATCGGAGCAATGACGCGTAGACTTTGCAGTAAGTACCTATCCAAGAGGCAACCGGATGGCTCGCGGTATTTGAGCTCCCGAAGTGTTGTGGAACCGCTCGCCGCAGCCCGAACTGAGCCTTGGACTGGGGCGGAAACAGGAAAATGTATGAACAAAAGAAAAAAAACATTTCATTATATAAACAGCGGTACACTTTCAGGCAACTGCTGTTTCAATCGGCTGCCGCGTGACATTTTTTTTTTATTTCACCGCCCCCTCTTTTCATGCCCAAGCCCAAGTTGGTTCAGTTCGGGTTGCGGCGGGCGGTGCCACAACACTTAGGGAGCTAAAATACCGCGAGCCATCCGCTTGCCTCTTGGATACTGCAACTACGCGTCATGAATTTCATCTTCCCGTCCAAACGGAGTTTCGTCCTCATTTTAAAACTACGTGTTGGATTGTAACGAAATTTTGCATGTACAATGACATGAGGTAATCTAGTTCTGTAATTAGTTTATATGGCTCCAGTTTATATAACAAACAAAATATAGCAAAAACATGTTTTTACTATGGTATCTGAAGCTACATGAACTAATTACAGACCTGGATGGACCTTATTCTAAGTACAAAGTTTAGCTAGTCGTTTTAGAATGAGAGCGTTAGGTACTACGTCTGTATGGAGCTTGCCGGGTACTCTTAAGTCTTAACTATAGGTAAGTAGTGAGAATCAACTATCTTTGTGGAAGCATTGCAATCGTTTAAGCGCCCGAGACCATCAAATTGGATAAAGTACTAGTTAGTTTTATCCATTTCTTAAATATATAGGTAGTAGGAGAGAACCCCCTCTTCGTAGATTGAACTATCTATAATTTTATTAATAGGTACAGTCGCCATCACATACATCGGAGCAAACAAGCAACTCACAAACATCTGAACACAACTCTATTTTCAAGGCATTAGGGTGCATGTTCAGATATCTTTGAACAGCCTGTAGTGTGCAGATGTATGTGATGGCGACTGTACAACAACATAAGCAACTGAGCATTAAAAACAAATAGATAGGTAGGTATATGTACAATACCAGCAATAAGACCAGTGTAGTACAGTCGTCGTCGCCAAAGTGCTCACACATATCTGAACACGTCTCTACTGCCGCGACAATAGAGAGACGTGTTCAGTATTTGTGAGCACTTTGGCCGCGCCGATATATCTGATGGCGACTGTACTTATAAGGAAAAAAAAATACAGATTTCTTCAAATTTTCATTTTTATAACAAGCGCGTTTTTCAAAAAAGTTTTGGTACATATTTTTTTAAAACGGTTTTTTTATTACGTCGTTCTCAGAATCGTTGATATTATCGATCGCCATAAGTACAAGAAAAAGCTTGTCCCAAATATTACAATCCAGATCGTCACATTTTTGTATAAACAGTCTTTTTAACCGACTTCAAAAAAGGAGGAGGTTATATGTTCCACTGTATGTTTTTTTTTTATGTATGTTCGCCGATTTCTCCGTCTATTGTAGATCGCTTTCCAAAATTATTTTTTTATTCGAAAGAGTATACTCCCGAGGTGCTCCCATTGATACCAATTTAGGATCTGATGATGGGATCCTAGGGAAATTTAGGGCAACCCTCAAATTTTGTAGGCACGCGTGTATTGATTTCGGTATTTTTTATTATAACTCGTGTATTTACCCTCGGAAATCGTAATTTTGGTGAAGTGGAACTGATGATGAAGACTGGAACTCCTCAAAGATGTAAAGTACGTCAAAGATTCTGACATGATTCCGTTGAAGTAGCAACTAATGAAGTGTTAATTCTGACGTTCCTTGAGGAATCGACGGAACTCCTCAAATATTAGTCAGTTGTATATTTTAAGAGCGGTCGGTCGGACTCACGCTGGTCTGTATGGCTCCACACATTACATGGAAATGCTTAGCAGAAGAACCTTCAAAGCGCCTCTCCCACCCTTTGGCTCAGCTCTGGCCAGAAGATCCCCAGCTTACTCTCACCCTTACGTCTATAATAAAATCTGCTTTCATCTGAACATTAACATGCTGCCTGCTCTTAAAGTTAAAGGGGCTGTGAAAAACTGGCTTTCATCCTTGTCATACGATGAAACTGAATTCCTTGTGAAAATGCCTTGTATGAGCTGATACCTACTCTGGTTCCGTCAAATTGGCTAGTGGGTGCCAAATACTTTCTCATGTTTTTAATCAAGCACACACACACAAACTCTTATACATTCCCATCTATACACAACTCCCGCACACTTACACACAAACACTCGCACACACACTCACATATATACAAGCTAACAGTCGATCTGCTGAATAAATAATATTGTATTAAATTTTAAGCGAAGTTAACTTTAGAGCTACAAGTTACATTAGACCATATAAGCCAATTCTAAGCTAAAACTTTGTATAAATTAAGAATATAGATATATGTATTATGTAAGTAAAAACTTATGTACGACATCCTACAATTCTGTAAATCGCACTCGCAGACTATCAAGAGACAGGCTCAGCCTAGTTTGGTGTCTGATGGATATTCATAAATTATAAAACTTCTTTGTTAAATAAATATAACAATATAAAAATTATCAGCCCACATATAGCGACTTGGGTTTTTTCTGAAATAATCAACGCATTTGCTCTCGGAAAACAGTTCATGTGGTAAATTGGAAAGAAAATGTGGAAATGTTCATGTACCATGTGGCTGGGCGAAGTAATACTACTGAATTAAAGTCGGTTAAAACTTTGTTTTTAAAGTAAATTATTATTTATGTACCTAGTTGTGACGCACTGGAAGAAAAAACTTACATAGTAAAATCTGGGACATTGTTTTTGTATAAGAATCAAAAGTCTCAACGATTCTGAATAAGAAGAACCCAAAAAAAACTGACAAAATAATGTCATGTAGGTATACTGCTACACGTCTTTTTGAAAAACCCTTTTTTACAACCGATATGCGTAGATTATTATACATAATTGATCATTTGGTTTAGTGGTTAAATAATTCTTTGAATTGAACATGACTTTATTGGTTTAAACAATAGTTTTAGCTAGTACTTAGATTCCTATATATAAAAAATTGGCAACATAGAATCAACGGAAATACAAACATGTAGCAAAGTCAACAAATATAAGCATCAACGCAATTTGTATTTACAGGTACAATGAGCCACCGCAGCACATACCGGCAGTTCACTGGTACCGTTCAAGTACTGAAGGCGGTAAACGGCCACCTGGTCCTGAACTTCTGCCAAGAGGCCACCAGCGGGCAGGCGGCCGAGCTATACTCCGTGCTGTTCTCTCGCGACCCGACCAGCATGGCGCGCTGGGAGGTGGAGTCGGTGCACAGCCTACTCCAGAACAAGAACCTGTCGGTGGCCTCGCGGAGAATGGTCTGCGGCAACGGCGCCGAGGCACACTCCTACAGCGTCCTACTATCATTCTTGACCTGCTTATTTGCGTACATCGTGTGTTCCTCGTAATAGGTGGCACTCACTATTATGTCATGTAATTGTGTCATAATCACTACAAAATGGGACATACTTTTTTATATAGGTTAATAAATAAGTGTCATATTAGCTGTGTAGGGCGTGGTTTTTTCACGACACACATTACTTTTACTTACTATATAAAATAATTCGTTCAGATTTATCAGAATGTTTAATTGTTTGGGTTATGATAATGATTATTCATGAATCATGAACACGAATAATACTTAATAAAAATAATAAATAGGAACTTTTTAATAGGTATGTCCATCATCAATATTTCAAAACATGTTCTAGCATCACTCCCCAGATATAACAAATTATATAAAAGTCTCATTTTAATTGAACATTTAGTCAAAAGAAAATTATCATAATAACACCGGGACACAGAAACGATATGAAATGTCCGAGCGAAATAATAATACACGATGTCATAACTATCCAAACTATCTCTGTACTGGAAATTTCAATAAAGAATAATAAAATATTTTAAGACTACCTATCTCTCAACAACCTAAGGACCAGGCCCCTATTTCACCAAATCGACAATTGTCGCCTGACAATGACAATTTGACTTACCTACATGGCTGCGTCGACAGGTTAAGGTGGTTGATGGACAGCGAGGATTTTTCCGCTTCTTTTTGACGCCCCCCCCCTCCCCCTTGGTGATATTTGGTGAGGTTCTTGGCTACCCCCCCCCCCCCCCCCCCCCACATAACCTCACGTATATTTTTTTCATTTGACCTAATTGTAAGATAAATAGTATTGTACATAGTAAATCTTGTTTATTTTTCTATCTTAGTAACATAGACTTGCTATTTGGAAGTGCTAAGTAAAAATTCATGTTTAACGAACCCGAGAAAAAGTACCTTCTCGTGTGGTAGATATTTTTTCTTAGTTTCGTTCACTGTAGAAAAATACACGTGAGGTCCACTTATACCCCCACCCCCCTCCCCCAACGTGATCTTTCGTTATTTTTTCCTGACCCTTTTTTTAAACACATTTTGGAGAAGGTTTTAGTATGCAACAAATGGATACCCAGTGACGTCATCCGCATGGCTCCTTTATTATAGCAATAAATTAGCAATAAATCTGCTACTACTACTTTGGATGTGGTATTCAGTAATGTATTGCTTATATTCTGAGGAAAGTTTTAGTGTTATAACAATCAACCTCCCACCGAAATCTGTGGTGACATCTATAGCTATTACGCTTTGTTTTGTTCGGTGAGTGGTTTGTACGCAGTTGTGGTTTGTTATTCATCAAACTATTTCTATACCAAATTTCATCTAAATCGGTTCAGTGGTTTAGGCGTGAAGACGTAACAGATGCAGACAGACATACATAATTTCGCATTTATAATACTAAGTTAGTTGTACCTATACCAAAATCTTTTCCAGAATGTGACAAATACTTTTCTGAAAACCGCATCAAAATCGGTTCAGCCAAACGCGAGATAATCGCGGACAAACATACGTACAAACATACAAGTCTAACTGAGAACCTTCTTTTTTTAGAAGACGGTTAAAAAATTTCACCCCTCATTTCACCCCTTTAGGTGATGATTTCCGGGATAAAAACTACCCTGTATGTACCCCGTGACTCAAACTATCTCGAAGTATACCTACCAAATTTCATTTAAATCGGTACAGTGGTTTAGGCGTGAAGACGTAACAGACAGACAGACAGACATACACAATTTCGCATTTATAATATTAAGTTTGTTGTATACCAAAACCTTTTCCAGAATGTGACAATTACTTTTCTGAAAACCGCATCAAAATCGGTTCAGCCAAACGCGAGATAATCGCGAACAAACATACATACAAATACACATTCTTTTTTTTTTTAAGACTGTTAAAAACTAAAATAGGTACTTGAGAAATTATGGGCCCTTCATAGAAATATTACTAAGGTGGTTCGATTGCCATACAAAGCGTTATTTGACATTCGCAGGCTAACGGCGTGATATTTTAAGACACTTATGTAATAAACTTTCATAAATTGGCTTCCGATTTGCACCAAATTCCTCCTTTCCTAGAATAAACTTGTATAAACTAGATTAATTCGAGAAAAATCGTTTTTCCAAAATATCACGTCCCAAACCAATTTCTCAAATTAATCTAGTTTATACAAATTTATTCTAGGAAAGGGGGAATTTGGCGCAAATGGTAAGCCAATTGGTGAAAGTTTGTTACATAAGTTTCTTAAAATATCACGCCGTTAGCCTACGAATGTCAAATAACGTTTTGTATGGCAATCGAACCACCTTAACGTGCTAATCTTTATTTGCGTTTTTCTCGAAACTACGTATCATGCACTTATTTATGCGGTTTTTGCAGCCAAGGGACGATGTGTTGATCAATTGATCAAATTCTAAGACTTAAAGGGATTATGATATTTTGAAAATAAGAAACCAACATTCATAGGCTAAGGCACTGGTCCCACCGCGAGCGAGCTAGCTATGAGCTATCGGCTATTTTCTAGCTCAAGAAACGAACAAAAGATAATCGCTTTCGTGTAAACAAAAGAGAGAGTTATATATTTATAGTTTATAGCTGGCTGTTCACACCGCCGCCGCATTATTTTTTGTTCGTTTCTTGGGAGAGTAATCGCCTATAGCTTATAGTCTGTAGCCGGCGGTGGGACCAGTGCCTAAGTTTATAGGTTTTTAGGAAGAGTAATTTTTAAACCGAGAACTTTATTCATAACTAGCTGTTGCCCGCGACTTCGTCCGCGTAGAACTTTTTATCGTCTTAGAAGATGATTTCTCTCAATACAAAATTTGAACCCTCTTTTAGGGGATAATTAAAAAAAAGTTGATGTTCATTTTCTAGTTTGTGAACAAACAGTCTAAAACCAAAGTTAAAAATCTCATACCTACTTTAAAAATGCCTTGAAATACTCAAACTTTGAACCAATTTTAACACTCTTAGGGGATGAATTTGGAAAAACTCTGGAATCAGTTTTGTAGTCTTTTAACGTACAGAATAAGACCGAAGTTAAAAATCTCTTACTCACACTTTAAAATTTTATTGCTCGCCATTTAAAATTTGAACCCCCTTTTAAACCCCCTTAGAGGTTGAATTTTTCTAATCGCTGAAAGAACTTTTTTCGTACACTTTTAAGTCTCTAGCTCAAAAAAAGTGTAGCCCATACAAAGCTTTCTTAACCCCCTTAGGGGTGGAATTTTCTAAAACTCTGAAAGTACTTATTAATTTTAATAAGTAACATTTTGAATAGTTTTAAGTCTAGTAAAAAAAAAAGTTTTTCCCACACAACACTGGCTACCCTTCTTAAGGATCTTAAGGATCCCCTTAGGGATGGAGTTTTCTAAAACGCTGAAAGTTCTTTTTTAGTATTCTAATAAGTAATCTTTTTGCAAAGTTTTAAGTCTAACTCAAAAAAAAGTGTTGCCCATGCAAAGCTTGCTCTCCTTTTTTAACCCTATTAGGGGTGGAATTTTCTAAAACGATTTGTGTTCTTTTTTTGTATTTTAATAAGTAATCTTTCTACAAAGTTTCAAGTCTCTAACTCAAAAACATAAACTTTCCCTGATAAAAACTTTGCACCTTTTTTTTTATCCCCCTTAGGGATAGATTTTTTCAAAACGCTGAAAGTCTTTTTTTTTGTATTTTTATAAGTAATCTTTCTACAAAGTTTTAAGTGTCTAGCTCAGAAAAAGTGTTCCCCATACAAACCTTGCACCTTTTTTTAACCCCCTTAGGGAATGATTTTTGTAAAACGCCGAATGTAGTATTTTTCATGTTCTAATAAGTAATTTTTCGTCAAAATTATAAGTCTCTATTAAAAAAAATTATGTTTTTCCCATACAAACTTTGCACCCTATTTTACCCCCTTAGGGGTGAAATTTTCCAAAACCTTTCTACAAAGTTTTAGGACTCTAGCTAAAAAAAATAGTTTCCCACATACAAACTTTGCACCCCTATTTTAGCCCCCTATTTTTAGGGGTAGAATTTTCTAAAACGCTGAAAGTACTTAATTTGTATTCTGATGACTAATCTTTCTACAAAGTTTTAAGTCTCTATTTAAAAAAATATTGTTTCCCCCATACAAAATTTGCACCCCTATTTTACCCCCTTAGGGGTAGATTTTTTAAAACACTGAATCTAGGTACTTTATTTGTATTCTAATGAATACTTTCTCTACAAAGTTTTAAGTCTCTATTTAAAAAAAAGTAGTTTTTCCCATACAAACTTTGCACTCTATTTTACCCCTTTAGGGGTAGAATTTTCTAAAACCATGAAAGTTCTTTATTTGTATTCTAATGACTGATCTTTCTACAAAGTTTTAAGTCTCTATTTAAAAAAAAAATGTTTCCCCCATACAAACCTTGCACCCTTATTTTACCCCCGTAGGGGTGGAATTTTCCAAAACGCTGAAAGTGTTTCATTTGTATTCTAATAACTAATTTTTCTACAAAGTTTAAGTCTATAGCTCAAAAAAAAAAGGTTCTCCCATACAAACTTTGCACCCCCATTTTACCCCCTTAGGGGTAGAATTTTCAAAAATCCCTTTTTATCCCTAGCCCACGTTATAAAAGCAACATACTGTGCAAAAATCAACTCTCTAAGATTAGTACCTAGTTTCGGCTGTGCGTTGATGAGTGAGTGAGTGAGTGATTGAGTGAATAAGTCAGTCAGGACATAGGCATTTATTATGTATGAATAGATAGAAGATAATGAAACTCCCATTCAAATATCTCAAAAAATTATGAAGCTACATCCGTTTTAATGTCGCTTGTTAGAGTGAGAAAACGATGAGGGACTGTGACGTCAATATACTCGAGCGTCATAGTAAAAAACAATCGTTTCATATGAAGGTGCGTTTTGCGGGAAAGGGACAGAACATACCCCCTCTTAAAACTTTGGATTCTTATAACTTAATCATTACCTATATAACCTCTTGCTTTGTTTTTTTCTCCATTTGACTATATTTATTTTAAATTCTTTTTCGAGAAAATACATTATGATTATTTACCATATTTTCGATTCCTGAGCTATAACCACGAACTTCGGAATTCGAAAATATTCGGGTATCTCTATCTCTATCGCACTAACCATACTCGAGTGACAGGGATGCAAATATATGAACATTGAGTATCGGTTTTCGTGGTAGCGCCGCAGGTACTTTGGCTGAATGCGCCGAGCGCGTGCCATTGTCATTCAAAAAAAACAAATTCGTGTTAATTATATTGTTCAAATTTGTTGATTTCATTTATTGAAATTACGACATAAAACGATATTTGCGCATATAAGTTCTCATATCAGAATCGAATATTTTTTTATGGTTTATATTTTAGCATTTGTCTCGTAAAGGTCTATCGTAGACGGGATTTAAATTATTAATAAGTGAAAGGCAAAGCAATTCCGCCATTTTGACGAAAATTTGACGGTTCTTATAGCTGACAGTTGGAGCAGCGTTTGATTTCAATAAAAATAAATGAAAAATTAAATGAAGTCGTATACTTCGGAAAATTAATTAACTGTCGCAGTCGGATAAAAACTATCCTAAGTTGCAGCTAGAATAATAATGTACCTATATAAAATGTTTCATATTTTTCCGTTCATGGGATGCTGAGAACATTCGAACCGCGCAAAGCTTAGTTTCAAACTGGCTGATTCTTTTTTTAATTTAGAGATTTATTATAAGTGGAGATTGTTGTTGTGCAAACTGAGAATAGAATACATTTCAAATTGAAAGGACCTGGTAAAAAAATCTATAAACATTGTTTTCCTTATTTACAAAATCGGCATCTAGATTCCCTAAATTGGTGATTGGATTAAACTTATTCTTTACTTAGTACCTAGGTAGTGATTTGATCAACACAGGCCTTTTGACCCGACTACCTATTTTATACCATGTTATCTTGCGCATTATTTTCAATGCTGGATTTGGATGGCTCAGCCTGTAATGCGGTCCAGACACAACCCCGCTATTCTGTAACTTGTTTTCACCTCACACAAATATATCTTGACGCCGCGATTCGTAGTAACTAAGCGTAGGGGTCTAGTTTCGTTAGCGTGACAGGTGTGGTGAGGTGCATTAGCGCGTTCCGAATAACAGCCCAGTAAAACCATTCGGTACATACCTACTATTGACAGTACCCATTAGGTACCTACTAATTCAGAAGGAATGCCAGTATTAGGTATACATGCCATTATTATTGATAGTGTGTGGACCGCATATCTACTATAGTTTAACCTACCATATTATAGTATTTTGAGTTTTCGAAAAGGATAATTCAAATATTTGTTCATTGATTGTTACTGCGTATTTTATCGTAGGTATTAGGTTATATTTCTAAACATAATACTTACATGTAAATTATTCATACACATGGCATACATATCTGCATTATATATCCATTGACTCATATCTAGTAAGAAAACGGCAGTAAGTAGGTATATCGTAAATATCTACAGTTTACGTAACACTTGTGAGAAGATCCGTGCTGACATCGTAGACGTGATCAGAAATAGTAGTTGATGAAGGATTGGAAGATATATTAAAATAAAGGTGGTATCAACGTTTCTAAGCTATTAACATCTATAATACATTGATAGGTATATCAACATTATACAGGATGGGCCAAAAATTCTTGCACTTTTGAAACCTTGATAAAAATAACACCATGGAAGTTAATTTCCTGATCATTTAATTTTTGTGACTAACATCTAATGCAATTTATTTTTGAAAATAATATCTTTGAGATGACCCCCATCTCGTCGCTAACACATGCTGCGAGGGATCTCGGCTATCTCATCGCGGATGTTTTGCTTGAGTTTGGACATTGTCTTCGGTTTTTTAACTTAGAACTCGACTTTATAAATATCCCCGCACGAAAAAATCTAAATAGGCGGCGAACGGTTAGGTACCAACATACAAATGGGGAATGGATGAAAATTTTAGAAATGCCTGATTATTTTTTTGGTGATAGGAATAACCTTCCTTAGCACCAGTAAAAAGTTGCAGACTTGTCAGCTGCGTCAATTATTTTTGAAAAATATAAACAGTTTCCTCACTTACGTTTTGTGGTTAGGACGGCGAATGAGACACTTTCCGTGATCCGTCTCATATTACAAAAAATATTTTAAATATCTGACCCTGGCAATGACCAATATAGCTGCTGCAGCTGTCAATGTCATTGCCAGTGTCAGTTTACCACGGATTTTTATGTTATTTTTATGTAATATGAGATGGATCAAGGAAATTGTCTCATTCGCCGTCCTAACCACAAAACGTAAGTGAGGAAACTGTTTATATTTTTCAAAAATAATTGACGCATCTGAAAAGTCTGCAACTTTTTTCTGGTACTAAGGAAGGTTATTCCTATCTCCAAAAAAAAATCAGGCGTTTTTTAAATTTTCATCCATTCCCCAATTGCTTTTTAAGGTTCCGTACTCAAAGTGTAAAACGGGACCCTATTACTAAGACTTCGCTGTCCGTCCGTCCGTCCATCCGTCCGTCCGTCTGTCTGTCACCAGGCTGTACCTCAAGAACCGTGATAGCTAGAGAGTTGATATTTTCACAGATTATGTATTTCTGTTGCCGCCATAACAGAAATACTAAAATCAAAATAAAATATTTTTTTAAGGGGGGCTCCCATACAACAAACGTAATTTTTTGCCGTTTTTATAGATAATGGTACCTACGGAACCCTTCGTGCGCGAGTCCACCTCACACTTGGCCGGTTTTTAAAACTGTTTTACACAAAAAGCTCGTTGTTGATCAGTAAAACGCTTTATTGCAAATAAAACTGCATAAAGTAATGTCAAATTTCCCTCCACTCAAAAACTATATAATTTATTATTATACAAGATATTCAGTGTTGCCATTTGCAAAAATTTATGGTGGTATTATAATAGTGACGTAAATATTCTTCATTGCCCGTTTCAGTCTCATGAATGTTCATGAAAACTCGTCAGTTTTATTCGTACGAGTACACGCGCAAGCAGGAAACAGCAGACACGACATGTTTTTAAATTAACACACTCCATAGTGGTATCCGGATAAATCATCCACGTAAAGGTAAGTAAGTACTTTTTCATCACACTTGCTTAGGGTTTGCAATCCGGATATCCGGATATCCGAAATATCCGGATATCCGCCGAATTTCGGATCCGGATCTTACAGGTTCTTGGATCCGGATCTTTCGGATATTACGGATCCTTAAAATACAACCATGAAAACCGAAAATACGGCTACAAAATGAAGTTTTTACCGAGTCCACACTGAAAACCGAATGGTAGATAACTCAATCTCTGTTTTTATTCGCCACTTCATCATCCCAGACCAGATTATTTTTGTTTTTAATTTATTAGTCACAAAAACTAATGAAACCTACATACTACAAACTAGTAAAAATGCCGCAGTTTCATGGCGAAAGTTGGCGTTGGTTTAAATGCACTAATTCACCGTAGGCAAAGACACAAAGTAATTATTATAAATCCAATGTTACCTATATACCTACTAAAGACTTACGCCCGTATTCATAAACGTTCAACAAGCCTATTTTAACTATTTAAAATGGCGTTAAATTTCGTTTGTCCTTATCTGTCACTTTGACATTTGTGTTCGTAAGAAGTGGACAAAGCACATTTTATTTAGCAGCCATTTTAAGTTTTATGAATAAGGGGATTAGTTTAGTTAAATAAACCTATAGAAATTATTAAGAAGTATAGTTGACCCAGGAAGTAAAAAGTAAATGCAGCAACAATACCTTCGTTTAATACTTGTAATATTTTTTTAAATGTTTAATATGATCTTGACCTATAATATGATCATGTAATATAATAAGCATGGTACGCTATATTAATGCCCGTTCACCGTTTTGCCATATCCAGACACAGTCTTGCCTAAAGGAATGCCCCCTGCTAGACAAACACCTTTTCCCTCGTCCGGATCACATTGTCAATTTCTCCTCCTAGGTTTGATACCTAGTTACAACCCTATTGAATTAACTCCGGTACATAGAGCTCATTGAAATATATGTACGAGCACCAGGTACGGAGTTAACTCGACCTGCTGTGGTCAATCACGTAACGCATTGTACGCACGTAAGGTAGATCTACATGTCAAATTTTATGTGGGAAAATGACAGTTCGATAGCTAACGCGCGTTTGGAACGTTACGTTGATTACCCCTGGTTGTTATTCAAGTGACAGCTTTCAGTGACGTAACTCTCACTTTACCGGTTAGTTTGTAGTTGTAAATAAAAAGTTGAATAAAAAAAAGAAGTTTATACTCTTTATGACCTCGGGAATGCGTACCTATTTAAAATCATTTAGGTATACGGTGGTGTAGCCGTTTTTCTTGATTTAAACTTACAATTCCTACTTTATACCAAAAAAAACCTTGTGGATCCGTATTATCCGAAAGATCCGGATATCCGGATCTGTTGAATTGAAATATCCGAAATATCCGGATCCAAAATATTGGCGGATCTTGCAAACCCTACACTTGCTCATAAATGGTGTTATTCCTTGCCTGTATACAGAAGGACAATGGCCTAAATTGTTCACGCGGGAAATAATGGTCCCAAGGGAAGTAATGAGCTTGTGTGTGATCTGATTGTGTAAGCAAATCTGGACGGCAAGAATTCTGCTCTGTGATTGGTTGGAAAAAAATCGAGCAGGCCGTGCCCTGCAAGAACCACATGCTCCATGCTCTGTGATTGGTTGAAATATTGAAGCTCCGCCCTCCACTCGCACTGATCTAGAAGTGAAGTTGTCAATTTCGTCAACATTTGATTGATGCGCTTGTATAAAACATAGATTTTTCTGTCTTTTGTGGTTATTTATTTCCTCGCAAATGTGATGAAAAACATTGTGTATAACACGGGCGTAAGAATATTGCAAACTCGAGTCATCAAAAGCCCTCCGCCTTACGGCGTCGGGCTCCTGATAGACTCTCGTTTGCAATATTCCTCATACGCCCCTTGTTAATCAATGTACTATATTCTCATGAACAGTGTCAAAATCCTGTGCTGGGTCTGGGCATTAAATTAATCACACGATTTTTTTAAAGTTAGATACATGATAGTTTTACCTGGTGACAGAATCGGGGAAAAACCCCACTAGGACATAGGTACGTTTGGTTTTATGATGTTAAGTACCTAACTCAAGTTTAACTTAAACTTTGATAAAAAAAAACACTTTTACCGAAGGTGATGTACGTAGATTTTTTATTTTTTATTATGTTATTTAAGTTCCAAATCATTCTTTCAATCATTCAACATTTTAAGTAGGTATCCCCTCCCCTATCTTCTATATCTTGTGTTTACGTTAGGTACGTTATCAATGTTATCATCGTTCATTAAATTTATTTGTTTTCGCAGAATTTATACACTACACTCTAAAAACAGTAACTTAGAGGTATAAAAAATGCATTGGGGTAACCTCGGAAATAGGGCTAAGTCACAAATATCTACTAACTAAAAGCGATTTAAGGTCTGTCATAGACGCCAATGTGTATCTGTCCCCCTGCTTCTGTTCGCGGTCGCTAGTTGTGGAAATACGTGTGCTACGACCAAACTAGTTTACTTGCACTTTGGTGTACCTTGCTTGAGGACTTTTGAAATTATCCCTTGGCATGTACCTCAGGAACCTGATAAGTTAATTGTTACACATTACAAGTTAACATTATTGAGTAGGGCATAACGGTCTATTCGACTTCACCCCACGGGTAAAATTGGAATATACACTGGCCTGCAAAAGAAGGTAAGTATAACACTCATAAACCTGACGATAACTAAAACTGTTATACCTTATTTTGCAGGCCAGTGTATATACTTTTTCGAATGTATATCAGTTAGATACTTTAGTTAGACCTACTTGCGGGAACACCTTCTTTTCGCAACTAACGTTCGGCAAACTGATTCATTTCGCAACTTCTCATTTCCCAAACTCTGAAACTGTAAATATTATTTCAGGATTTATTTCAGGGCCATCGTGTAGAGAACCCTATAGGTTAGGTTAGGTTAGTTTATAAAAATCCTGAAATATTTAACAGTTTCAGAAATATTAAGAGGTTGGGAAATGAAAAGATGCGAAATGAATCAGGTTGCCAAACGTTAGGTTGGGAAACATTAGTGAACCCTACTTGGGATAGTATTTATCCTAGGTTAGTTATCTTATAAGTTAAGTAAACTTAAATTGAAATACAATGGCGTTATGCCTTAGTCAATAATGCGTTAAAAATGGCTAATCTAACGTTATAACAATCAGACAATTAATTAATTTGTCAGGTGCCTGAGTTACATGACATGGGGTAATTTCGAAAATTAATTGAGAAATATAAAAAAAACAACATGTTCTTCATCGTGAGTTAATGAGATCTTTTAAAGGGGTAAATTGGAACAACAATAAATTGGCAACCCGCAACCTTAAAAAAGATATTGAGTATACTAATTTTTAAAATTACATTTGTTCAAGTTATGTGTTTTTCATAAGTAGGTAGTTTAGTTTGTATAATATTATTATCTCCACTTATAATAAATCTCTAAATTAAAAAAAGAATCAGCCAGTTTGAAACTAAGCTTTGCGCGGTTCGAATGTTCTCAGCATCCCATGAACGGAAAAATATGAAACATTTTATATAGGTACATTATTATTCTAGCTGCAACTTAGGATAGTTTTTATCCGACTGCGACAGTTAATTAATTTTCCGAAATATACGACTTCATTTAATTTTTCATTTATTTTTATTGAAATCAAACGCTGCTCCAACTGTCAGCTATAAGAACCGTCAAATTTTCGTCAAAATGGCGGAATTGCTTTGCCTTTCACTTATTAATAATTTAAATCCCGTCTACGATAGACCTTTACGAGACAAATGCTAAAATATAAACCATAAAAAAATATTCGATTCTGATATGAGAACTTATATGCGCAAATGTCGTTTTATGTCGTAATTTCAATAAATGAAATCAACAAATTTGAACAATATAATTAACACGAATTTGTTTTTTTTGAATGACAATGGCACGCGCTCGGCGCATTCAGCCAAAGTACCTGTGGCGCTACCACGAAAACGGATACTCAATGTTCATATATTTGCATCCCTGTCACTCGAGTATGGTTAGTGCGATAGAGATAGAGATACCCGAATATTTTCGAATTCCGAAGTTCGTGGTTATAGCTCAGGAATCGAAAATATGGTAAATAATCATAATGTATTTTCTCGAAAAAGAATTTAAAATAAATATAGTCAAATGGAGAAAAAAACAAAGCAAGAGGTTATATAGGTAATGATTAAGTTATAAGAGTCCAAAGTTTTAAGAGGGGGTATGTTCTGTCCCTTTTCCGCAAAACGCACCTTCATATGAAACGATTGTTTTTTACTATGACGCTCGAGTATATTGACGTCACAGTCCCTCAACGTTTTCTCACTCTAACAAGCGACATTAAAACGGATGTAGCTTCATAATTTTTTGAGATATTTGAATGGGAGTTTCATTATCTTCTATCTACATAATAAATGCCTATGTCCTGACTGACTTATTCACTCAATTACTCACTCACTCACTCATCAACGCACAGCCGAAACTACTAATCTTAGAGAGTTGATTTTTGCACAGTATGTTGCTTTTATAACGTGGGCTAGGGATAAAAAGGGATTTTTGAAAATTCTACTCCTAAGGGGGTAAAATGGGGGTGCAAAGTTTGTATGGGAGAACCTTTTTTTTTGAGCTATAGACTTAAACTTTGTAGAAAAATTAGTTATTAGAATACAAATGAAACACTTTCAGTGTTTTGGAAAATTCCACCCCTACGGGGGTAAAATAGGGGTGCAAGGTTTGTATGGGGGAAACATTTTTTTTTTAATAGAGACTTAAAACTTTGTAGAAAGATCAGTCATTAGAATACAAATAAAGAACTTTCAGGGTTTTAGAAAATTCTACCCCTAAAGGGGTAAAATAGAGTGGAAAGTTTGTATGGGAAAAACTACTTTTTTTTAAATAGAGACTTAAAACTTTGTAGAGAAATTATTCATTAGAATACAAATAAAGTACCTAGATTCAGTGTTTTAAAAAAATCTACCCCTAAGGGGGTAAAATAGGGGTGCAAATTTTGTATGGGGGAAACAATATTTTTTTTAAATAGAGACTTAAAACTTTGTAGAAAGATTAGTCATCAGAATACAAATTGAGTACTTTCAGCGTTTTAGAAAATTCTACCCCTAAAAATAGGGGGCTAAAATAGGGGTGCAAAGTTTGTATGTGGGAAACTATTTTTTTTAGTTAGAGTCCTAAAACTTTGTAGAAAGATTATTTAAATACAAAGAAAGTACTTTAATCGTTTTGGAAAATTTCACCCCTAAGGGGGTAAAATAGGGTGCAAAGTTTGTATGGGAAAAACATATTTTTTTTAATAGGGACTTAAAATTTTGACGAAAAATTACTTATTAGAACATGAAAAATACTACATTCGGCGTTTTACAAAAATCATTCCCTAAGGGGGTTAAAAAAAGGTGCAAGGTTTGTATGGGGAACACTTTTTCTGAGCTAGACACTTAAAACTTTGTAGAAAGATTACTTATAAAAATACAAAAAAAAAGACTCAGCGTTTTGAAAAAATCTATCCCTAAGGGGGATAAAAAAGAATGCAAAGTTTTTATCAGAGAAAGTTTATGTTTTTGAGTTAGAGACTTGAAACTTTGTAGAAAAATTACTTATTAAAATACAAAAAAAGAACACAAATCGTTTTAGAAAATTCCACCCCTAATAGGGTTAAAAAGGAGAGCAAGCTTTGCATGGGCAACACTTTTTTTTGAGTTAGACTTAAAACTTTGCAAAAAGATTACTTATTAGAATACTAAAAAAGAACTTTCAGCGTTTTAGAAAACTCCATCCCTAAGGGGATCCTTAAGATCCTTAAAAAGGGTAGCCAGTGTTGTGTGGGAAAAACTTTTTTTTTTACTAGACTTAAAACTATTCAAAATGTTACTTATTAAAATTAATAATAAAGTACTTTCAGAGTTTTAGAAAATTCCACCCCTAAGGGGGTTAAGAAAGCTTTGTATGGGCAACACTTTTTTTGAGCTAGAGACTTAAAAGTTTACGAAAAAAGTTCTTTCAGCGATTAGAAAAATTCAACCTCTAAGGGGGTTCAAATTTTAAATGGCGAGCAATAAAATTTTAAAGCGTGAGTAAGAGATTTTTAGCTTCGGTCTTATTCTGTACGTTAAAAGACTACAAAACTGATTTCAGAGTTTTTCCAAATTCATCCCCTAAGAGTGTTAAAATTGGTTCAAAGTTTAAGTATTTCAAGGCATTTTTAAAGTATGAGATTTTTAACTTTGGTTTTAGACTGTTTGTTCACAAACTAGACAATGAACAT
Organism: Epinotia brunnichana; assembly: GCA_963854355.1. NCBI lineage: Eukaryota > Metazoa > Arthropoda > Insecta > Lepidoptera > Tortricidae > Epinotia > Epinotia brunnichana. The sequence continues at coordinate 52,490,444 of OY977935.1, read as the reverse complement.
CAACTTTTTTTTTAATTATCCCCTAAAAGAGGGTTCAAATTTTGTATTGAGAGAAATCATTTTCTAAGAAGATAAAAAGTTCTACGCGGACGAAGTCGCGGGCAACAGCTAGTTGTTAATAAATCCTTTTTATTTTCTTTATTCGCAGCAATATTGTTAAACCGTATTTTCGCCAAGCGTTGATCAATACATATATCCAATGAAACAAAAAATGCCATCACTTGTAGGAATAATTCTTAGATTGTGACTTTCGAGTGCAAACACGAAACTCTCAACTCGCCCAAAATATATCGAAAATACCCCAAAGCACCTTACTTCACTTACTTACTTGGAGTTGGCCGAGTTGCATCAAAGTTCAAATAGCAACTCTACCATCCAACGTAAAACATTGCAATTCCAATACAAATAAATTTACAAAAACTCGGCCACATTAAATAATGTCAACCCCATACACTGTTATCGAATCCCCCATTTTTTCCCCATAATTGGCGGAATGTTACACTTTGTTTAATGATGATCCAAACTGATTAAACGAGTAGGTGTATTTTATCTTTGACGAGAACACATTACCCTAAGATCTTTCGAGAATCCGTACCTCGACTTGAAGTATTAGGTACAACGTCCTTATCTTAACGGCAAAGAGTTTACTATTGCATGATCGAAATATAACTCGCTCGTGTAGGTTGGTGGGGCTCTAAGTACGAAGCCAAATGTCAGTTCAGTGCCCCCCTCACGTAGTCGATGACGTCATCTCCTCCCTCTGGGGGGCACGAGACATTCGGAGTGGAGGGAGAGTTTGTAGGGAATATCTCTTTATGGGCATCCCATACGCCAATGACCTTCGATCTGAATCCCTTAGTTTTCTAATGTTTTTTGCAGCTTATCATATTAACAACAGCAGCTTTAAGTAATATAGTATCCCATGTTTACTTCAAACATCACTGTCTTTGAGATATTTGGCATCAAAGTTGAACAATTTTAGACCAAAAACCAGGTTTTCCGGCCATAACTTTTGTGTTAATTAGTTTAAAAACATCAGAGACGAACCCAAATATGTAGATTTCGTATTTGTTAGATCTTATGTCTAAAAAACACCTTTTTTGTTATAAGATTGCTATCGACGACCGCTTTAGCCTAGTTGGTAGTGACCCTGCCTACGAAGCAAGAGGTCCTGGGTTCGAATCCCGGTAAGGGCATTTATTTGTGTGATGAGCACGAATATTTGTTTCTGAGTCATGGATGTTTTCTATGTATTTAAGTATTTATTTCTCTATATAAGTATCTATATCGTCGTCTAGTACCCATAGTACAAGCTTTGCTTAGTTTGGGACTAGGTAGATTTGTGTATAGTCTGGCCGACGGTTTAAGAGCTAAAAGCCATAAAACTTGTTACAATGGCTTTTTTTATTTCAAAAGGTCTTAAGTCGTAATACGACAAAGTGAGATTCGACCCAAACCACTTCTATTACAGCTTATAATGCACTTTATGTTTCTTTAACAAAAGGCATCATCACTTTTGCATAGGGTTGTCAAAAATGTACCTAACATTGGAATGGAGTAAAAATAATACAACATAAATTATTTACTCATATATTACTTTATTAAAAATTAATTTAATTATTCAATATCTGAGCTCTCTGTCACGTTAATAACGAAGCGTTGCTGATCTTGAATAATAAATGTGTTCTCGATACCCTCAACATGACTAAAACATGCGGTCCATACATTATTAGCAATTTTCATCACCTCCTCGCGAAACTTTTTTGCTTCTACGTTGGTATTGGTGGTTTTTTCACTTGTACCGAGACACATAATTTTTTTCATATGGCACCTGAGTAAGTTCAGCAGTTTTTTTTTAATGCTGTAGGTCCAATTTCTCTAAAAAGTCCATTGTACACATTTTTGACTATTTGCTTACTTTGACTGTTTAAATGAGTTCGAGCACTTGTACTGGTTTTCTTTTTATCTACTCACGGACGAAACATTTTTACCAAAACAACTTAAATAGTATAAACACGTTATCACTAAATCAGTTCCAACGGAATACTAGATGGACTTTTCCCGTTTATAAGATTGTCCGCAAATATTTATTTATTTATTATTTATTTATTTATAACAAAAAAGGTGTTTTTTAGACAATGTTTAAAAAAAACATACAAAAATAACTATTCATTTCTTTCAAAATATGGTAGACCAAAATGGAGAAGAAAGATTGAATAATCGATAGCCGTTTGCCTTATAATTTTATCTGTAGTGCAAAAGTATTTGGTAACGATTCAAAACTAGTCAAAAATCGATGAAAATCTCGGTTATACCTAAATTTATTAGTAAAAGAGAATAAGTTTATTATTAGTATTAGTATGCTCAACAATATTTTAAGCTGACAAGTTTCATGTCCCAGTGCTCAATACTTACTGCCCTTTACCAGCGTTTGTTGTGTTGAACTGTATTTTAATTCTGTGTGCAATATAGTTTCTTTTTATCTTTTTTCTTATCTTTTCATTTGGCACTTTCAATCTTTATTCATTGCAATAAAGGAAACTAATAGGGTGACAATTATTAAAACCAAGGTGTCAAAAGTTGGAGTATTTACCTTATTTACAAAAATAGAGAATGTAGTACCTACTTGGCGTATTTTACAAATCTTTGGTCGCTGCTGAGCCAGTAGTTTACTACTTCAGATTGCGGTTCAACAACGTGGTAAGTACTTACGCTTACGCCGTTATCTTAACGTTGGCGTAGCCTGACGTGACGTCAAAAATATCTCCACCACTGGAAAGCGCCTGCTAATTTAATTTTCACTTCTCATGCTCTAAAAGTTCGTCTTTATGTCGTGCGTAGGCGACATAAAGTCGCTTTTTATGCTCTAGAGCATAAAGTAAAATCTTCGTCGAAGACCAAGGCAATCGCTGCAACAGCCACACGAACATCTTTAACTTCATACAACAACCTCTTTATTTTATTTCGTTTCGTTCGTATTCTAAGACCAAGGCAAAGATACCAACAGCCAAAGTACACAATAAAACTTCATGAAATAAACTTATAATTTGTATTTCGTCTCATTTACTATATTTACGTGTTGCTGTTTCATTTCCTCGCAATCGAAGTGAAAAGTAGAGTGTACAACTCGTCCATAAAACCCATTTTACACTCGACTTTATATCTATCCTCGCTCGCAAGCTCGCTCGGATGGATAAACGTCTCGAGTAAAATGGTGCGTTTTATGCACTTGTTGTACAATCTACTATTTCTTATACATATAAACATATTTAAGTACCAGTTGTAATTTAAAGGTGCTCAATTATAGACAACTCTCCACTACTGGAGGATTCTTAGTAAGTAGAATTCTATAGTTATACTAGGTATGTAGGTATTAACATCTTTGACCAGCAGTAATAATTAGACTTTCCTTTTATTACAATTGAAAAAGTCACAAAATAGATCTTGGTACAGTATACACACACCGATACCGACTCTGCCGTAACGACTGTGCCCTCTCAATAAATTACTTACCTACTTGCAATCTTCAGGGAGTAACTGGACGATTTTTTCATGGTCTGAATAAATAATATTATCATGACTATCAAATGTTATTCCAAATACGTTACGTACGCTGACAATTTCCTCTAAACCATGGGTCTTTTTATTAATGGCGTATATGGAATGACCTCCACAAAAGTAAGCGTGTCCTTTTTCATCCACCGTCGCTCCGCGGAAGAGTGTGATGTTCGAGAAAAGCACGCCGTCCTTCGAGCCGTCTTTGACCCGATACAAACCCTTGTCGGTTGTAAAGAACTGATCACCATCTCCGTCAATTACATATTGATAAATCTTCTCCGTTATGTGGTCTTGATGCACAGGACTCGCCTTCGTTTCATTCGTTTCATATTTAAACAATTTTTGAGAAGGAAAATCGATGAAGTAAAGGTGTTTGTGAAAGAACATGTACCAAATATTATGTCCGCTGATAATGTTCTTCATGGTCTCGTTGTTTTCCTTCAAATGATATTTGTAAATGCTTTTGCTGCCTCCCAGGTAAACTACATGGTTTTCCTGGTCGACCGCCGAGGCGAAGCCATTGGTCACTTCTTTCACCTCGGTCACATTATTCTCACCCTTTGCTATGAAGCCGATTTGAAATTTATCTTCTTCATTTTTCCCGATGTTGTAGCTGAAGAATATTTTGTGCTCAGGTCTATACATAGATAACTGATAGGGCCTGTCGAGTCCGCTCGCCAAAACATGTTTTTTGTGAATTTTGCCACGCATTGCGACGGTCTCGCATGCTGCTTTCTGCTCTTCTGCAGTAACTACGGCCACAGAAGCAATGAGAAGAATTAGTTTCATTGTAGGAGCGCGTCAGGGGTCCCGGGATCGAGCTGCCCGCCGAGGCACTGGCGGCGGCTGTGAGCCGCAGCGGCTCGCGGCCTCGGTGCTATCGGCGCCGGTGACCTCTAGATAACATTTGTTGATTTTATACAAGAAAGGGCTGAGATCAAGGTTTTAAATACACTTGAATGGAATATTAAGAAAGTTCTCTCGTTTTTATTTTGCAACAAATACTGTTATAAACGATAGTCGATTAATGGTGATCTTGGTACAGAATTCTTATCTGAATCCGTTAACTTTAGTCAAGGAACCTATGTAAAACGTGGCTAGTGTTTTCAGCGACACTATCTCAGGCTCAAATAGCGGCTTGACGGACTATAGGTACCTAATGTGTGTGCGTCAGGATTGGATGGAAAACTGTCCTTCGAGAAGTAGTGGATCGCCAACCAAGTTGAAAGTCATATAATGAATTTTGGGTAAAGTGGCAGTAAGTCGAATTTCACTTTGAGAAGCACGGGTCCTAGAACGAATAAAGTCGGGAACTCATGTCACTGTTCCAAAAGTGCAAGCGGGTGTTTAGAAGAAGTAAGTACTTATTACGACACTGAAAATAACGAGCGTTTTTGAGTTAGTATCCAAGGGCTAACTTAATTACTTACTTAAGAACGGAGTGTAATCTTATGAGGAAACATTCGCAAAAACTCTCGGACTACATCCTTAACCTTTAACTGACGTGGTATACGTCTCACAGACGTCACCGGTATTATTTCGAAAATATTTTAAGTATGCGTGGTGTCTGACGCTTATCCTTTCCGCTAGCTTCCTTTTTTGGGGTCCTCTAGCCGCAGCCAAGACCGCAACCGCGGCGAGTGCGCACGAGTCGGTTATACGGAGCGATTGACGTCTCACAGACGAGACGCCACCACGGTATTTGCACCACAAAAAATATGCACGTCTCCTGGATGCCACCTCGGTGTTAGTGTTTGTGACTCTATAGTAACTATGGTGTTTCCCAGAAGTGACGTCATCTTATAAGTTTGAGCTTTTTTTTAATAGAAATATCAAGAAAAATCTAGTAAGGCTTACTTACTGTCGGTATTTAAGGTTCTGCTCGCTACATATTATTAGTACCCGTAGGAAGCTTAGTATCATTAGGGACTACAACAGTAGTTTATGCAATCGTTATATAATGGATGCGTTTTAAGTCGAGTACCACGTTTAGGCCACGAAGCTTGCTGAGTGGCCTAATTAAGGTACGAGACTTAAAAAGTTAATTATATAACTATTGTATACAATACTTTTTCTACGAGTCAACGGAAATAATAATTTATTAAACAAACTTGGTATCTATTGAAAATCGCCCTGCTGAAATGAAGCGCAGCAGCTTAGTAATTTTGCGCGTTGATGTCTTCACAGTTATCTTATACAGCTCCTGGATTCATAAGATGACTGCTGGCGGTTATCTTATGAAACCATACGAGCTCCGTCACCAGCTGGTAGAGCTCCAGGATTAAAAAGTATGTGATCTTAGTTTCGTGTACGAAATCTCAATTCAAAGGTTAAAGTCGACGAGTAGAAAAATATACTTATGAGCAGTCATCGGAATTAGCATTTTTGAGTTGTCCCTATGACTTCTCGTTTATTGACTTCCGATATACATATTTTGTCGATACATTATTAGGTCAGTCCGTGGAGTATTTCTTTGTTGCAAAAGGTGGTGTAGAAGTTTTTTTTTTAATATTGTTTACATCGATACAACCGAGCAAATATCAAAAATATACGTTAAACGAGATATCTTGGGACAACTTTTGACAGCCACAAATCCTCGAAATTTCTTGGTTTCTCACTCGTAGCATCTATACGGTGCATCTTAGCGAAAAGTTACTCACTAGGAAATTAAATAACATGAAATTATGCGTGTAATGAGTACCAAAACATATTAATTCGGTTTAGCGACATAGTAGAAAATCATGATTGAAAACGACGCTTTCCTCAAGTTTGTAAGTTATTTCAAGATAGTGGTTTTTAAGCTTCTTCGTTTCAATTTTTCATTTTCACCTAACCAATCTAAACACGTGGCGTGGATATTCGTTACCATGTCTGTAGGGAAGAACCCAACAAAAGTTTGATAAAAACCAACTACATACTAGGTACAGTCGCCATCACATACATCGGAGCAAACAAGCAACTCACAAACATCTGAACACAACTCTATTTTCAAGGCATTAGGGTGCATGATCAGATATTTTTGTACACCCGGTCCCGTGGCTACGTAAATGAATAGATCCTGTATTTGCTAATATACCTACATATAAATATAATAAAATAATAAATATAAATATTTGCGGACAATCTTACACAATTCAACCTAGTCCCAAACTAAGCAAAGCTTGTACTATGGGTACTAGACGACGATATATATACTTGTATAGAGACATAAATACTTAAATACATAGAAAACATCCATGACTCAGGAACAAATATTCGTGCTCATCACACAAATAAATGCCCTTACCGGGATTCGAACCCAGGACCTCTTGCTTCGTAGGCAGGGTCACTACAAAGCGGTCGTCATTAATATCCATAGGGCTTCTAATAAAAAAAATATTTGGGCGGCCGGATATAAATAGAATGAGCGCTACTCGTAATTATGCATACCTAGTAGGTAATTTTATACGGTGAACAGTGCTGACAGCAGCTGGTGAACGTTGATACTCGATCAGAAAACTAAGATACCCGGAGTTCATATCTGTGAGAAATATGCACGAACCAGAGCGCAACAACTCGACCCTCTCGCTCTAAGTAGACGAGGGGTGATTCCGCTATTAGAATTTTGCCACCCTCTTTTACACCCCTTCAACCCCCAGCGTTTCGTTCGCGAGAGGCGTGTTGCTATCTTTCTCTTTCCACATATTCCAGGAGTAAGTACACAATCAAACAATAAAAAGGGTAGGTAACTAGGTATGGTATCACATATTTTAAAAGTGCACATTTTTTCGTTTCTGTACAACTGATCAGAATTTGAAATATATCTAATAAATAGATACTTATTACTGTAAGTAGGTTATTAACAAAATATTAGCAAATCCATAACTTTTGCAAACGCAGACTTAATTTAGCATTCTTGTAAAATTCTACTTATTTAACAAGGTTGACAAGTTTATTACGATATTTCGCGCACGTGGTGAGTGCTGGTGACTGAGTTAATTAAACTATTGTAACTAACTGGCTTTAAACTCCAAATTGTCGTATCACGGCATTAGGTTTGCAATGGAACGCCTGGTTTAATTAGTTTACTTAAACGTGGCGTTTCTAAAAGGATCGCCTTGGATTGGTCTTGCGATAGTTACGATTAATGGCAGAATGTCGACGTCAACTGTTTTACGTCAAATCCTCCAACTTTACCCATCCGTCCAATCTTTGCCCAGGAAGGAAATATAACTAAAATTACGACTAAGAATACCAAATTATAAATTAAATTATTACTAATTCTCAGATAAATGTATTCTTAGTTATATTTCCTTCCTGGGCAAAGATTGGACGGAGGGGTAAAGTTGGAGGATTTGACGGTAAGCTATTTTCACCACGTCTTCACTCGCCATCTACATGGACGGTTTTGTATACGTATTGTACTTATATATGTATCTAAAAGGAAGCAAATAGTTAAGTACTAAATTTTCGCCATGTACGAACAAACCGAGTTGAGTAACTTACTTGGTGTTTGAAATGAATACTTACTTAAAAATATCTTTAAAATCCGTGGTAAACTGACACTGGCAATGATATTGACAGCTGCAGCAGCTAATATTTGTCATTGCCAGGGTCAGATATTCAAAAATTTTTTTGTAATATGAGACGGGTCAAGGAAAGTGTCTCATTCGCCGTCCTAAACCCAAAAAGTAAATGAGGAAACTGTTCATATTTTTCAAAAATAATTGACGCTTCTGAAAAGTCTGCAACTTTTTTCTGGTGCTAAGGAAGATTATTCCTATCACCAATAAAATTATCAGGCACTTCTAAAATTTTCATCCATTCCCCATAACATTGGGTACACAAGTTTTTGGAAACGCCTAGTTTATGGAAATTTTGGGGTGGATGAAATGGAAACTTATATTGTCATTTGAAATTATGTGAAGTGTAAACCATTACTTTGACATCGCCAGCCGAGGTCGACTTCACCAGGAATACATAGGTTACTCGACACGTACGTGTCTATGCAGTCTATGGGCGCTGGTATCCAGTGAGTCAGGCGGAATATTTTAGCGGTCACCTTACCTCTTATGTGTTCCTAGTCTAGCTGCAAGTTTGCAGAGAATGTTTTGCTATTCTAAACCGAAGCCCATTTAAAAGTAGGATGTTATGGTTATGGTTCCACTGTATGTGTTATTTTTATGTACCTATGTTCGCCGATTTCTCCGTCAATTGTGGACCGATTTCCAAAATGTTTTTAACCCTAGGGTTCTCGGCAATCAGCGCGAGCTGGGCCTAGAATCCCACGGTGACCTAACTATGGGTGAGTTGCATGTTAAATTCCCATAAGGAGGAGGGGCCTGACCCATACATAGGTCGCTGGAAGACAAAGGGTTTCGAAAGAGTATACTCTTGAGGTGGTCCCATTGTCACCAAGTCAGGATCTGATGATGGGATCCCAGGGAAATTGAGGACAACACTCAAATTTTATAGGCACGCGTGTAGTAATTTCGGTATTTTCTATTATAACTCGTGTATTTACCCGCGGAAATCGCAATTTTGGTGAAGTGGAACTGATGATGAAGACCACAGATGACTTATGGAACTCCTCAATGATTTAAAGTACCTACGTCAAAGATTCTGACATGATTCCGTTGAAGTAGCAACTAATGAAGTGTTAATTCTGAGATTCTTGAGGAATCGACGGAACTCCTCAAATATTATCAGCCCACACATAGCAACTTAGGTTTTTTCTGTAGTTATCAACGCATTTGCTCTTGGAGAGCAGTTCATGTAGTAAATTGGAAAGGAAATGTAGAAATTTACTGAATTGAAGTCGGTTTAAACTTTGTTTTTAAAGTAAATTATAAGCTATATGTAAGACCGCATATCTCCACCATTCCTCCCAGAGATATGTATCTGATGGCTGCTTTTTCATACCTAGGTACCAATCGGTCTATAGCTACGAAGCTAGGGTGTGAAATGTGTTCTTTGGAAACGCAGCATAAGCACATCTCAAAAGGCAGTACTTTGAGGCCCAAAACCTAAAAACTGTGCTTTATTGCCCTACAAAGAATGAGTAAGTATTTCATGGAAATACCTAACCTTGGTATAAAATTAATTTATTTATAAAACAGCTTGTAGGTAAGCTAATTCGACTAAACTTCGCATGCACCTGTTGAAGATACCGCCACAGTTCCCGAGAAGAAAGTGACCCCGTCCTTACATTCGCATGTGTTCTGTGAACAAAACAATCGTTGTAACACAGTGCAGTGTAGGTAATGTACTGTAATGCTAACTGTAATGTTTTCGAACGTTCACCTATTTCTAAAATCAATGAGGGTACCTTCATCTTGACAGTCGGGAGTAGGTGGATAAATTTCATTCGGCAACCGTCACTGATCAATGTACTCCGGATCGCGGAGTGTACGCAAATGAAAGTGCAGACCATGAATTGGTCGTAGAATTTTGTTGTGTGTGTAAAACAAGAGACACGGGGTGAGTCTATCATTATAAGAATATAATCGAGTTGTTTTACGGGAGATGTATGGGTCGTGTCATTAACGGGTTATTTTGTCCACAGCCTGTGGTGACGCCCTTTTATGATAAGGTCATATTAGTAGTTCGAAGTCATTCCTCAGGGGAGCTGTAATTATTATGGCCACTGTAACACGAAGCTTGTTATGAGTGATTCCACGAGGAACATTCCGAAACCAGTGCCTAATTTCGACTGGTTCTCCTAACGGCGCGGTAGCGCAGTCGGAGGACGTCACCTTACTGAGACAAGCGCCCAAGTTCGATCCTAGCAGCGATCTTTGTTGTGTGCATGATAGTTAAGTTTTTTGTATTTTAGTTTTATTTTACTTTGGGGAGATTTGATATATTTTGTATTCTTTGTTTCATTAATATTTCACCAACTTGTGTTTTATTTTTATTTGTAAAATATTCTTAATTAAATATACCAAGTCAGAGTCACCAATCTTTCATTTCATTAATAGCAAACTAGTAACAACAACCCACGAAACACATCCATTACAGTACCTAACTACCAATTTTTTTATATGTCTATCTAGCTACATTTTTCGCCATCTTAAAACGATAGAGCCGTTTGTGAGAAATCATGCCACACACAATTATGTTATAGAAATATTGTTGTTTTAAATAGTAGGTATAAGATATACAGGATGTATGGAAGATCGTCTGCCAAAAGACTAGGGTGGGTAGGCAGGTAGTGTCACTTGCAACACATTTTGGGCCAATTAACACTCGTCCTGCCCACTTAGGGCCACTTAGGGTACCTAATAAAATAAGTTTCTGTCAAAAATGACATTTTTGGTACAAGCTTTTATTGCTGACTGTACTTTTCTGTATATCGTCATCAACTACTAATTGAGACAATTCTAACGAGCCCAAACTAAACGGGGTTACGTCGGCTAAGTACTGAATTCCCATGGCCACCTTCTGTCTCCATCATCAGAACAGCTCGAATTGTCATACAAATCCAAACTATACCTTTACCCAAAATTTCAGCTTGTTTCAGTTGAAGATATCTCTTCAAAATAGAGTTGCAAGATTCCACCCGGACAAACGTAGTTACATAGAAATATAGTTTTGTAGGTAATCTCCGGAAGTACCTACCTACTTATACGACTTAAAAAAATATTTCACTAGAATGGACATCCGCATATCGTCGAGTGACAACCAAAACTCACTAAGTAACAAATACCTACTCAAGTCAAAGGTCGTATCTCGATAATAATATTGATTACGTATAATACCGAGATATATACGAGGTTTTGAAGAGCAGTGACAGTTTTGGTAGTGACTTTTGCTTGTCACCCGTGTCCCGACGATATGATACTTTTATTAAATTTTATCCTGTGGCTCCTCTTGCGTGCATTCTTTGTTTCAGAGTGGAGCTGCTAGGTAGTAAAGGGGCTACCTACGTACCGACAAATATTTCGAGGGTACAAACTGTTAGTAACTGTAAGTACACACATTCATTGCACATGTAGGCAACAGTAACGTATAAAACGTATGTAAGTATTAAACATATAACTAGAAATAAAAGATACTTACAGAAACGTTATTCATTGATGAACACGGCTTAATGTTCTCGTAGAAATTAACTTTTTCGAGGTTGTATCTGAGAATATCATCCGCAGGCTTCCTGCCAACGCTATTAGTTGACGTTGTCGATACCAGTCCTTTATTGTTCCTTTTGATCAGCAGATTATCTGAGTGTACGTTTTCCAACACGGCAGTACTGCCGAAGATGGCGTTCTCGATGTACGAACAGTACGAGTCAACGCTTGGTCTATCGTTCTTTTTTATTTGATTATTATCAGGCATCTTAGGATATTCATTATTATTCAAATGCTTACTTTCTGCCCGCCCTAGGTAGTTCTGATATAAATCAACTTTAGGGGTACTCGAATTCGGCTGGCTATTTCTCTTTCGTATTCCAACTAATGTATTTGTTACAAATTCAAATTTGAGAAAGTACACTATTGAGTTCGCCACACTGGCCGAACCACTTTTATTTGTTTTTCTATGCTTGATGCAAAGGCGTTTAGGCGTGGACGTCTCATATGGATAATAAGAACCTGGAACAAAATTGGGGGTGTGAAAATATATACCGTCTAATATGCATATAATATATACCTAAATATCGTAATAAGTGGGTACCTAGTAAATACTAACTAAGTAGTAGTATTTAGCTACACGCGCGGCTCCGCGGCTTATACAAAGAACCTAGGCGGAGCGACGGGATAAAATATAGCACATAACCCCTAGGTCCATTCTACATATACAACGTATTCCCGGGAATTTCCGGTAATTGCAAGGGGGCATAGTTTAGATCATATAAAGTTAATTAGTATCTTAACTCTTACCTACTGTTATCAAGATATTCAATGTTTAAATTAATCAGTTTTGCAGATTTAACCAGTGTAAATGGCTCTTAACTGTGACATATGACGTCACAGTTAAGAGCCTTTAAATTTTGTAAGGCTCCTAGGTATACACTACAAGAACGTTTACAAAGTGAGTTCGTTCGATATTACATATTTTTTATTTCATGTGTTTCAACACCCTTGTGCAATAAGATATTAACCGTTAAAGGGACGTAGGTTCGTGGTCTTCTCTCCCTCTCACTGAGCATAAGCGTGAGCGAGATGAAAATGCGTGTTTGGAAGCGCGGATTTCATGTTTTTTAATTTTAATTTTTTGTGCGTTTTGATAAATAAAAAAGTAATAGCTGATTTCCCTCAAACATGACATTGTCGATTTTTAGAACCAATTTTAATATGTTTAGTTGTTGTGCATAGTTTGTTATGATTTTTTTAAGTGTATTTTAGACCTATGTTCGTGATTTTTTTCTATCGATTGAAAGTCAAAAACTCAGGATTCGAATAGCTGATTTCCCTCGAGAAAGGCCTCAAGATTACTAATTAAATTTAGGGCAGCCGTATTATAATCCAAACAAGAGCTACGATTTTTTTTTTAATCAGTTTTTGGAGCTCACGTCGCCTTAATGCTACATTAAATTATTTTGTCCAAAACGGAAAAAAAAATCATTTTTCGTTGTTTTTTTTTCAAGAAATAATTATGCTAATTTGTTTCTGTGAATGTACTCTGCAATATGCCGAAGTTAACAGAAATTCCCGGGAGCACCGTGTATAAGTACGTGTATAAGTAAGTAAGTGTGTGTATAGGTACTGAAGAAAGGGTTTTTAGAATAGGATGGGCATAGTTTCTGAGACTAACCCCCAACATACAAACTTACATTTCACAGACATTACACATGTTCATAATTACTTAGTATCGGCACAGATCAAAGTGTGCCATATTAAGCTTAGCAAGCGGGGCTAAGGTAGTACATTTAGCCCCTAAGGAAAATATGTATACCTACATATTTATGATTTTAAAACATTTTAATTTGACCAATCAATAGTTATTTGTTATACAAGGGTGCAAAGTTGTATTTTACGCGTGAGCGTGGAATTGAACCACGAGCGAAGCGAGTGGTTCTAAAATAGAATCCTGAGCGTAGCGAGTGTTTCATCACACGAGAATTAAAATACATTTGCACCCGTGTGTAACACAACACTTTTCACCTCACTGTAGCGAGGAAAGTGCAACATGCAAAACAACTTTATTTAATGTAAATAATAATTTTGCACCCTTGTATAAAAAAATATAACAAATAACTATTTTTTTTTGAATTTTGGAAAAGTGCGAGTCGGATTGTGGTTTTCCCATACATTTTGAGACCCAGCCGCTTATGAAGGCAACAAGCAAGAGCTTTGCGTAATGTTCCCTACATTACGCAAAGCTCTGCGTAGGGGGCGACACTAACACAAACCGTAAACAAACCGCCATGACGTACAATGTCATATTTATTAACCTAACAAACAATAACAAATAATTAATGAAAACGCGTTAAACTACAATAGTTTTATTATCATTCGTGTGTAAAATACCTGTACTGTTATATTAAAATGGCATACTATAGCCATTTAAAGGTGGATGAGGGCTTTTTTTTGATTTACGACGTATTGCCGCTTCCCATAGCATAGTTCTCGTATCATCGTTTCCTTCGGAAATTAATAATGCCCTTCATTCTTGCATCCAATAACGCAGCACTGGTGCATTTTATTTATTGAAATATTCTCTTCCCTATTTGATCCAGAGCATTGAACGAATTGTCAAAGTTGTCAAAAAAACTGTTTACTAATTGTGATAGTGCTGCACTCTGGCGGCAGAACATTGCAGTAATGTTCCCTATTCTGAAAAGTTTCTTTTGTATGGGAGCCCCCTTAAATATTTATTTTATTCTGTTTATTAGTATGTGTTGTTATAGCGGCAACAGAAATACATCATCTGTGAAAATTTCAACTGTCTTACTATCACGGTTCACATGAGATACATGACATGAGACACGCTTCAAGGTCAAATTACTTTGCCCACTAGTGGATAAAATGCGTTTTTGCTCACTGGTTTTAAAGGATAAAAGACGGCTTTCCGAGGCAGTGAGGGGAGAAACACTTTACCGTATTAAATCCCCAATCACAACCCTTTAAAGAAAACATTTGTATTTGCGCCATGTTTTTATGTAAAAAAAATTGAATTGAATTGAATTGCTATCGACCAATCAGGAAACATAATTAATTTCAAACATCAGGCGTTTTTTTATTCCCTAACTCACAATCATGCCGTTTGGACGCGCCTATAAACGGTCAGAGGCGTTTATTCTTGGTGTCAATATTTTGTATCTGTGTCAAAGCAATTTATTAAAAAATCATGCCGCCAAATTGAACAATCTTTTCGCCGAGGAATTTATTATTGATTGTGGATGAATAAACTTTGTTTTTACTATTTTCTCGCAGACGAAGTGAAAAGTAGAGTGTATAACTCTGGTCTCATTTTAGACCCTTGTTGTACAATCTACTATTGTCAATCAAGCAAAAAATTATGAAGATATACCTAGCCCGTTAAAGTTCCGCGTGACGCTTTGAGTATGTGACGTCACATTATGCTAAAAAGTGTACCATAATGTGACGTCACTCGGATTTTTAACGTTTTTGTAGATAATCTAACTGACGTAGGGTCATTTCGCCGGTTGGCGACCACCTAATTTCATGTGCCGGTTAGCGACCACTTAGCTGACTTGGTGAACTGAAAGCATATTTTCTCGTTTTTTTTTGAAAATTCCTATTCCATAACTACAAACAATAAGGCATACGGCTGACTGTTTCAATAGGCTCTGTAGAATTAATGTTATCTTCAATTGAAAAAACCATGTTCTTCAAGTGGTCGCTAACCGAAGGTGGTCGCGTAACCGGCGAAATGACCCTACTAGTAAATAGATTAATATTTTTTTACCCAAGCAATTACCAATTGCCTCTTTGGAAACAAGGTTTGCCTGCCTCTTCTCTACTTTTGTACGTTCCTTGAGGGCTTCGGTAATAATACTATTTTTGGAATGGGTATGCTACCTAGTCTGCTTCTTGGATATTTCATTGTCTTACGCACATTGAATTGAAGACCGGGCTGTGCAATGAACTCCCTCCCGCGGTTTTCCCGAGGGACTGAATAGGGTTCGTCAAGAAAGCAGTATGTACAGGTTTTTAAAGGGTTGACAATGAGCATGCAAGCGTCCATGGGCTACGATAAAAATTGAACTTACATCCTTTCTCTGAGCGGGAGCCTGGTGTGAGCAACGGCGACGTGTCGAGTCGGGAGTCCGGCGCGCTTCGCGGGCAGAAGTGGGTGCTGCTCCACGTGGAGTCCGAGCGAGGAAGGGATTCTGAGCACGAGCCCGCGGAAACCCACTTCGACGACTCGCGGAGGGAGAAGAAAACTAGCGCTACCACTGCCTGCAAAGAAAACCCATGCTGTTCTTGATATGCACAGTGCACCTTTCAGCGAAATCGTTAAAACCTTTCGTGCTCTCTACATATGATTTATCGGCTACGAGAGTAGCGCTGTGAAATCATTGCCAGTGAATGTGTTGCGGAATACTCACTGGGCTAACGAATAATCACGAATGGCGACGCATATATCTGACAGATTGAGGTAGTAAATAGGTACTCGTGGTATTACGTATATGTTCGTAGGCCTAATAATATCGAAAAGTACATGCTTGATGTGTAAATGTTGCGCGAATATGTAACCTACTCCATAAGGTATAAAAATCGGTCACACAGACTGAGAAAGGTATTATTGCAGTTTTTGCAGTCGAAACGCTCTGTCGTCTTTAGCCAACTGGCAAAAAATTGGCCAAAGTATCCAGAGATCATAAGGCTGGCTCGTTTCTTGCCAGACACAGATACACATGTTAAACTTATAACAGTTATAGCGTCCCTTGTTTTTGTCGGGGGTTAAACATAGGTTTGATGGCGGCTAAGAATTAAGGCACAAGTCACCACTGTGAAGCACGCCGCAGCGCAGAAGGTGGCACTGAGCGCGAATCCGTAGCGCTGTGTGAGCGCGCCGCCCATCGCCGGGCCCGACACCTCGCCCAGCGAGTAGCAGCACGACCACACGCCTGCCACGGCGCTGTATGTCGCCAGCGCCTCCGGGCAACCGCCTTCGTAGCTGCAACATTAACGACACATTCCACATCTTACATGCATTTAGAGCGGTTACACCAGTAGGTACCTCCGGGCAACCGCCATCGTAGCTGCAACATTAACGACACATTCCACATCTTACATGCATTTAGAGCGGTTACACCAGTAGGTACCTCCGAGCAACCGCCTTCGTTGCTGCAACATTAACGACACATTCCACATCTTACATGCATTTAGAGCGGTTACACCAGTAGGTACCTCCGGGCAACCGCCTTCGTAGCTGCAACATTAACGACACATTCCACATCTTACATGCATTTAGAGCGGTTACACCAGTAGGTACCTCCGGGCAACCGCTTTCGTAGCTGCAACATTAACGACACATTCCACATCTTACATGCATTTAGAGCGGTTACACCAGTAGGTACCTACCTCCGGGCAACCGCCATCGTAGCTGCAACATTAACGACACATTCCACATCTTACATGCATTTAGAGCGGTTACACCAGTAGGTACCTCCGAGCAACCGCCTTCGTTGCTGCAACATTAACGACACATTCCACATCTTACATGCATTTAGAGCGGTTACACCAGTAGGTACCTCCGGGCAACCGCCTTCGTAGCTGCAACATTAACGACACATTCCACATTTTACATGCATTTAGAGCGGTTACACCAGTAGGTACCTCCGGGCAACCGCTTTCGTAGCTGCAACATTAACAACACATTCCACATCTTACATGCATTTAGAGCGGTTACACCAGTAGGTACCTCCGGGCAACAAAATACTTAAACGTAATAAATTGACACATATATTATGCGATAACGTCTCACTCAATGTGTGATACACAACATTTCAATAATGAACTTCCATATTGCTATGAATTACGATCGAGTGCCAAGTATGGGGGCAGTGTTGAGCACTGGGGCATTCAACTTCAATGAGACAAACCGCGCTCAGAATTAATTATCTCCACTTATAATAAATCTCTAAATTAAAAAAAGAATCAGCCAGTTTGAAACTAAGCTTTGCGCGGTTCGAATGTTCTCAGCATCCCATGAACGGAAAAATATGAAACATTTTATATAGGTATATTATTATTCTAGCTGCAACTTAGGATAGTTTTTATCCGACTGCGACAGTTAATTAATTTTCCGAAATATACGACTTCATTTAATTTTTCATTTATTTTTATTGAAATCAAACGCTGCTCCAACTGTCAGCTATAAGAACCGTCAAATTTTCGTCAAAATGGCGGAATTGCTTTGCCTTTCACTTATTAATAATTTAAATCCCGTCTACGATAGACCTTTACGAGACAAATGCTAAAATATAAACCATAAAAAAATATTCGATTCTGATATGAGAACTTATATGCGCAAATGTCGTTTTATGTCGTAATTTCAATAAATGAAATCAACAAATTTGAACAATATAATTAACACGAATTTGTTTTTTTTGAATGACAATGGCACGCGCTCGGCGCATTCAGCCAAAGTACCTGCGGCGCTACCACGAAAACCGATACTCAATGTTCATATATTTGCATCCCTGTCACTCGAGTATGGTTAGTGCGATAGAGATACCCGAATATTTTCGAATTCCGAAGTTCGTGGTTATAGCTCAGGAATCGAAAATATGGTAAATAATCATAATGTATTTTCTCGAAAAAGAATTTAAAATAAATATAGTCAAATGGAGAAAAAAACAAAGCAAGAGGTTATATAGGTAATGATTAAGTTATAAGAGTCCAAAGTTTTAAGAGGGGGTATGTTCTGTCCCTTTTCCGCAAAACGCACCTTCATATGAAACGATTGTTTTTTACTATGACGCTCGAGTATATTGACGTCACAGTCCCTCATCGTTTTCTCACTCTAACAAGCGACATAAAAACGGATGTAGCTTCATAATTTTTTGAGATATTTGAATGGGAGTTTCATTATCTTCTATCTATTTATACATAATAAATGCCTATGTCCTGACTTACTTATTCACTCACTCACTCACTCACTCACTCATCAACGCACAGCCGAAACTACTAATCTTAGAGAGTTGATTTTAGCACAGTATGTTGCTTTTATAACGTGGGCTAGGGATAAAAAGGGATTTTTGAAAATTCTACCCCTAAGGGGGTAAAATGGGGGTGCAAAGTTTGTATGGGAAAACCTATTTTTTTTGAGCTATAGACTTAAACTTTGTAGAAAAATTAGTTATTAGAATACAAATGAAAAACTTTCAGCGTTTTGGAAAATTCCACCCCTACGGGGGTAAAATAGGGGTGCAAGGTTTGTATGGGGGAAACATTTTTTTTTTAAATAGAGACTTAAAACTTTGTAGAAAGATCAGTCATTAGAATACAAATAAAGAACTTTCAGGGTTTTAGAAAATTCTACCCCTAAAGGGGTAAAATAGAGTGCAAAGTTTGTATGGGAAAAAACTACTTTTTTTTAAATAGAGACTTAAAACTTTGTAGAGAAATTATTCATTAGAATACAAATAAAGTACCTAGATTCAGTGTTTTAAAAAAATCTACCCCTAAGGGGGTAAAATAGGGGTGCAAATTTTGTATGGGGGAAACAATATTTTTTTTAAATAGAGATTTAAAACTTTGTAGAAAGATTAGTCATCAGAATACAAATTAAGTACTTTCAGCGTTTAAGAAAATTCTACCCCTAAAAATATGGGGCTAAAATAGGGGTGCAAAGTTTGTATGTGGGAAACTATTTTTTTTAGCTAGAGTCCTAAAACTTTGTAGAAAGATTATTTAAATACAAAGAAAGTACTTTCAGCGTTTTGGAAAATTTCACCCCTAAGGGGGTAAAATAGGGTGCAAAGTTTGTATGGGTAAAACATATTTTTTTTTAATAGAGACTTAAAATTTTGACGAAAAATTACTTATTAGAACATGAAAAATACTACATTCGGCGTTTTACAAAAATCATTCCCTAAGGGGGTTAAAAAAGGGTGCAAGGTTTGTATGGGGAACACTTTTTCTGAGCTAGACACTTAAAACTTTGTAGAAAGATTACTTATAAAAATACAAAAAAAAAGACTTTCAGCGTTTTGAAAAAATCTATCCCTAAGGGGGATAAAAAGGGGTGCAAAGTTTTTATCAGGGAAAGTTTATGTTTTTGAGTTAGAGACTTGAAACTTTGTAGAAAGATTACTTATTAAAATACAAAAAAAGAACACAAATCGTTTTAGTAAATTCCACCCCTAATAGGGTTAAAAAGGAGAGCAAGCTTTGCATGGGCAACACTTTTTTTTGAGTTAGACTTAAAACTTTGCAAAAAGATTACTTATTAGAATACTAAAAAAGAACTTTCAGCGTTTTAGAAAACTCCATCCCTAAGGGGATCCTTAAGATCCTTAAGAAGGGTAGCCAGTGTTGTGTGGGAAAAACTTTTTTTTTTACTAGACTTAAAACTATTCAAAATGTTACTTATTAAAATTAATAATAAAGTACTTTCAGAGTTTTAGAAAATTCCACCCCTAAGGGGGTTAAGAAAGCTTTGTATGGGCAACACTTTTTTTGAGCTAGAGACTTAAAAGTTTACGAAAAAAGTTCTTTCAGCGATTAGAAAAATTCAACCTCTAAGGGGGTTTAAAAGGGGGTTCAAATTTTAAATGGCGAGCAATAAAATTTTAAAGTGTGAGTAAGAGATTTTTAACTTCGGTCTTATTCTGTACGTTAAAAGACTACAAAACTGATTTCAGAGTTTTTCCAAATTCATCCCCTAAGAGTGTTAAAATTGGTTCAAAGTTTGAGTATTTCAAGGCATTTTTAAAGTATGAGATTTTTAAATTTGGTTTAAGACTGTTTGTTCACAAACTAGAAAATGAACATCAACTTTTTTTTTAATTATCCCCTAAAAGAGGGTTCAAATTTTGTATTGAGAGAAATCATTTTCTAAGACGATAAAAAGTTCTACGCGGACGAAGTCGCGGGCAACAGCTAGTTACAAATATTAGAACGAAAATTAAGTATTATGACTAGGAACTCGTAGGTATAAAATATTGCACTTACATTGAACTTGTCAAAACTCCTTGGAAGGTAGGCAACAGCGTCAACGCCACCGATACGCTTAAGACTGCCAGTGCTACCAAGTCGAGCCACAGCTCAGACCTTATGGGAAAAAACATAAGTAAAAGTACCTATTTTGAAGTTATTCAACAACTAAATTATTGATACCTACTAACTTATAAGTATTGACTATAGATGTACCTACTCGTATAAATGGGTCTGGATGTAGGTACAGTCAACCAATTTGATTCCTAGGCCATCATAGAACCTTGCCGTTGTCAATGCTATGTCAATACGGGTTACTAGAATTATTGCGTCGCTATGTAGCAGTTAGTACTCCGTAGTATGCTAGGAATTAAAATTGTGGACAGAGTAAGGAATACTGATATTAGGAAATGAACGAGAATTACTGACATTGTAGAGAGAATAAGAAGTCTGATATGGAAATGGGCAGGACATACTTGCAGACAGAAGGAAAATAGATGGACAAGAAAAGTTATAGAGTGGACACCACGAAATGGACTGAGAAAAAGAGGTAGACCTAAGAAGAGATGGGAAGACATATTCAGAAAACGTTGTGGTGCCATATGGTTTAGACTAGCTAGAGACAGAAGTACATGGAGAATGCTGGGGGAGGCCTACGCCAAAGAGGCGACTTCCATATGTTGTATAATGAATAATATCTTATTAATTGTATTAAAAAAAAATGTGGTTCTTAACTAATATAATATATTTTGAATTAAGTTTAATTAATGTTCATGCATGTTATTGAAATGGTCATTATCATTATGTTGAAATGAAATGAATGTTAATTAAATTATTTATTATAGTTTGTTATTGTTTGTTACTAGTCAAATAGGTTAAGAATCAATTAGTACACAACATGATTTAGCATGCAGATGAAATCTGAATTATGGTAGAATAAAGGCTTTTTTTTTTTTTTTTTTTTTTATTTATGTAGCAGTTAAAGTGACAGGGTTCTACGGTGGCCTAGGAATCAAATTGGTTGACCGTACCTCTACCTCTGTAAGTGAGCATGCACTTTTATCTCAGGCAACGCCTCTTGGTATGATTGATGATTGAAGCTGAGACGTTAAATCCATGTCAAACAGACTGAGAAATAAGTTTCTTTAAAAATGTAAAGTTTGGTACAAGCTTTTATTGCCTACTGTATACCGTCATCAACTACCTATTGAGACGATTCTAACGAGCCCAAACTCAACGGCGTTACGTAAGTAAATACTGAATTCCCACGGCCACCTTCTGTCTCCATCATCAGATCATCTAGATGGTACAATAATATTGAATTATCATCCCAACTATACCTACCTTTACCCTAAATTTCAACTTGATTTGCAAGATTCCACCCGAACAAACATAGTAACATATGTAGTTAGGTACACTACTTACATACATTGCTAGTTAATAGAAAGCCTGTAAAAAACGTTCAGGCCGACGCTAGTTTGACTGTACCTCAGGGTGAGTAAGATGATGTATGTACGTAGTATTTGTTGGAGTAGGTATTATGCGATTGATTTGCTTACGTGGGTAGGCCAGGAATGTAGGGGCAGGGGCCCAGCAGCAACAGGCCAATGGTGATCAAGAACAGGCCCCAGATCATCATGCACCAGTGGTTTTGTACTCTGGATCAGCAAAACGGTACATTTTTAACGAACCTTTCGTAAATCACTGTATGCGTAGGTACATCTTATTTTAACATGAAGGAATTAGGTATAGTCACGAACTTTAATTTGGGATCCACTTAAGGTGCTGTCATATTGTCATAGATAACCTCCTATAGATAGAGCCTATAGGGCGCCGTGCGGTCACCACGCGTACATGATGTAGCAATGATAGATAGGTAAGATGTACGATGGGTTAGTGCTTACCGATCCGCCACCCATCCCCAAATGGGACTGAATATCCCGTAGAGACTGGAGAACAACAAGAAGACGAGGCCGATCTGGTTGGTAGTCAGGCCCAGCTGTCGCATGTGCGGCTCCAGGGTGGGGTCGAGGAACGCCCACGTGTTGGACGCGACCACGATCACTAGCCCCGTCACGATTATTGACGGGATCTTGAACAGACCCATCACTGAAGCCGATTTTGAACCAGTTACGATTTCTGGAAAGTTAAAGGTTTGAAATAACTTATTAATTATTACCAGAGCAGCTAGGCATGATGAGTTTTATGCTCATATTTTACGTGACGATTTGAGCCGTACTTAAAACTTGACCATATTGTATGTTTAGTAGTTGTTTTCGATGCAGCATGATTGTGTTAACAGAGATGGTTAGACATCGATCAAAATTGTTATTTGAGGTTAATATTAGCGTTATTAACGCTGATTAAGCAAAGCATTAGGTATTGGTTGTACCAATTTGCACAACTCCTGCATGGTTGACGAAATATAATTTGCACCGTTTCGCCATACAAGAAGCGGTGCAACAAATATCAACATACAAAGATACAAAATTTACGATTTGTGATTAAACTGATTAAGTATGACTACAGACAAATACTTAATGTTTTAAATAATAAAATCTTTGAAATAAGTGGTTTTCCCTGAGACTTTTAACCGACTTCCAAAAAGGAGGAGGTTCTCAATTCGACTGTTTTTTTTGTGTGTTTGTTACGCGATAACTCCGTAATTTATAAACCGACTTGAAAAAATATTTCTTTGTTTGAAAGCATATTATACTTCCAGATTGGTTCCGTTGTCACCAAAATCCAGTTCTGATGATGGGATCCTTACAACTTCAAGCAATTTGGCTACTGATTTGAAGTCGGTTATAACTTTTTTTTAAAGTAAATTATTGGCGTAACAAGACCAGTTTACTACAGCAGTAACCTATTTACTCTGTGATCCATAAACTAATTTGAAATTGGTACAGTAAATCAGACGTGTGGTTCCGGATTACTGATTGCTACATGACATGAAACTTTTCACATTATTATAATACTAGCTGCCCGCGCGGCTTCACCCGCGTTTTACAAATAAAGCAGGTAAACCCGCGGGATAAAATATAGCCTGTATACATCCAGAAATCCATTCTACACGCAGGTGGAAGAATTTTTTCTCAAACATGTAGGTAATGAAATGTCGTCATTACATGCTCCAAAGTATCACGTTTCGGGCGGAAGACCTAGGCCGGGAAGTAATTTTTTTTTAATTTTCATTACACCGTTTGTGGCATAGCATCACGGTGTTCAGCCATGAAAATTAGTTTGATTTCTTGGAGTTTTTTTTATTTATTTCTATGCATGTTTGAGAAAAGCACTAATACATGCCTGGCCGTGAAAAGGGCTTGCCGCCTTCGTATCACTATTTATATATCGTACTTCCTATCCCTACGGTCGGCCGTCTATACCTACTCACACGGCAAGCCCTTCTTTCCCGGCGTCTGCAGTAATGTACCTACTATAGAAATCGGATAAGTACCTAGTTCTTGAGATTACCCATTGAGTACAAACTCACAAAGCTACAATCTTACAGAGTTTTCCTCTTTATAATATACTACGATGCATACAATATAGATGTAATACGGATAAAAAATACATACCTTCACAATCTGTGAGTAGGAGGCAATTAACTGGCACAATTAAGACCATTATAATACCAATACTGTAGAATGGAAGTCCGAAGCCTCCGATCTAACTGAAACAATTGATATTTCTCTTTTAGTCATAAGAATTTCCATATTCAGAGATAAATACATAGGTCAGTAGAGTTTCATTTCAAGGTCCCATTTTTCGGGTTTTCCCTTATTACCTTTAGATTTAAAAAAAGAAACTATGCGTCCTATAGCAAGAAGATTTTGTTTGACGTTTATGTCGGTGTCTTCAGTGAAATGGAGGTCAACAAATGTGCTGAGTCAAGATCGCCTGATGCCCTTTTACTTTCGTGCTTGAGGTTGATAAGGAATAGCCGTCAAAGACGAAGAAGGTAGTTGTTGTTTTCCAAAACTATAGACTGTCAGATTTAGACGGACAAATTAAGTTTAATAGGATTTAAGTTTTTACTTATTAGGTACCTACTATTTAGGGCTTCCAATCCCGGGATCCCGCCTTTTTTAGGACCTTTTTCAATACCGATATTTACAACTACAATACCGGGATCCCGGTATTCTTAAAAAGTGGTGAAATATGCTAAATAAGCTTAATATCATCCATCAAAACGACTAATTTTTGCTGCACCACGGAGTTAAAAGTCGCTTGTGCATGTGTCTAGAATATCTAGATAGACTTTTTCCTTTTGTGTATAAGCCAGCAATTGTCTCTGTAAATCCACAGCTAGCCGCACCGCGCACCGCGAAGCAGAGGGCGGTGAACATTGCCGGGTCCTTAGCACTAAGAGAATGTTGACGCGCAGGTACGACCATACCGAATAGAGCAGGCTGCCGATGGCCGGCCCCACTGACATGCCGATGCCCACGAACGTCTCTAGGAGGCCCAGCACGGAGCCGATGGAGTCGGGAAACACGTTGACCACGAACACGTAGCTCGCGGTGGAGTAGGCGCTGGCACCCAGCGCCGCCGTGCCGCGCACCGCGAAGCAGAGCGCGGTGAACGTTGCCGGGTCCTCAACTAGCACTAGGCTCCTGGAATATTACTCACAGTATTAGGGTGGGCTGTACAAACCTGTGGACTGTGTAATCGTAAGCGGTGTTCGTTAATGTGTGGATGCATGGAAATTTTGACAAATTTCTATGGAATGTCAGCTGGCGGTGCGATATACATATATAATTTATCATATCTCATGCTCTGAAAGTGGGTCGTTGTTGTTCTAAAAAGTGTGCAGAAAGTAATACGTTTCTGCTCTAGAGCAGAAAAGTAGTGTATTCCGATTGGTCCTCGCCTTAGGTATAAGCAGTATGCGGGAACTTATTCTAATAAATATCAATACTTACCCCGCCGCTGACGAAGGTAGGTAAATAATTTAATTCTTACTAGTTCATGGAATTTATTTTATTAAATATAAAATAAGTTTATGTTATAAATTCATTACTTTTATTTTAGCTAAAATATATTCACTAGGCTCTATGAGGTGGTGACAAATAGAATACACCCACAAACCTTTTTAGGGTTCCGTAGCCAAATGGCAAAAAACGGAACCCTTATAGATTCGTCATGTCTGTCCGTCTGTCTGTCTGTCTGTCTGTCCGTCCGTATGTCACAGCCACTTTTTTCCGAAACTATAAGAGCTATGCTGTTGAAACTTGGTAAGTAGATGTATTCTGTGAACCGCATTAAGATTTTCACACAAAAATCGAAAAAAAACATTAAGTTTTAGGGGTTCCCCATATACAGAACTGCAACTCAATTTTTTTTTATCAAACCCATACGTGTGGGGTATCTATGGATAGGTCTTCAAAAATGATATTGAGGTTTCTAATATCATTTTTTTCTAAACTGAATAGTTTGCGCGAGATACACTTCCAAAGTGGTAAAATGTGTGCCCCCCCCCCCCCCCCTGTAACTTCTAAAATAAGAGAAAGATAAAACTAAAAAAAATATATGATGTACATTACCATGTAAACTTCCACCGAAAATTGGTTTGAACGAGAACTAGTAAGCAGTTTTTTTTTTAATACGTCATAAATCGTAAACCGCAATTTATTTCACGGAACCCTTTATGTGCGAGTCCGACTCGCACTTGGCCGCTTTTTAGTATCTTAAAGTTGTGCATACAGCCAACCTTCAACTAAATACTACTACTAAATACAAATAGTATGAAAATGAGACCGAGAAAAAGATATCTCTCTCTCGCTCTCATTTATTTAACGCGAAGTGCGGGGTGAGGTAGTCTGTTACGGCTTTAAACGAAGGCGACGTTTTTAGAAGAAGAAAATATATGCTATTAGAGACACCGATTAATTCACCGAAAACGCGCGTAAAAAAAGTTTACGTGCATTAAGGTCCTTGAAAAAAGTTAAAGGGCGGGGAAGCCAAACTAGTGCGAACTTTTTTATTGTAAGACGAATTTAATTTAAATACATTTTCGGAATTAAAATGAGTTCATCCAGTGATTTTGAAACCGACTTAACGCCTGTTTTGATCAGAACAGAAGCCTAATCTATTGTGGAAGGCCTTTTACCGCAATAATATATGAAATCATATACCTACCGATTTTATAAAATGACGGTCCGCAAAGAGAGTTAAATCTTTCTCGGAGATTGTGATGCTAACTTATTTCAGTAATTTATCGAAGAAATTAAAACTGTCAATGCTGTGGAGTATATATTCAATGCTTAAAACCACTTTAAGCACCAAACATGGCGTGAATTTAAAGAAATACAGTAAGCTGACATAGTTTTTAAAAAGACAGTTGGATGGCTTTAAAAGCAACAAAAAGTCCTAGATTTTTACTGCAAATGAGATAAAAACCTTCTTAAATGAAGCTCCTGATGGTGTTTATTTGGCAACAAAGGTAATAAAATAATCATATTATATTGTAAATGTAACTAAATTTCTATAGAAATCGTAAAAAATCGTTTTTGACAAATACCTACGTAATTTACAAATATGTCCTGACTAAAATTGTTTTGTTTTCAGGTGGCGCTAATTTTTGGTATATAGTATGAATATTCCAGACAAAATACTACATTTACATTCGGAAATTGCTCTACTTTTCCATTGATTTCAAGTAATTGTACCTATACTTAGAATAAACATATTGTTAAATTTTCCTATACTTTGAATAAACATATTGTTAAAACACCACAGTTTTTTTAACTTTCCTCGTATTCGATATGAAAAGTAGAGTGTTTAACTCGGGTGAAAGACCCATTTCTGACTCGAACTATTGGCGCTCTCACTTCGTTCGAGCGCCAAAATATCTCGTCAGAAATGGATGCCTTTCAGCCCTTGGTTAACAATCTACTATTGATAGGTATTTGATCGTAAATTGGTACAACCTGCCCTTAGACTATCAATATCATCCTCATTGGTAAGGGGGCCCGACATAAAAAGTTATGTTAATAAAAAACTATCATCACCACCAGCCTACCTATATGCGTTCCACTGCAGGGCACAAACCTTATCTCATAGATGAATGGACTGTAGTCTCTACGCTATCATTGTGTGGGTTGGGGTTTTCGCACACACACTTTCAAATTTCGTTGCAGGTTTCCTCACCACTCTTAGTCTTTTATTTACCGAATGGTGTACATGATTCCTATTCCTAAAACTCAGTATTAATTCCTAAGAACTGGAATTCGAACCCACTACCTCCGCTTGAAACCCCCAGGCAGCGGGCGTTAGTACCTATGGTTGCCATTTTAAACCGAATTCAAAAAAAGAAGGAGTAGGAGGTTCTCAATTTGGTTGTATTTTTATTTTAATGTTTGTTACCTCAGATCAGAACTTTCGAACGAATTTCGAAACGATTCGTACAATTCTTTTTTTAATTGCTTCATAATTGCTCCCATTGTTTTTAAAACTTCAGTGGGATGATGGGAACCATGAGGAATTGAGGGAACTCCTCAAATATATTAGGCACGCGTGTAGTAATTTCGGTTATAACTCGGGTATTTACACCCGGAAATCATTGGTGAAGTGGAAGTGATGATGAAGACCACAAATGGCTTGTTGAACTTCTCAATTATGTAGTGACTTCAAACTATAAAAGTAACGTCACCGATTCTGATATGATTCCGTTGAAATAGCAAACAAAAACAATGAAGTGCCAAAGGTAATTTTGAGATCCTTGAGAAATCGACGGGAGTCCTCAAATATTATCGGCCCACATCATGCCCACATACAGCAATTTGGTTTTTCAACCGACGAAAAAAACGGAGGAGGTTCTCAATTCGACGCGTATATTTTTTTTTTATGTATGACCACGCATAACTTTTTACAGAGTAGTTCAATTTTGATAATTCTTTTTTTATTGGAAAGGGTATAACCCGAAGTTGGTCCCATATAAATTTGGAAAAAAAAACCAACCCTAAGGGTACGAAAATAGGGGATGATTGATTTTTCGTCGGTTAAAACTTTGTTTTCAAAGTAAATTATTCCCCTAATAATCAACGCGTGTGCTGTCGGAAATCAGTTCATGTGATAAATTGGAAAGGAAATGTTCATGTGGCTTGGCGGAGAAGGTACTGAATTGAAGTCGGTTTAAACTTTGTTTTTAAAGTATATTACTTATATCACTTATCGTTGTGGATACTCACGTCAACTTGTCAGAACGTGACGGATACCACGGTCTTATCCACATTGCAAGAGTTGATATTTAGAACACAGTCTTTCGTTGTTACAATTAAATGATTTTTCCCAAAAAAAAACAACTATTACTCAGGAACCATCACATAAAATGATGTCATGTTTGATGTAACCTAAGTAAGTAGGTATATCTACTAGTGGTTTTATTCTCACTAGTAAAATGAAAAGGGATATCTGTGTTTCAGCATTATCAACTTATACGTTTCAAGTCTGTAATGGAGCGTGAAATAAAATGCGATAACGCTTGTAAATTATAAATACTTAAGTATACTCGTAACTACCTAACGATTCGAATAAAATATAATGATTATAGAATCTAAGGTTATACCTACCGATTTTGCATAGACGAGGCTTATTACAATCTGACTATCTGTGAGTTCCTATAATTGGCTCTTTGTATCCACTGTCTATGTTTATTTTGTGAATATATTAAGCTGTTAGTTCTCCTAATAAATAAATAAATTAATTAATGAATACTCTAGGTAACTACCAGTGGCGGCACGTGAGAATTTGCACTAGACAACCCGGAGCAAAACTAGGGGCTGCTTTTTGATGATTTGGGGATATTCATTATGTTTGCACCCTTAAACGCATAGCAGTTAAGGATAGTAACAAAACCGACAGTCAATGTCAATCGCCTACGTTTAGTAACAAAAGCGACAGGTTAGACGTGACTTAAACATAATCTTCCATTTTTTTCCTTAATCGTCCATTTTTTTTTTAATTCCCCATTTACGAGTTTGGTAATATATACTTGCGGCTTGTATGGGCGCTCCGCCACTGGTACCTACTTAATATAGATTCCAAACTAAACTATTGCAGTTATCCGGTTTCTATTTTTTTACCTGTGTATAGATTGACTTTCTGGATGAACATAGGCTTTATTTTATCCCGCGGGTTAGCTGGCGTTCTTTGCATTATGCGGGTGGAGCCGCGAAGAACTAAAGACCACCTACCAACCTCTTCTATCCAAGTTTCCATCATCACATTTGCGAAGAAAGAAGACAATAAAAATACCGGCTAAATGCGTGTCGGCTCACGTGCCGGTCTGTCTTTGTTAATCCACTCGCGCGCGGTGCGTCCCTCACATAGGGTGACCAGATGTCAGGAATTTTTAATCACGTCAACAAACGTAATAAGCGAGCGCGAGCGCGTCAAGCTCGTGTCAGAAATGTTGGCCGAAAATCAGGAACTTCGTCAGGACTTCTTCTTCTGGTAACCCTACCCGCACACCAACAAATGCCCACTAAACGTTGCGATTGCGTCGCCCGTGAACGTAAATGTGTTTTTATAATATAAATTAAGATTAGAAGAAGTAATAATTATTAAATATGTCCCAGTAGGAATTTGTATTTAGCTGGAAGGGGAGGGCGACACTTGAGTCTTACAAAAATGTGGGCTTTAAAGCCTTACCTACGGTTACCTAAATCTAAAAATTGTTTTTAGAAACCGTCAATATTTTTAAACGAGCTATCTAACGACCACATGGGATTCACGAGAAGAAAAAATACGAAAAATACGAAGAAATAATCACTTTACGTTTAGTAAGTACTTAGTATTAGTTAATAGGTGAACAATTTCTTTTTTTTTCAAAATATATTCTGCTTACTATTTACTTTGTCGGCGTGATTGTATTCCTATTCATCCCAAATTACAGCTTTCTGTTAGGTAGCAAGTCACTGACCTAACCCGCAAATGGACAGACGGGCGTGACGAACCTATAGGTCCTAATATCCTATCCTATAGGGTTCCATGTTGATTACGGAATCCTAAAAAGCATACTATTAAAATTACCATACTGTCGGTGAACATTTATTCCATTTGTTCGAACTGGACCGACAGCAATGTGAATAATGCCTAGCGTTCTAATAGGTTAATAGCCTAACGTGGAGTACTAGGGACCGCAATAATCATATATCATAACTGGTTATGATTTCGGTTATGATGGAAATATAACCGAAAACCGGTTGTTATTTAATGTTACTTATAAACAATTCTGACATAATGTGGCAACCCAAATACACGCTCTATTTTTTAAATAAAAGCAAAAGTAGGTAATACCTATTTGTCATAATCACAGAAATAATGTAAGAAACTTAATATATTTTGACAATTTAAGTAAGGAAAAGTATAACCAAAAATAACCGTCACCGGTTATTTAAAATTCCAAAAACCGGTTATAATATTTTGGAAAAAAATCGGTTATAACCGGTTTCATCGGTTTCGGTTATAACCGGTATGCATTCCCTAGTAGGTACTAAATAAGGCGTATTACTTACAGTTATTATTACCTAGACAACGCCAAGATATATTTCAATAGCTTACCCAAACAAAACATTACAGAAGCCTGCGATAAACATCCCCGACGTGAACATGAACTTCGCACCCACTATTGGTAGCTGTAAATATACCGAATAAAAACTGGTCATTAATAAGAAAAGTAAACTGGTCACAAAATGTTATTGGTCATTAATTAAAACTAGTCATTAATTAACTAAGGACTGTTGTTTTTGTATTGTTAAGTACATAAATGTTTCTGGAACTTATCTCGATGCCGTAAGCGCGGTCACTTTGGCCCTGGGGGGTAACTTGGCCCTCGCGAATTACTATTTGTTAGTATTAGCTGCCTAACTGTTATTTTTTTTTCTTTTTTTATGTGATATTGCTAGGTACCTACGTGTGGTTTTCACGTGTACTTAACGTAACCCTTCATTGGGTCAAAGAACCCCCGAGTTTACAGTGTTTGGTTGATTGATAGAAAATGCGTAAAAAAATTAAATCCGCCATATGCATTTTTATGTAGGTACCTACCTATAGATTAATTTATGCTATGTATGTATGTAGTATGTAATGTACCTATCCATCTCCACTTATAAATACATTTTGGAATTTAAAAAATAATTCGCCAATATCAAACCAAACTTTGTTTTGTCAGAAATTATCTCAGCTTCCCATGAACGGAAAAACATGAAACATTTTTATAGGTACATTATTTATTACTCTGGCTTGGACTTAGGATAGTTTTTATCCGACTGCGACGATTAATTAATTTAACGAAATATTTTTGCACTCTTCAAATTTTTCATTTATTATTCTTAAAGTATATCGCCGCCACATCTGTCAACTATAAGAAACGTCAAAATGGCGGAATGACTTTGCCTAATAATTTAAATCCCGTCTAAGATAGACCTTCATGAGACACATGCCAAAATATAAAGCATAAAAAATGATTGATTCTGATATGAGAACTTATATGCGGAAGTTTCGTATTAAGGCGTAATTTCAATAAATGTATCAACAAACTCGAACAATATAAGTAACAGGAATTTGTTGTTTTTGAATGGCACACGCTCTTTGCGCTTTCCGCCAAAGTACCTACACCTGCGGCGCTACCACGACAATCATAACTAGAAGTTCGTACCTATATCTGCATATCCCTGTCACTCGAGTATTGTTAGTGCGACAGAGATAGAGATTCCCGAATATTATCTAATTTCGAAGTTCGTGATAGAGATAGCACGGGACCCTATTACTAAGACTAGCCGTCCGTCTGTCACCAGGCTGTATCTATCTCATGAATCGTGATAGTTAGACAGTTGACATTTTTCACAGATGATGTATTTCTGTTGCCGCTATAACAACAAATACTAAAAAACAGATAATATAAATATTTAAGGGGGTCCCATACAACAAACGAGATTTTTGCCGTTTTTATAGATAACTAGCTTCTGCCCGCGACTCCATCCGCGTGGAACTCGTTTATATCGTAGCTCCATACAAACTTTCACCCCCCATTTCATCCCGTTAGCGGTTGATTTAGGGGATAAAAACTACCCTATGTCCTTCCCTGGGACTCAAACTAATAAACTAAAATTTCATTACAATCGGCCCAGCGGTTTAAGCGTGAAGAGGTAACAGACAGACAGACAGACAGACGGACACACTTTCGCATTTATAATATTAGTAAGTATTAGTAAGTATTATATAGTATGGATGTCGGCGGCCGATCGTAAAATCAAGCAGATCACGAAATTCCTAGGCAGATCGTGAAACGCCGCCATTTCATGATTTGGCTAATAGTTGACCAGGCATATCATGATGTGCCTGATAAAAAATACGGCAGATCGATTAGAGCAACGCATTCGTCGATATTCCTAGCTCTTACCGGGCACATCGTAAAAATCCGGCAGATCACGAAATTCCTATGCTTATCGTGAAACGCCGGCATTTCATGATACGCCGCCATTTCATGATTTGGCTAAAAGTTGACCAGGCATATCATGATGTGCCTGATAAAAAATACGGCAATTCGACTTAGTGGCAAAACCGACTCGGATCGCGGATAGGTTAGAAGACGAAAGCGGGAGCTTTGCTCCTGCTTTCGTCTTCGCGGTTATTTTTTTTTATAAAAGTGCTGAAAAACTTGTTTGCAAACCCTACTTACCCTACAACCAAACGGCGAGTATTGAACAATATGGCGGCGTTTCATGATATGCCTTGGAATTTCATGATCTGCCTAAACGTCACTGGTGGGTGTTACTTCATGATATGCCTACCTAGGAATTTCATGATCTGCCTAAACGTCATTAGATAAACCGTTAAACGTTAAGTTTTGAACGATATGGCGGATGTTATTTAGCCAAATCATGAAATGGCGGCGTTTCACGATATGCCTAGGAATTTCGTGATCTGCCGGATTTTACGATCGGCCGCCGACATGGATATTGGATGGTACCTTCGTGCGCAAGTCCGACTTTTATTCATTTCATTAAAGAATTATGTATTAGCAGCTAACAAAATAAACCTATCCTACAAATTGTATTCAAATACACTTTATAGTTTTCGAGTAAAATGCATGTGACATTACAGACGAAACAATAAGGGTTCCGTTTTTGCCATTTTAGGTACGGAACGCTGAAAAGGCGTTCGGAGTTGGTAAGCTTATCTAGAAAATCATGTAACTTCAGCCATAAGGACCCTTTTTAACCGACTTCAAAAAAGGAGGAGGTTCTCAATTCGTCTGTATTTTTTTTGTGTATATTTTAAGCGGTAATTTATGAACCGATTTGAATTTTTTTTTGTTTGAAAGCATTTTATCCAGATTGGTCCCGTCGTCACCAAAATCCAGTTCTGATGATGGAATCCTGGGGAAATCGAGGGAACTCTTCAAATTTTGTAGGCAAACTTGAAGCAAGTTGGCTACTGATTTGAAGTCGGTTAAAACTTTGTTTTTAAAGTACAATTATCGTTTCATACAATCCATACTAAGAAGGTATTATCTCCACATATAACAAATCTCTAAATTAAAAAAAAGAATCAGCCAGTTTGAAACTAAGCTTTGTGTGTTACGAATGTTCTCAGCATCCCATGAACGGAAAAATATGAAACATTTTATACAGGTACATTATTATTCTAGCTGCAACTTAGGATAGTTTTTATCCGATTCCGGCAATTAATAAATTTTCCGAAATATACGACTACATTAATTTTTCATTTATTATTCTTTAAGTATATCGCCGCCACATCTGTCAGTTTTATGAAACGTCAAAATGGCGGATTGCTTTTCCTTAATTTCACCTATTAATAATTTAAATCCCGTCTCTGATAGACCTTTACGAATCACATATCAAGAGGTAAAGCATAAGAAATTAATCGATTCTGATATGATAACTTATATGCGCAAATGTCGTATTAAGGCGTAATTTCCATAAATGTATCAACAAATTCGAACAATATAAGTAACACAAATGATTTTTTTAATGGCACGCGCGCGCTCTCTTTGCGCATTCAGCCAAACCACGCAAACCAAAACTCGAAGTTCGTATATCCGCATTCCTCTCACTCGAGTAATGTTAGTGCGATAGAGATAGAGATACCTGAATATTTTCGAATTCTTAAGTTCGTGGTATAAAAGAAAATACGGATGTCGGAAAGATCGAAAATAGGCGTGTAAACACTGTAGACACAAAATAAAATAATCGCAATGTTGTTCTTTCTCGAAAAAGGACTTAAAATTAAGTCAAATGGAGAAAAAAAAAACGCAAGAGGTTATTTAAGTAGTCACTAAGTTATAAGTGTCCAAAGTTTTAAGAGGGGGTATGTTCTGTCCCTTTTCTGCAAAACGCACCTTCATATGAAACGATTGTTTTACTATGAGTACTATGACGCTCGAGGATCGTGACGTTACGGTCCCGATCGTTTTCTCACTCTAACAAGCGATATTAAAACGGTTGTAGCTTCGTAATTTTTTGAGATATTTGAACGGGTTTTTCGTTTCTTCTTTCTTTTGAAGTTATAATAAATTTTGAGTCTACTCCCCTATTTGGAAAACAAGCGGAAAGAGTACCTAAATTAATATATATATTAAAGACTAGCTGTTGCCCGCGACTTCGTCCGCGTAGAACTTATACTTAGAAAATATAATGCAAACCAACTTCTACTTACCATCTTAAGGGATGATTTCCGAGGCAAAAACTATTCTATATCATTCGAAGGGTCTCAAATTATCTCTATACCAAATTTCATCTAGGTACATGGATTTTATCCAAACTTTCACCCCCTATTTCATACCCTTAGAGAATGATTTTCGGGATAAAAACTATCTAATGTCATTATTCGGGACTCAAACGACCTTTATACCAAATTTCATCTAAACGGGATTCATCCAAATTTTCACCCCCATTTCACCCCCTTAGGGAGTGATTTCCGGAATTACAACTATCCTATGTCCTTTCCCAGGACTCAAGCTATCTCTTTACCAAATTGTATTAAAATGGGTTCTATCCGAATTTTCACCCCTAATTTCACCCCCTTAGGGGATGATTTCTGAAGTAAAAACTATCCCATGTCCTTTCCCAGGACTCAACCTATATCTACACCAAATTTCATCAAAATAGATTACATCCAAATTTTCACCCCCCCCCCCCCCCCCCCCCCCTTCACCCCCTTAGGGGATAATTTCCGGGATAAAACCTATTAGCTCCATACAAATTTCCACCCCCAATTTCAGCCCCTCAGATATAAAAACTACCCTTTGTCCTTCCCCGGAGCTCAAACTATCTGTATACCAAATTTCATCTAAATCGGTTCAGCGGTTTAGGCGTGAAGAGGTAACAGACAGACAAACACACTTTCGCATTTATAATATTAATATGGAAGTATGGATTATTAGTATGGATAGTATGGGTTCTTTCCGCTTGTCTTCCAAATAGAGGTGTAGCTGTAGACTCACTTCAAAAGAAAGAAGAAACGAAAAACTCATTCAAATATCTCAAAAAATTACGAAGCTACAACCGTTTTAATGTCGCTTGTTAGAGTGAGAAAACGATCAGGGACCGTGACGTCACGATCCTCGAGCTTCATAGTAAAAAACAATCGTTTCATTATAAAGGTGCGTTTTGCGGAAAAGAGACGCATGCAAACCCCCTCTTCAAACTTTATACACTTATAATTTACTGATTACCTATACGAGTATAGCCTCTTGCGTTGTTTTTTTTCGAGATAATATAACATTATGATTACTATGTTTAGTGTCTACATCCCTATTTTCGATAAGATAAGATAAAATAAGATTTCTTTATTGTCAGAACTGTGTACATTTAGTGGTTTTGGGTAAAATAAAGTCCAACAGCTTGCCCATTTCGGACGTACAATATTAAACTTAAAGCTAGTCAAATATACTAAAACAATAACAACAATAGTATTTCCAAATAATTTTAACCATATTCACACATAAAATATTAATTTAGATCTATCCGATATCCGTATTTTCTTTTAAACCACGAACTTCGGAATTCGAAAATATTCGGGTATCTCTATCTCTATCGCACTAACAAATGACAGGAATGCAGATTTACGAACTTCGAGTTTCAGTTTTCGTGGTTTGGCTGAATACGCAAAGAGCGCGCGCGCGTGCCATTCAAAAAAACCAAGTTTATATTGTTCGAATTTGTTGTTACATTTTGTAGAAATTACGCCTTAATTCGACATTTGCGCATATAAGTTCGCATATCAAAATCGATTAATTTTATATTTGCTTTTGGTACCTATGTGTCTCGTCAATGTATATCGTAGACGGGATTAAAATTATTAATAGGCGAAAGAAAGGCAAAGAAATTCCGCCATTTTGTCCGTAGTATTTCTTTTTAGTCTGTGATTTTGACGTTTCTTTTAGCTGACAGATGTGGCGGCGATATACTTTAAGAATAATAAATGAAAAATTAAATGAAGTATACCACTTTAAGAATAATAAATGAAAAATAAATGAAGTCGTATATTACGGAAAATAAATTAATTGTCGCAGTCGAATAAAAACTATTCTAAGTTGCAGCTGGAATAATAATGTACCTATATAAAATGTTTCATATTTTTCCGTCCATGGGATGCTGAGAACAGTTTCAAACTGGCTGATTCTTTTTTTAATTTAGAGATTTATTATAAGTGGAGATAAATAGATAGAAGATAATGAAACTCCCATTCAAATATCTCAAAAAATTATGAAGCTACATCCGTTTTAATGTCGCTTGTTAGAGTGAGAAAACGATGAGGGACTGTGACGTCAATATACTCGAGCGTCATAGTAAAAAACAATCGTTTCATATGAAGGTGCGTTTTGCGGAAAAGGGACAGAACATACCCCCTCTTAAAACTTTGGACTCTTATAACTTAATCATTACCTATATAACCTCTTGCTTTGTTTTTTTCTCCATTTGACTATATTTATTTTAAATTCTTTTTCGAGAAAATACATTATGATTATTTACCATATTTTCGATTCCTGAGCTATAACCACGAACTTCGGAATTCGAAAATATTCGGGTATCTCTATCTCTATCGCACTAACCATACTCGAGTGACAGGGATGCAAATATATGAACATTGAGTATCGGTTTTCGTGGTAGGTACTTTGGCTGAATGCGCCGAGCGCGTGCCATTGTCATTCAAAAAAAACAAATTCGTGTTAATTATATTGTTCAAATTTGTTGATTTCATTTATTGAAATTACGACATAAAACGACATTTGCGCATATAAGTTCTCATATCAGAATCGAATATTTTTTTATGGTTTATATTTTAGCATTTGTCTCGTAAAGGTCTATCGTAGACGGGATTTAAATTATTAATAAGTGAAAGGCAAAGCAATTCCGCCATTTTGACGAAAATTTGACGGTTCTTATAGCTGACAGTTGGAGCAGCGTTTGATTTCAATAAAAATAAATGAAAAATTAAATGAAGTCGTATATTTCGGAAAATTAATTAACTGTCGCAGTCGGATAAAAACTATCCTAAGTTGCAGCTAGAATAATAATGTACCTATATAAAATGTTTCATATTTTTCCGTTCATGGGATGCTGAGAACATTCGAACCGCGCAAAGCTTAGTTTCAAACTGGCTGATTCTTTTTTTAATTTAGAGATTTATTATAAGTGGAGACTAGAGATTTATTATAAGTGGAGATGAGTCATTTGAAGAAATAGATACATACAGAAAAAACAGTACGGATTGACAGCAAAAAGTATAATAATTATATTTATGGGAACAAAAATATAAATGCCTATGTCCTGACTGACTCACTCACTCACTCACTCACTCATCTACTCACAGCCGAAACTACTGGGCCTAGAGAGTTGAAATTTACACCAGAACTACCTTTTACAACGTAGGCAACGGATAAGAAGTGATTTTCGGAAATCATACCCCTAAGGGGGTTAGAAAGGGGTGCAAATTTTGTATGGGGGAAACTTAATTTTTTGAGCAAGAGACTTAAAACTTTGTAGAAAGATTACTTATTATAATACAAATATTTAAAGTACTTTCAGCGTTTTGAAAAATTTCACCCCTAAGGAGGTTAAGAAGGGTTGCAAAGTTTGTATGAGGGAAACTCCTTTTTGAGATAGAAGCTTAAAAGTTTTTAGAAAGATTACTTATTACGATACAAATAAAGTATTTGTAGCGTTTTGGAAAATTCCACCCCTAAGGGGATGAAAAAGGGGTGCAATGTTGGTAAAGGGGATTTTTTGGAGCTAGAATCTCAAAACTTATAAACTTAACTATAAAGTGTATTTGAAAACATAATAAAAAAAAATAAAGATACGAGATTTATTGTAACTTCGATCTTAGCCTGTTTAGACTACCAAAATTATTTCAGCGTTTTATGAAAATCTTCACCCATAGGGGATTATAAGGGCATTCAAAGTTTGTATGGAGAGCAAGACATTTTAAAAGTAATTAAGGGATTTGTAACTTCGGGTTTAGACAAAACAAACATGCTAAAATACTACACAACTTATTTCAGCGTTTATTTTTTATTCATCGTATATTATAGAGCAAGATATTTTTAAAGTAAGAAATTTGTAACTACGGTTTCAGCATGTTTACTATGAGGGTTCAAAGGGGGTTCTAAGTGTGTATAAAGAGCAAGCCATTTTGAAAGTAAGAGATTTGTAACTTCGGTTTTAGACTGTTTACCTACTAAAAGACTAGGCACAAAACTAATTTCAATGTTTTTTTTTATTCATTCCTTAAACAAACTTTTAGACGATGACATGTTATACGCGGACGAAGTCGCGGGCAACAGCTAGTTAAATATAAATGCGAAAGTAACTGTCTGTTTGTATGTTACCTTTTCACGCTTAAACCGCTGAACCATTTGAGATGAAATTTGGTCCAGAGATACTTTGAATTCCGGGGAAGGACAAAGGATAGTTTTTATCCCAAAATTCATCACTAAAGGGGGTGAAAAGAGGGCCGATAGTTTGTATGGAGCTACGACATAAACGAGTTCCGCGCGGACGAAGTCGCGGGCAATAGCTAGTTACCTAATAAAATTCTAGTTTAGCCATAAGTATCTAGTAATTAACTACATAGTATTCAAAATGGCAACGACATCAATACCTACAAAAATAATATCTACAAAACTGTGAAGCAGCTAAAACTACCATCAGATTTTCCACAGAATTTCATCTAAGTATAACAATAGAAAAACCAGCCCTATAGTATACATTTAATCCATACAAAACGACACTTACACATTTACCCATGAACGGCGATGTGACAAACATGACCACAGCATAGAAGCTGAACACGAGGCCGCAGACAGTGTCGGAGAGGCCCTTGTTCTTGGCCTCGCCGGGGAAGAACGGGGCCATGACGCTGATGGAGCAGAAGCTCATGAAGTCCACCAGGGCCAGGGACGCTAGCGTAAGCCGCTGGCGGTGGGACAGCCGCCGCATGGCGCCCGGCCGGGGTCGCGTCTGCGTCCTCACTAGTCTGAGTCAAATACAATATACACCTGTTCATTGTTTCACTCAAATATCGCCGACATACAGCGGAAATTAGTAATAGTAATAACGTTTATTGCAAACCATGGTTTTTTACATAGATGTTACAAAATAAAAATGTATCTCATGGACCCTGGTAGGGTATGACAATAGTTCTTAAAAACTGGTTTATATATAAATACTCTAGTTAAGTCTAGTTCATACATCTATTAGGCAACCTAATTATGTTATGTAAGTAGTTCATAATAAAAGGTAACCTAATTATATTATGTAGTTCATAATTAGGTATTAGCTACATGTGAACGTGGATCTATGTATTGCCCACACCCACACATATCGCCCTGCAATAACATGTACCTACCTTGAAATGCTTAATAATAATAAAATAAAGAGTAGTATAGTATTTAGAATAAGATTGCTACACCCTCATGGTCGCACCACACTTGGGGGTTCGTGTTCGCGTTGCGTCGTTGCCTCTCTTTCATTTGCCGTAGGAAGGAAAAAAATGCAACACGAATATTTGGGCAAACACAAACACCGCCAAGTGTGGTGCGACCATAACAGGGTCCATGCTCCATGCTGTACCTATATGTATTTATAAGATCTTGTAATGGATGGTTGCATGAATAAATGATTATGAATACATTTAGTGTACTGTTCCTTGAATTCAGCATTTGATTGATTTCGGGTTATAGATTTTTAAAAGAGGTCATCAACATCGTCCACTGCTGGACATAGGCCTCCCCCAAAGAGTGCCAAAATGACCGGTCCTGCGCCACCCGCATCCAGCGGACTCCCGCGACCTTTACCAGGTCATCAGTCCACCTTGTGGGGGACCTACCCACGCCTCGCCTTCCGGTAGGTACCTACGTGGTCGCCACTCGAGAACCTTTCCGCCCCAACGGCCATCGGTTCTACGTGCAATGTGCCCCGCCCACTGCCACTTAAGTTTAGCGATTCGGAGGGCTATATCGGTTACCTTGGTTCTGGTTTATAAGAAGTAATCATCAATAATCATAATCTAGGTGTAATATAAATGC
The DNA here is from genome assembly GCA_963854355.1 of Epinotia brunnichana. Taxonomy (NCBI): domain Eukaryota; kingdom Metazoa; phylum Arthropoda; class Insecta; order Lepidoptera; family Tortricidae; genus Epinotia; species Epinotia brunnichana. Next base: position 52,449,278 of record OY977935.1, on the reverse strand, counting down.
TTGTCTCTGAATAACTGCCTACCTTTTCGTAGCGCTACACGCGTAGCTAATGATTTCCCGCGTTGTAGCAAAATATCGATATACGAACAGAGGACTGGGCTGTTATTCGCTACGCGTTAATGCGGCTCACCCCGCCGGTCACCCGTTACGAAACTAGACCTCTCCCTACGCTTAATTGTGGGTGAGCGTTGAGGTGAGCTTAAAACAAGTTACAGAATAGGGGGGCTGGACTAGTGGATTCTTAACAGTTGCAGTGGCAGTGAGGCAGGAGCCCAGGTTAATAAGATGAAAAGTTTAGGTTCAAAACAATGGGTAGGGTAGGTATTTATTGGTTCTGGGCTTAGAATAATAACGTTATAGTTAGTTTCATACGGCCGACGCGCCAAGCGTGAGGCATAAAATGGATTCATGTAGTTGTGATCAACTCGTATTCACACGCGCCAATACGCACACAAACGCACCAATTTTGTTCCACCGATCGGCGTACTGGGCCATTTATGGCCGAGTTTTAGTGGCATCACCGTTGCGCGTGAACTGCGTTTCTAGGCGTTATTATTATAAGGTTCTGGGCATGTAAATAAATTGGTCCTTTCGTGAATCACATTATTATTTAAATAACTGTAGGTAGTACCTATCTAAATAACTCACTCCAGTTTTAAGGCGCCGTAGGTTCATGGTCTTCTCTCCCTCTCGCTGAGAATAAGCGTGAGCGAGATGGAAGTGCGTGTTCGGAAGCGCGGATATCATGTTTTTTTAATTTGATTTTTTTGTGCATTGAAATAAATAAAAAAGTAATCACTAAGCTCCCTCAAACATGAATAGGTAGGTATCATGACCGATTTTTAGAATAAATTTTAATATGTTTAGCTATTGTGCATAATTTGTTACGAATGTTTTAAGTGTATTTTAGACCTATGTTCGTGATTTTTTTTCTATCGAGCAAACATTGCTTAATCATATTTTGAATCACTGATCTCCCTGCAGAAAAGCCTCAAGATTACTATTCGTTTTTTTTGAAACCTTATTATTATAAACAGACGCATTATATTGTTTCAAAAACTCTGTTCTCTTAACTTCGCTGAACCTACGGCGCCTTAATAAAAATACCATAATCCAACGGGCCGATAAACACATGCAAACGTAGCCCAAGGAGTACTAGCTACTTATATTTTGAAAACTCCTCTTTTATCATCCGCGGGTTAGAAATTGTTACACGACAAATAATAAAGTAAAGCACGTTTGCTAAATTGTAAATACTTATACCTACTTATATTTTAGATACGAAAAAAAAATTCCGCCGAAACAATTTTGCGTAACAACTTTATCAGGTAAAAATATTTATTTTGACAAAATTTTATATGTGGGTAGGTTGTATAAGCAACGAACGATATAAAACCGTGAGGTGAAATTTAAGGATGAATAAAAAAGAGAATCTTTTATAGCAGATACCTACGTTATTTTTGGCCCCACTTACGACTAAAATTCTTCCGATTAATATAAGATACGAGTATAATATGCAACTAAAGCTTCCTTTTTAGGCATGGGACCCCATCCTGGTCTGATAAGTACTCGTATATCTTCGGGAAGGCAGGCAGAACATTTCGCATTGCATTACGAGTAATATAACTTTTCTCATCTTGGCGGAAGAAATCTGCCGCAGATGAATTCTGACGTCGAAATTAATTTAATGAATATTCGGGTCGGAGACGAATTAACTTTAGTGGCTAGAACGTGCACCCGTGTAAAACGAGCGCTTAGCGGAGAGCGAGCGATGGTTTGTTTCTGAGAAAATACGTGATCGAATAATATTCATACCGTACTACTGGCTTCAAATCAACAAATACTTGACACTGGTAGGTATATATATATATATATATATATATTGACGATCTATGTAAAGGACCTTCGACTAATTTCTTGTTTATCTGTTATCTGAGATATCAGACTGCTGTAGACACGTGTGATTATAAGAGTAAGTAGCATTTAACTGCTATTATACGTCATTAATGTCAATGCTTTTACTGAATTACTTGTAACTGTTTTTTTATACACTCGCGAGCAAAATAAACGATCCTCTGTTAATCGTCACGCGGCACATGATTGGCTTCTTACGCGGTCAAAACTATGAATTCAACTGCATTCAATTCGCGATGCATGTTTATAACTGAGATTTATGAGAGCGCTTGTTACGTAGCTCTGGTAGGTACTTACTAGGCAAGTGAGGAGAAGTTGGCGTAAGAAATATGTGACGATGAATATTTATAACTTATAGCTACGTTAAAGTCATGTACCTACCTACTTAATCCTGTTACGCTAGAAGGTTACTCTTGCACAGCTACTCATAGGTTTCCGTTTTTTTCTATTGTCTAATTGAAAGTCTAACAGAGGCCCTAGCACACTAGGTTTTATGTCACGTTTTACGTGACGTTTCAGTACATTTTCACCGTAAAACATTTTTACGCAGTTTGGCGTTAAACTTAAAAAGTATATGCTAGGGCCTCAGATACTTAGGTACATAATTTGGATATATTTACGTTATAAGGGTAATAAAAAAATAAGAAATTAAAACTAACTTTTTATGTAGGTACTGTACCTAGATCATTTAAATTTTTCTTGAAGAAAAATGCCTAACCCCTTCTCCTCATCTTATCGTTATCCCCGTTGCATCCTAAATATTTTAAAAACTTAGTAAGTAGTAACTGATATTTATTTACCTTTCACGTAATATTCTGATATCAGAACTGATGTCGTCCGGCGGGCCGGCAGACCAGGACTGCGCCCTGCGGCGCCCCGGCCCGGTGGCGGAGCCTCGCCGCTCCCACATGCTTACCGCCGCTTCGGAACACTTTGTCGACTCAGCAGTGCCCAACGTGTTAGTCGATGATCCTTTAACACTGTCTGTTGCACCATCGCTTTTACCAGAAGCACTTTTAGTTCGCTCTATTAAAGGTGATCTCTCGTCGGCTTGGTTATCCATTTCGGAAACGTTCGACCTGATTCGAGGTGGGTCACTGAATACAGGAAAGTGAATTTACGGAGCGTAATGGCAGCCCAATCGTAAACAAATCACGTTATCAGTGTCAATACACCGAGTGCCTAGGGCTGCACGCGGCTGGAGACTCGCTCACTCCGTATAGGTATCACTGGGTATCGATAGCTTATCGCGTGTAGGTAAATAGAAGCCGTGAACGTTTCCGAAAGAAATAGAGCACTAGTTATATTCCAGAGGGCCTACCGCGAACGGCATTCAAACGTTTTCCCTCTCTGTTGCACTTACGTACGAACTCGTAAGTATGACAGAGACAACTTCGAATGCCTTTCGCGGTAGGCCCTCAGGGTTGTCGAAACTGACTATAGGCGGACGACGAATGTGTGAATAGAACGAAGTACTCACCAAATAGATATAAAAGTGATAAAAATGTGATCTACCCGCATTTAGTAATTGTCACCCTGCTTGGTGGTTTTACACAGTTTTCTAACAAAATCAGTAGGGAAATAAGATTAACTACCTGAATAATGAATTAGGTACTAGTTTACCTAAATATTCGGCTCGCTATTCTGTAACTTGTTTTACATCACACTTGCTCGTCAATGGTGTTATTAGATGCAGGCGTATAGAGCAGCTATGGCCAATTTACCTCCCGCGGGAGTTATGGATTTTTATAACTCCCGGGGGAGCTATGAGCTTGTGTGTGATCCGATTGGTTTAAGCAAATCTAGTTGGCCGCGCGCAACAAGAATTCTGCTCTGTGATTGGTTGAAAAAAAATCTAGTTGGCCACGCGCTGCAAAAATACTGCTCTGTGATTGGTTGAAATATTGAAGCTGCACGCTCCCACTCGCACTGATCTAGAAGTGAAGTTGTCAATTTCGTCAATTCTTGATTGGTGCGCTTGTACAGTCGACGCCAAAAATAGGTATGTTTACACTTTTGCACCTTATTCCATTGTAATAAGGCGAAAACTGTAAACATATTTTTGGCGTCGACTGTACATATGAAACATTGATTTTTCTGTCTTTTGTAGTTATTTATTTCCTCGCAAATGTGATGAAAAACATTGTGTATATCACGGGCGTAAGAATATTGCAAACTCGAGTCATCAAAAGCCCTCCGCCTTCGGCGTCGGACTTCTAATAGACTCTTGTTTGCAATATTCCACTTACGCCCCTCGTTAAACAATGTACTATTAAGCTCACCTCAACGCTCCCCCACAAATATATCTTGACGTCGCGATTCGTTTCGTAGTAACAAAGCGTAGGTATAGGTCTAGTTTCGTTAGGCGTGACGGGTGAGGTGGGTGAGGCACATGAGCGCGTAAAGAATAACAGTAGCCCAGCCCTGCTATTCTGTTATTTGTTTTAACGTCATCTCGCCGTTCACCCACAAATATATTTTGACGCCGCGATTCGTAGTCATCATCATCATATCAGCCGGCAGTTTCTGTTGCTAGAAATTGAAATAGAAAAAACATAAGTAGGAATCTAATCGCTAAATTTTATTTCTATTGTACCTATACTTACATTTATTTTATTAGTTATTCTAGCATATCGTTTCAAAATGAGAACCAAACTACGTTTGTACGCGGAGAGTCGAGCATCGGCGTGGCGACCCTTAAGCAATATACGAGTATAGGTTCTCTTTGGTAACGCTTAAGATAAAAGGAACCCTAAAAACTATGTCCTGTAATATAATTTTCATCACATTTGCTCGTAAATGGTGTTATTCCATGCCTGCATACAGAAGTACAATGGCCTAAATTGTTCCCGCGGGAGTTATGGTTTTTACAACTCCCGAGGGAGTTATGAGCTTGTGTGTGAACTGATTGGTTTAAGCAAATCTAGATAGCCGCCGCGGGCTAAACAAATTCTGCTCTGTGATTGGTTGAAAAAAAATCTGGATGGCTGCGCGCTACACTCGCACTGATCTAGAAGTGAAGTTGTCAATTTCGACAATTTTTGATTGGTGCGCTTGTATGAATAGTACATTACATCAGAGGCCGGGAAAACACTCCGTTTTCACGCCGAAGCATGTATAGTGCTTTTCTCAAACATGCAATGAAATAAATAAATAAAAATCCTCAAATCAAACTAATTTTCATGGCTGAATGCCGTGATGCTGTGTCTTAAATAGTGGAATGAAAATTAAAAAGTTACTTTGCAGGCCTAGGCCTTAAAAGTTGTATGAAATCCCATTTCAGGCCGCCTCGAGATGCTGCGCCCGAAAAAGGATACTTCCGAGTCTATTATAAGGAACATAAAGAGAATATTTCATTGCATGTTTGAGAAAACATAGATTTTTCTGTATTTTGTACAGTCCCCCGCGGCTATGAAGTCAATCCTGACACATTGCGCAACTATGAAGTTTCTGAATAGAGTCAACCATAGGAAAAAATTACATATTCAACCCTAGAGGCATGTCTCAGGATTGACTTCATAGCCGCGGGGGACTATATATATAGACTCTTGTTCGCAATATTCCACTTACGCCCCTCGTTAAACAATGTACTATTACAGGCTGCCCGACTCCGCCCGCCTATTGCAAACAACGCAAGCCAAGCCGGGGCCGCGGGTTTTAAATACTACAATTTAGTCCACATGTTTAATTTTAAAGTATCGTATCTCATGATCGTTATAATATAACCTAATTATGTTACCCCCAGGCACACACTCACGTATTAGCTTCGTCAGTATAGAGATCTTTTATTTGAATAATGTATCGCGATATGAAGATGTGATTTGATACATGATACACCGCGATCCTAATACAGGAGTAGGATTTTTCTCGATGAAGAGGATACGGATACAGGTTTCACAAAGACCGTGCCAGGATAAGTTAAGTGATTCTGCCCCCCTCGAGCTTGGGCTTGTAATTTTTATGGATGGTGTGGTCCTACATTACGTAGTAGCAAGCAGTAGGTACTTAAATAATGTGCAAAACTTGAGCACCCTAAACTATCGTTTTTGTAGAAAAAAAAAAGAAATGTATGCAATAGTAGTTTATGTGACTGTACATAATGAAGGGCATTAAACACGAGTGTGGGTTTATGAAACGAGCCGAAGGCGAGTTTCATAATAACATCACGCGAGTGTTTTAATGCCTAATTATGTACCTACAGTTACATACACTGCTTTAATTATCCACATATCATAAGCCTCCATGATGCATTCAGGAGCCGCATATTCTGCCGTGCTTGCGATAACGGCAGTAACTCTATTCGGAATGTTATTCAATTCTTTTCTTTATTTGAATTAGATTCAGGTAAACATTTGAATTTTATTTCGAACGAAGTTACTGCTATTATCGTAAGCACGGCAGCATTAAGACCGGCATGGCGGCGTTGTTTTCTGGCAGTTGTCATCGTTTTTTTTTTAATTCAGAGACAAACTAGAGTCAGCTCTACTATCATATCGGTCGATATCTTACTTACGTGCGACATTTGTCAAATTTGTATGCAACTTGACAATTCATTTCGAACTAAACGTCATCTCGACTGATATTAGAATAGAGGTCAAATCAAATTTCTTTGTTTTTCAGAGATGTTCGAAATTTAAATGAAAAAATATTATCGAAATCGATGTTATTATTTAGCAATAATAACATTTTCACAGATAAAAAATTTGTTCTAACAAAACAGTCTATTTTTATGGTGGTCATAATGTGCGGTTCTTGAACGCATCATGGTGGGTTTATGATATTTGGATAGATAATAGTACATTACTTACCTAGGGCGGTTAAACAAAGAATGTCTCAGATCGCAGGTATTTGACGCCCGAGCCGAAGGCAAGGGCGATAAATATGCGCTCTGTGGCTTTCTTTATTACCGCCCGTGGTAAGTACAATATTTTACGTCTCTATCTGGCCAGGAAGTGGGGTTTTCCGCACGCATAGCGTGCGGTAATTCCTACTTTATGGCCAGGTATGACGTAAAGTATTTTATGTAAAGATATCTCCATGTTCTCCCACGGCTATAAGTTTGAAAAAAACTACATAGTATATAGGTCGGGATATATGTATGAAATATTTATACGCGACACAATCCATTAAAATAGTTTTATTTAACTTGCTTATTATCAACATTATTTAAAAATAGGTTATATTCTTAAACAGCCCAAAATTACCTAAACAAACAATTTAGTTATAACAATGACAATTAATTATTGATAATTAACACGATTAAACAAAAATAAAATGACAACAGTATGTCGATGTGTTTTACATCGCCGTCTGTCGTTATGTTAAGCTCCGCGGCAAAAATTAACTGTCATATGAATAGCAAAATAATACATATAACAATGTGATAAGAACGAGTAATATTTGCGTATATGTGGACGAAATGCCGTCCCGCTCCTCCACATTGCGCAAAGCAGAGACGCAGCGATAGTTGGAATGAGGCAGCCGTTCAAACCTTTCACTCTAACTATAGCTGCCTTTTTGTCAGTTGTTGTGACAAATTGCGTCATTTATAGTGTACTTAATTCGTAGTTTGCACATTTAGTTAGGAGGAGCCGCATTTTCTTGAATGAATTATCTGTAAGCCTTAATATTTTACAGTGTTAACCAGCTACAACACGAAAATGAACTATACTGGAGTAATAGTTCCTATTGCTCAGGCCCTTATGTACGAGTAGGTATATGTGTCATCAGTCCAGACATCGTTAATTTTGTAGCATTTTTGGTGCAGCGTAGTGCTGTTATCGGAATTGGAATGGACAATATCAACCAAAATTGGTAATTAGGATAAATATTGACCTTATTAACACTAATTAAGCATAATGATTGAAATAGTTTATACCAATTCCGTTAAACAACACTACGCTGCACCAAAAATGCTACAAAATTAACGATGTCTGGTCATCGTCATCACAGAGTTACTTGATTTTACACGTAAAAGGCTTGGAGAAAAAATTATGTCTTGTATTTACAGTTCCCATAAGTTAAAGCTTAATTCATAAATAAGATAAGATGAATATAAATGCACTGTATGAAAAAAATTGTCCAAAATTTCCATAAAAGAAATCGCGGCATAATCAAGATGTGCGAAGTACGACGTACGTCGTTTTGGGGCGAAGCGAATAATCATCTTTAAATCCTAAAATAGTCTAGTAATATTTATTTAGACCTGGCTGCGTCATGAAAACAGACACTGGTTCTAGTTCCATTGGATCGAAACATTTTGTCGCTGACACTTTTCTGTTTGAACCATGAAATATTTGTTTTAACACTCTAAGGCACCTCACTCCATAAAATCATGAGTAAATGCTACATTGACGGAACTTCCCTTGACATAATCTAAATCGCTGCAAGGTAGTCAACCAGCGTTGTCGACCAAGAGAAAATCTACTACACTAAATGGTCGAGTGCTACCTATTTAGGCTCTCAACTCACAACCGTGGACCCAAAAATGATTTGGATGGTCGACCAAGGAGACTTTGGTTGAACGCTGGTAGACTACCGTGGAGAGAGAGCTTATCTGTCTGTCACTTAAGTATATACAGGGTGGGTAGGAGTATACCGACAGATTTTAACCATGGCTTCCTGAGGTTATTAGGAGTAAAAAATGTAAAATGAACTAAGTCGAATTCAGCAAGAAGAAAAAACAAAAAAACTAGTTATGTCGGTTTTTGTAAATGTAAACTGGATAACTATCGCTTCTCCATGGAAATTATCCCTTTTAATAAAATGGTAAAGAGTATTTTTTCCAAAAAAATATTAATTTAGTGAGTGGTAGCTGTCACTTTGATGTCTGTGAATAGCGACGCGAAACTTGACAACATCGGAGGCAACGTCGCAATAAAAAGAGCTTAATGCACTTTAGTAATCACAATAAATAGTTTACATGAAAATTTATAATATTTTCAAAACTACGCCGGATTGGACTGGGGTTAATCTAACATTTTATGCTCCTAATGACCTCGGGAATCCATGGTTAAAATCTGTCTGTATATTCCTGCCCACCCTGTATATTAAAACCGGGTTTTATATTGAATTAATGATCCCTTGCGTCCTAGCTGCTGTTTATTCTGTACGTATATATAAGTATAGGTAATATAACAACACAACACGCATAAAGTACGTTTATAGTTTTAAGCTTTCAAGAAAAAACATAACAGTATTCATATTCAGTTACGCTAAATCAACAATCATATAAATATATCTTCGTGCATGCGTCAATTAAGGCGACGTGAGCTCAGAAAACCGATTTTTAAAAAGTCGTAACTCTTGTTTGTATTATAATACGGCTGCCTTAAATTTAATAAGCAATCTTGAGGCCTTTTTCGAGGGACAACAGCTATTCGACTCAGGATTCGAATAGCTGTTTTTGACTTTCGCTCGATAGAAAAAAATCACGAACATTATAGGTCTAAAATACACTTAAAAAAATCGTAACAAATAATGCACAAAAGCTAAACATATTAAAATTGGTTCTAAAAATCGGCAATATCATAAGGGAACTTAGCTATTACTTTTTAATTTATTAAAACGCACAAAAAATTTAAATTAAAAAACATGATATCCGCGCTTCCGAACACGCACTTCCATCTCGCTCACGCTTATACCACGAGCCTACGTCGCCTTAAGTAGAAGTAACACTTGTCCCATCAAGTATTCAGAAGGAAAAACCTCGTCAAAAAATACGTACAGTAACCTCCAATAGTAGGTAACTAAGAGTCACTTATATTAAACTAGTTTCTGCCCGCGACTCCGCCCGCGTGGAGCTCGTTTATATCGTAGCTCCATACAAGGTTTCCCCACTCAGGGGATGATTTCCAGGATAGAAACTATCTCTATACCAAATTTAATCTAAATGGGTGCAGCATCATTTCTGTCACTACCTTCCTGTACTTTATTTATATTTGAATTACTGTCTCATCTTGTAGGTATAACGGCAAAGTGAATTTTGATGGCTTTGTAATGTCCAATTCCTTTTCTAATTTTAATAGATCCAGGTCCAATTTATTTAAATATTATTATGGGACAATCTTACACAAATCAACCTAGGCCCACGGTAAGCTCAGTAAGGCTTGTGTTGTGGGTACTAGGCGATGATATATATAATAGATAAATACATATAGATACTTATATACATATATAACATCCATAACTCAGGAACAAATATTCGTGATAAACACACAAATAAGCTTTATAGTTTTCTCTTTCCGGTTTTTCGACTTCCAATTCGAGTTTCAGTTTTTCTAAATTCTATATCTCATTCGTGACATTATCCCCTTCTATTAATTTATTTAGTGCAAATGTTTTCGAGTTTCGTATAGGCGTTGGTAAAGTAGCTGGACTTTGAGTAGTGTCAAGTGCTAAAGTGGAATGATTTGTTCAGTTTGTTCTGGAGAACTTGTCCCAGAGGATTCCGCAACGTCTAAACTATTTCTAACTGGACACTCTTTACCAATTATTGATAAGATCATATAAATAAATCACTCGTGTCGTATTGCATTCGTTTCCCTCCCCCTGAACCTGTTTTATATTTATTATCCCTTTTTTCTATAAAGACTATCCTATGTCCTTCCCAGGGATTATCTCCATACCAAATTTCATCTCAATCGGTTGAGCGGTTTAAGCGTGGAGAGGTAAAAGACAGACAGACAGACACATGGACAGACAGACACACTTTCGCGTTTATAATATTAGTATGTATACGCACTTAACGGTCCTACCAATAGAGCCGTGTCGGGTATACAGTGAGTAGAGATTGGAAGTTACTTTTGCAAGTAACTGTAATACCACCTACGCTTATTATATACACATTTATGTTTATTGTCTATTTAAACTTTTATACTTATATTACAGGTAGGTATGGATGTTATAAAAGTCTAAGCATTCGCACACCAGCGAAGCGGACTGACAGCAGTTTCAGGTCTTAGAGGCCACTTCATGCTCTATGTAACAATTAAACGAATTAAAAGGATCCCCAACTACGTGTGATGGCAAACTAACACTAAATAAAGTTAAAATTCGTTCTTGAGTAGTTGACATAACGGCGTAAACCATTCGGGTACTTTGAACGCAATCGGATTTTTAAATAAAAAATCGGATTATTTAGCCAACGCAGTGATGCATTTGTCAAACATAAATAAAACACTGCTTAACAATGTAATGATAATGAACATAATAAGTCTCTATATTATATTTATAAATATTATATTTATTAGCCTTCAGCTAGCAACCTCGTCTAGTTGTATTTAGTTATGAAGCACCTGCAGTCTAAAGATTTTCGAAATAAAATGACTGATGATGAAAAAATGTAGATTATATGTTGGATAGTGTGTAGGTAGTTATCTTGCGTACGATAAGAACAACTTCTAAAAGGCAGCTTTCAAAAAAATACAGCTTACACAATTATAGGGGCATGCCCACAGATGTATGAATATAAGGAGATCGGACATGGCGGCCGATTTGTATAGAGTGAGCCTGTCGCAAGTACATTAACCCACACAACGCCCAAGTAATTGACAAGACAAAGCACGCACACATCTAAAACACACACTCTTGTATACCTACACGCTTATTTGACAATGAACGCGCATCATATCAGGCATTTTGGAAAAAAACGTAATATTCTCTGCGATCAGCACGCGTGCACAGTATGGCAGTGTATGCCCATTGAGCATACAGCTGCGACACGGCCGCCGGCGGCTTGTCCTCTCTCTAGTATTCTATGCTCTGAGGGCATGCCTTATTGAATATTCTCATTTGTTACCTGATTTGAAGATTATTATGTACACAATAATGGGTAGGTTGCACCAAACCGCCGGTAACCGTAAGCATTGTTCGATAAAATCTGAGTGTATGGAAAGTTAGTACACGTTTCTTTTATATATTTTTTTGATACGGAATGACAGCTGACGACGCAATATTTAACGTTGATCGGTCAGTAATAGTCATACGTTGGTGCAACCTGCCCTAAAAGTATGTACTTTTCGTACCAAACTATACTTAATAGTAAATACTTTTACTATTTACCTACTACTTTAAATCGTGTCGGTTTCTGGGAGATGTTATTAAGAGTTAACATACGAGTATGTTAATATATCTTAGAATATGGAAGCATAGGAGAATGCAAGTACAGCCAACATGAACGAGATTGGGTGGTGCAAAGTGGTATGTGATCATAACCGCAGTTGTTCCAGCTCCTTGAGCAAGGCCCCTTCCGTCTCGATCTTGGCCTTCTGGTTGATTTCCAGCGGCTTGCCCGATGCCTTCAGCTGTTTCAGCTTCTCTATATCACTCAGTTTCTGGAACGAGGTATGGAATAAATTAAACCGACTTCTCTGTTGAGCAGCACTAGAGTCCGTCCACGCTAAGTCTGCATTAAAATTATTTGGCAACACCACCTTAAACCAAATCTCCATAGAACTAGAACATTTAAAGAGTGGTGTTGCCAAATTATTTGTTGCAGAATTAAAGTGAACACACTCTAGTAAGATATTTACGATTATCGCCGGCATATATCATCCGTTCGATTCGTATTTGCTATTCTGCTAAAAGGGCACGATTGACGTGTGTTGCTTTAGTTTATTATTATTATTATTAATTCATTTATTTTCAGATAATACAATCCATAGTTATTCATTAATAGTTAGTAACATTTAGTGAGCTGGTTTAAACGTTTTATAAAGGTCACAGAGGGCTAGAGAGGGTTCAGAGTCAAGAGCTGTAGGACCGGAACCCACAATTCCTCTACCCTCTGCATGGCTGCGGAGCACACTGCGACTAAACACCAAGGTAGAACACCAAAAACATTGGAACACCCTAGGAACCTGCAGGCAAACCAGGGAGGCCCTCCCGACAATCAACCCCGGATTGTCAAGGAAGCTAAAGCAGCTAAAGAGGCCGGCACTCCGTCTTCTGACAGGAGCTATAACTGGTCATGCACTACTAAACAAACACCTTTTTACTTTAGGTGTTACAGACAGTCCTCTCTGCAGAGCCTGCATGGAAGAGGACGAGACAGCCGCCCACGTCATCCTGACATGTCCTGGAGTGGCGGACTACAGGGCAAAGTACCGAGCAACACCGGGGTCACTACCGGAGGCCGTCGGCAACGTAAAGGGTCTGCTAGGCTTCCTGGTGGAACTGGGTTGGCACGAATAACAGTAGTGCCAAAACCCCTACGCAAAATAGGCGCATTTATGACGTCGAGTTGCGGAAACCCAGCCCGCGTACAACCTATAACCTATAAAGGTCACAGCTCATTACGTCCACCCGGCGCCCGACCCGCACCTCCTCGCCTCTAGGTGGCTGTAACAAGCTGTGACCTTAAGTTTGGCGCAGAGCAAGACTAACCTTATTGAGGTTTTTGATCTTTTTATCCTTCTCCGGGTCGCCGGTGGAGACGAAGCCGGGGCGCGCAGCGGCAGCGGCAGCGCCGGCGCCGGGCTCTTGGGTCGGCGACGTGTCGCCGAGACCGCGCTCTTCGGCTTTACGCGCCTTTCGCGCCTCGCGCTTCTCCTTTTGTTTTATAGCTTGCTTCGACGGAACCGCTGTGGAAACGTACACGTCATATCAAAATCAATTTACGACCATTTAAAGTATTTTAAATGGGCCCCCCTTCTATGTTCCGTCCTTGTACGGCCAATGTTTCACCGCGAGGCTGGCCTACAAATACAAATGCTCAAATGACAGATAAAGACAAACTAATTTCTCTCAACAATGAATAATCTTTTTTTGAGTTTTTTTTACAGCAGCACAGCAGCAGCAGCAGCTGTGTATTCATTGTTTTATTCATTTCATTACAAAACTATGTAGCGGCTAACAAAATACACCTATGCTCCAAATTTTATTCAAATACACCTTATAGTTTTCGAGTAAAATGCATGTGACATACGGACATACGGACATGACGAAATTATAAACTTTTTGCCATTTTGGCTACGGAACCCTAAAAATGAGTACTGATGAATCAGATTGCATAAAAACAGATTTGTATTTAAAAGCCGAGGCGAAATTGGTGATATAGTACATTATTGCAGAGGCCGGGAAATTGCAAATTGCGTTCCCGCCGAGGCATATATAGTGCTTTTCTCCAAAAATGCGAGGAAATTAAATAATATTTTCAATAATCTTAAAACAGCGAGTATGTCAAGTCAATAACCTATCAAGTTCCCACCCAAAATATTTTTTTTAAGTATGTACACGGCATGACTCGTAGTGCCAGTTTCAATTTACATACTTAAAATAATTAAAAACATTAGATTCGATCACAGTTTAAAATGTTTACTTATTAAAGATTAAACGGGATTGAAATCTAAACGTATTTAAAGTTCGTTATGAATTTTATATCGATAAATATTTTTACGTCATACCTGGCCATAAAGTAGGGACTATGCGTGCGGTAATCCCCACTTTATGGCCAGATAGAGACGTAAAATGTTGTACTTACCACGGGCGGTAATAAAGAAAGCCTCAGAGCGCATATTTATCGCCCTTGCCTTCGGCTCGGGCGTCAAATACCTGCGATCTGAGACATTCTTTGTTTAACCGCCCTAGGTAAGTAATGTACTATTTCAACACATTTGCTCGTAACGTGCCTATTATTGTGCCGCTTTTGGGCTCGTAATCCTGGGTATTAAACACGCGTGTTTAATAACATTACGACACTCGTGTTGTTATGTTTATATGCCGATTAAGACACGTTAGCACCTTGCAGCAAGGTGTATGTATGGACTCGGCGCTGGCTGTATGTATTGACCAGTACAATTTGGTGAATGATAATTACCACTAGCCGTTTCTCCGGGGCGGTGAGGCTTCTCATGCTCATGCAGCGTGAATGTGGAGGGCTTGTTGCGCGCGCCGGGCGGGCGGTAGGCGGCGGCGGGCGCGGGCGCGGCGGGCGCGGCGCCGCGCGGGGCGGTGCGCGACAGCTCGCTCTTGGGATAAGTGCCCGGCTGCCACCCGATAGAGAGCAGCACCTCCTTGGCCGCGCACGCTCGTTGGTGCATCAGCGCGCCGGTGTAATGCCAAATCTTGTACCTGTACATAATAGTGCATTACTACAAAGGCCGGGATAGAAGGTTGCCGAGTGTGAATAGGAAATTACTCAAAAAAATGCTCGGAAATTTGAGAATTATTCGATAAATACAGTTAAATACGGCGCGGCTTGGTTGTGGCGGTGAGCAAAGGTCTCGCCTCGAGGCTACCACTACAAGCTCGTGATGTTGCGCACTGCCGAGCCAGCTCGTTAAACCTGCTGAGAACAAAATCGCCGCGAACGCGCAACAGCTTCGTTTGGCCAGACAACACCCTTGGTCTCGCGCGTACCCATTGCCGACGGTGAGGCGCGGGTAGGTGGTGGCGGTGACGAAGGTCTCGCCTCGAGGCTCTGCGCGCGGTGCACTGCCGAGCCGGCTCGTTAAACCTGCTGAGAACAAAATCGCCGCGAACGCGCAACAGCTTCGTTTGGCCAGACAACACCCTTGGTCTCGCGCGTACCCATTGCCGACGGTGAGGCGCGGATAGGTGGTGGCGGTGACGAAGGTCTCGCCTCGAGGCTCTGCGCGCGGTGCACTGCCGAGCCGGCTCGTTAAACCTGCTGAGAACAAAATCGCCGCGAACGCGCAACAGCTTCGTTTGGCCAGACAACACCCTTGGTCTCGCGCGTACCCATTGCCGACGGTGAGGCGCGGGTAGGTGGTGGCGGTGAGGAAGGTCTCGCCTCGAGGCTCTGCGCGCGTTGCACTGCCGAGCCGGCTCGTTAAACCTGTTGAGAACAAAATCACCGCGAACGCGCAACAGCTTCGTTTGGCCAGACAACACCCTTGGTCTCGCGCGTACCCATTGCCGACGGTGAGGCGCGGGTAGGTGGTGGCGGTGAGGAAGGTCTCGCCGCGAGGGTCCCACTGCAGACTCGTCGTGTCGGCCGCGGCGCACTGCCCGAGCCGGCGGTAGCCGCGCGTGTCCCACACCTCTACGCGCCCCGTGCCGATGTTGCCGAACCCGGCGAGAAGCACATGTGTGTTCCAGTTAAGGTCATCAACAGTTATACATATGAAACATTGATGATTCGACGCGCTTCAGATCGCCGACGGATTTATTAATGAAAACTGACCTAGTTAATGCTTTTTCACGACACAGCTCGAAAATGTGGCTATAGGTGGTGTGTGAATTGACGCTTTAATTAAAGTCAAAGATTATTCTTCAAATTACGCAAATTACATGCATCTATGAATTTGGATAAACTACCACCGGTTTGGAAAAAAAACCTCTGTCACGGGAAGAACCGGCGTACAAAAATCGGCGAGATATAATTTTTTTCAACTGTTCACACTATTTCATTTCGATATCACAGTATTAAAAATTACATTGCTGCAGTAGAAAGCCCATTTATTTATAATTCAAACAAAAATACAGTGATTCGCTGTATGTTGTAGTTATAAACAAGCCTTCAATAAATATGACCTTGGGCAACAATTAAAAAAAACTGGCCAAGTGCGAGTTGGACTCGCGCACGAAGGGTTACGTACGGCAAAAAATCACGTTTGTTGTATGGGAGTCCCCCTTAAAAAAATATTTTATTTTGTTTTTAGTATTTGTTGTTATAGCAGCAACAGAAATACATAATCAGTGAAAATTTCAACTCTCTAGCTGTCACGGTTCTTGAGATACAGCCTGGTGACAGACAGACGGACGGACGGACGGACGGACAGCGAAGTCTTAGTAATAGGGTCCCGTTTTACTTTTTGAGTACGGAACCCTAAAAACAATTATATTAGAAAATGACCTAGTGCAACCTAACCTACAGAACTTGTTTGAAAAGGATATGATTTCCCTCAGGGGCATAATAGATGGCGTTCCAGGCTCCAGTCCCAAACTCGAAGAGAGGATCGCACTTGGCGTTGAAGAGGGTCGCCTTGGCCGGGGCATGGCCGTACACCGCCAGCCACTCGTTCCAGTTGCCGGGGTTCCACGATAACGCGTGTATCGGACCCTCCTTATCTGAATAAAAACACTCGTATCTGAATAAAAATACTACCTACGTGGGATGCGACAAGCCATTGCGCTAAGGCGTGACACGATTTTGCGTGGCGAACTGCAATCGTCCTACAAGTTTTAAAGATAGAGTCTGGCTAATGAATGGTAAGCCTAGAAAAGTGCGGCTAATTTAAAAAAAACAGCGTGCTGCAATTTGTGTATAACGCGATAAAAATACCTACTTGTATTTTTTTTCAATACACAGTTGTGATGCGAAAAGATTCTAATGAATCTATACTAATATTATAACTACTACTTAGAAAAGTTGAAAAACCGGCTGAATTGATTTTGTTGAAACGTAGCTAAGAACCATCTCGAACACATCAGCTTTCGAAAAAAACAGTAAGCCATAATTCAATAAAAGCAAAAACCGTTCAATCATATCAATATTTTCAGAACAGTTGCAGATGTAGTGAATAATCATTTCCCATCGTATTTTCTCGGAAATGTTCGTATTTGTCATGCAACATCAGTCAACCTCAGTAGTTTTTGTACCGTGACCGACTGAAATAGCAGGACACGTTCGTACGTTTTCGTGAAAAAACGATGGGAAACCATTATGCACTACATCCTTTCTATTAAGTATCAAGATTAAGACATCGTACTAATTTAAAACGTTTGACACATTTGACAATGACATTACTATTATGAAAATTATAATTATTATAAATAAATCTCAGGCTCTTCTTTCATTACATCAAAAAATCAAAAAAATGGCATAGGCACTAGTTTTACGAAAGCGACTGCCATCTGACCTTCCAGCCCAGAGGGAAAACTAGACCTTATTGGAATTAGACCGGTTTCCTCACGATGTTTTCCTTCACCAAAAAGCTAACAGTAAATATTCCGTACATAAATTCCGCAAAACTCCTTGGTACGAGCCGGGACCCTAACCCACGACCGCCGCTTGACAGCCGCATGCCTGAACAACTAGGCTACCGTAGCTTCCTATCAGTCGCCTGGATGCGTTCATATATTGGTGAACCAACAATCTATGTTGCTTGCTTAGCGAGCACAAAAACTGCCTTACCATGGCGTACACTAACAATTATTAACTCACTGAAAGTCATGTTCCCTGCATTTCCCTTTACGTCACCATACGACAGTGACTGCTTTCCGTAGTAAGAGCCACCAGTTTTATCCACCTAAAATGAAACATGAACCAGTAAATTTAAGTATTGCTATATCATCAGAAACATGTGCATGGTCATCTTCTAAACAGTACATCCATTCCACATGTGATTTCATTGCTATCAGTATTCACATGTAATACAGTGTCTTGACTGTAGGATAAAATACGATTACATAGCTTCATTACAAAACGAAAATGAGTAATAATCCTTTTTAAATCATTCCAACAAATTTAATTAATCGCGATAATTTACTTTAAAAAACAAAGTTTTAACCAACTTCAAATCAGTAGCCAAATGGCTTCAAGTTTGCCTATAAAATTTGAAGATTTCCCTCTATTTCTCCAGGCTCCCATCATCAGAGCTGGATTTTGGCGACAACGGGACCAATCTGGAAGTATCTGCTTCCAACAAAGAAAAAAAAATTCAAATTGGTTCATAAATGACGCGAGTTATCGTGTAACAAGCACACAAAAAAAAACCAGATGAATTGAAAACCTCCTCCTTTTGTGAAGTGGGTTAAAATTTGTACACCATATCAGTTAATTGAGGTAATGGTCACCTCATAAATGAATTAATACACTTACCTCAGTTTGTGTGAGAGTGAAGATGTTGGTGCCGCGACGGTTCCAGTAGAAAATCGCTTTATCTGCCTGGAAACAAGTCCGGCTGACCACTGCTTTTTCCAATTGCAAGTTGGGGTATTGAAGTACTCGCCATATGGAAGGCTGGCCAGATTTACCTGTAATTTTTTTATTTATATGTAAACACAAAATAAGTAAAAATAAATGCATGTTATCATTTATCTTATAATTGATATTTACATATCAAAAACATATAATTGACATAACATTATTTTAAGTGTTTAGTTTTACCCAGTGTGAATATGGAAAAATAGTAAGTTGGAGCTGCACTTGGTGCAACACTGAAACAGCTCAGCTTCTCTGCATTAATAGTGTGTGTGTATCTTTCAAAATCGCCATCTTCATATATAAGAACCCGATTGCCAGCTTGTATGGCAAATATTTTTTCATCTGCAGACCACTTTGGCTCCCTGGTAACAACCAAGTATTATAAATATATGTATGATTCGTTCTCTTCGTCCGCCTACAAAACCAGTTACGTGTGAAGAATTATTTATCTTGCTACGAAACTAGTTAAAACGTACAAAGAATTCTTCTTCCTTGTTGGAAACCTGTTACGATCAAAAAACATTGGGTAGGTTAGGTTCGTTGGGTAGCTTCAGATGCCTGAAGGGCAAACAGACCAGAAATAGGAGCCCAGAAGGAGAGCTTTGTACATAACTAGTTTCGTAGCACGAGTAATACGTTTTCACACGTAACTGGTTACGTGGCGTTGGTTTCGTAGGAGTCGAAGGGGATTAGTTAGATACTTCAACATGTACCAGTTAAGCTAAATTTACATAACTATGAGTTAGTATGAACACTGTAACAAATAGAAATCAAAGCAGTATTTTACACCTGCAGTTTGCAATTGTTAGCGAATGATCACTTAAAAATATTAATTATTTCCTAAGAGTGTTTTTAATGCCCATATGTCAGTTATTGTTTATACTTCAGAAATTCATAAATTGAAAAAAGCACTGACCAATGTGTTATTTATTATTATTAATCAAAGTATTATTTATTTATTTCATAACACTTAAAATTAGGAAATGTCAACATCCACTACATATAGGTACTTACCAACCACTTTGAAGTTTTTGTGTAAAAGATGCCGCTATTTCTTTCTTAGCAATGTTGTACACATGTACATTTGGTTTCCCCTAGGATTAAAACAATGATATTAGTACAAAAGTAATGGTCTAACTCACTGCAAAACAATCAAATGGAAATGGTCAGGCCATTTTGCACGGATGCATAAGGATAGAAGGACAAAAAAAGTAACACATTGGAATGGCCCTCTCGGGAAAAGGAAAAGAGGCAGACCTCCTGTGAGATGGCTAGATGAAATAAAAAAGGTAGCAGGTGAAAACTGGGTATCAAAAGCCCAAAACAGGAAAATGTGGAGTAGAACGGAGGAGGCCTTTACTCGTAGAGAGGTCCTCAAATAATTTTCGAGTAGAAAACTTATAAATAAATATCCAACTTGTAATTATTATACTTATTTAAGGAAATAAATGGCTATATTATACATATATTAGTAACTAAAATAATATTTTCAAAAAGGGCAGATTCCAAGTCCAGCTCTCAACTGTTTCCTCCTCAAAAATTCAAACTATTTAAATTATGTTACATATAAAGACTGTCTCGTCTGATATAATTTTTTTGAATTTTTGTACTAAACTTTATTACCCTCCATAGAGGGTAATAAAAATAGTTGTTGTGTATGTTTTATAAAAGACTTCATATTTATCAATATAATATAAGGTTAAATGTCAAAATCAAAGTTATACTAGGAACTGAGTTATGTTTCTTACTCTGCACATTATTATAATTTCATAAAGGTTCACTTTCATTTACAGTTAAAGTATTCTGTGTTAAAACTTAACTTACTTGAGGATTGTCTTTATTCATGACAAACATTTCCCAAACCATGAAATAGTTGTCTAGAGGAGAAAACAACATATCCTTTATGTTTCCATCTATCGTAGCAGCTACAGACCAATCTGAACATTGTATTACTTCAGCTCTGTAATAAATATGATGTAACTTGTAAGCCAATCCAATAATCCGGTACTCCTAAGAAGGGTCACAAACACATACCTTTTATCAGTTCGGTAAGCAAGGTAACCACCTTTCGTGCTGAATATGAGGCTGCGAATATTGGTGGTGGTTTCATCGCGGAGTGTCCTTTCAGCATATGGTTCTTTAAATTCCACTAAGAAAATATTCTTGTTTGTTAAACCTGGAAATTCAGAATGTTGTTACTTTCAGAAGTAAGCAATGCTTTTAGTAGTGATCTACAAACATTAAGAATACAAAAACACTGTATTTGTTCAAAACGATTGAAAGAAATCATGCTGTGAACTTCAAACCATACATTAAGTAGAGACAACAGCTAGCAGTGACATAAAATGCAATAAGACCTACCTGCAAAATTAGGTAAAGTCCCCATTTTCTAAAGAAAGTTTAACTTAATTAGTAAAAGTAAATTAAATTAGGCAACAGAATTTTAAAAGGTTATATTCTTAATTTCTATTTCAGTTCAATCCGTTGCAGACTTGCAGAACCGCAGATTTTGACATTGACAGATGGGGTCTACAGATTATACGATTTCACCACAATTTGTCAGTACAACATGTCGAAGTCATAATTGGGTGTGACGTACAGATGTAACAATCCCACCATAAATGCATGCAATTTCTCAGTACAACTCGTTTGACAATAGGATCAGCAGCGCAACATGCCTCCAGACGATAGCAATTAAATACGTCAGCTTCTAACAATTTGGGGTTGACAAATCATGACATGTATAGACCCCTAGACACTGACACTAAAGCTGGCTATTCACGATCGTTAACGTGTCCTGAATACTCACAAGGAAGGGACTACTCACATCTAGTGGCCGGTATCGACACGGCACGCGCATGGCATGCTTCTTCTTCGTCGGCTCCTCAAGGCTGAGGTTCACGGCCACCAGGAGCGCAGTTCTTCACAACTGTTCTCCAAATCCCTCTATTTTGGGTTAATTGTATTGTGCCTTGGTTATTGACGTCCGTGACATCGCGCATTGCATGGCATGCACCGGACCTTATATTATTCTCATGTGGTAACATTGAAAATAATCGATATGTCAAACGAATGTAAGGTCAAAATGGCGTTGAGCTGAGCAGCGTGCGACCTGTTTTTACAAAATGAGATACAGAGAGAATATTGAGATATTTGAGATACAGTGCACTCAACTTCTCGCATGCAAATAATCGACCACTTCAATGTTCTCTAGCAAACTACATCTTCGGAAACGTACTCCCGAAAATGGTACTAACCGAGAAGAGTTTTTATCATTGTTAGTGGACGAGTATTTGAATTCTAACTCTTACGGTAAATATTTCGACCACTTCATTCAATTTTCTAATAAATATTAGCATGTGTGAAATTTGGTGTATTACTCTTTTTCCAGATGCCAAGTGTCAAGTTTTGGCTAATTTAAGTAATTTTGGGTACGACCCTGTGAATTATGATTACATTCGACGAGTTGGTGTCCTGGACATTTTCCTCTATGTTCTGAAGAATGAATCGGATACTACATTGCTTCACTTCGCCTGTGCAGGGATTTGCAACTTGTGCGTAGGTTGGTTCAGACAAAAATGTATATTTATCTATTCATACTTGTTCCTTTCTTTGTTATGAAGGTCATTTATATTTCCGCTTAGGTTTACACAGTTCAAATTCAAGCCTGGTTGGAAAGCACTCTTCATGCCTAGGGCTGCCAGTTTGCCCCAATTATATGACTATGCGCGAATGTTATTAAGTAGGTTGTGTGAGACAACCTCATGCAAAAAGTATAATTATGTAATTTAATATGAATGATAAAAACTAAAAATAGGGAACTTGCATTGGACTTCAATTTTGAGCTAATTGCACTATATGGATGAGGATAGAAACAGAAAGATCTTAGAAAAAAAATCGATTGTATTAGTTTTATCTCATGTTAAAATAAATTATTATTTTTCGATAAAATGACATGACATAACAGACAGAATATTGAATTAGAAATGATATTTTGTAAGACAAGTATAGACATTAACGCAAATTTTGTGAAGATAATTGCAAATTAATGAATTACTCCATAGTAAACGAGCCAAGAATATGAGTTGTGACGTATAAGCCCGTTTAATACAGAGCGTATTCCGTGGGTGCCGGCAATAAAGAAATCATAAGAAAGTTTTAATGCTGCAGTTGATATTCCTCTGGATTATACTTTTGATTTTCATAATAAAATAAAAAGATGATGTTTTCTATTCTTAAACAACAAAGCAATGCAAATATAACTACGATTTCATACAGTAAGGTATGGATGCAAGGATTGTGAATTCTTTGCAGTGCCCAACCACATCTAAAACCATGCTTATGCATTTAGTTATATATAAATTGGTAATTTATGATTGCAGCAGCGATTGGGCCCATTGGCTAATTCCTCTTGCTTCATTGACATTAATTAGTGAAGACTTACTTAATGTGATTTTGTGTTTGTGCACTAAGTATGCTTGCGAATTTTTTTTTTCCGTTTTTTATTCTTATATCTAGGTACAATATGCAGGCAGCCTGCTGCATTGTTGAAGGATTAAACAATCCTGGTCATATAAAAAAAATGTTGTATTGCTGTATGCATACAGTATAATATAAAATAAGACATATACATCTATTGTTGCTGAAAAACAATTATAATGCCGATTACACCAATCCTTTCTGTGAGAGGAAGCCAAGTTAACCAATACTACACTCAAGAGCAAACGTTTCGGGTCACCCTAGATTAAATAACAGCAATAGGTTTTTTAAAATATTTTACACTACTCTTATTTACATAATATACTATTCTTCGTAATACCCAAATGTATTAGCAATTTCCAGAATCCTATCATAAAAATATCAACATCCAAAAATGTCGATTATTGTGATATCTCGCTGTATTAACGTTGTTCTTTTCATGGGTTTGTATGAGTCTGATTTAAACCTGGTAACGTGTTTTTTTTACTGTTATTTCTGCAGTTTAGATGTACAATTAAATAAAGATCATGACATGATTAAAAAACTGTACAATAACCTTGCACTATTTTAGGAAATATGATGGTATTTCACCGACCCATAACTTTTGCTATTGAGTGTAGTACATATTATGAATGCAAAAGATAGTTTCTGTCTTTTACCCTTTCACGCTTGAACTGCTGAACCGATTGAGATGCAATCTGGTATGGAGATATTTTAAATCCTGGGGAAGGACAGAATAATTTTTATCCCTGAAATCATTCTCTTCTTCATCGCAACCTGGTTGGTTGCTTTGCGCACTATTCGTCTCCAGGCCAGACAAGTTCCATGCGGACGAAGTTGTGCGCAGAAGCTAGTATCTTAGTAAAATTGGCAGTTTACATTAAAACATCCTATAGTTACAGTAAAATACTTTCCTTTAAACGAGCGTGAGCGAGTTTCATAATAGGATCACATGAGTGTTTTAATGCCTAATTATGTAGGTTCATACACATACACTACTTTATCTACCCACATATTATAAATCCTCAATGATGTGTTCGGGAACCATTAATATAACCGCCATTGCACCGCCATGGCTGACTAGATTTCCATAATAACATCGATTATCGATGTTATTATGATATTTCATACCTTATAATAATACTGGCACAGATAAAACGCTGATGTTACGTTACTGGTTGCAATAATGGTGGTCATTATACATGGTTTCCGAACACATTATAGAGGATTTATGATATGGGTATAGATAAAAGGGTGTATAAGTTAAAGGCTCGGTTTTTTCAAACAATTGGTAATCTTAAGTTAGTCACGCTGAGAACGGTGTTTGCACTTATTTAAAATCCACCTTCCTGATAATGTTTGCAATTGCGAATTATTTATGACAGGCGTCACATACCGGTTTACGAAAGGAATTAGCAAATAACTTCTAACCATATAATGATTGGCGTAAATATGACCCGACTCACGCGCGGACGGACTGCCGCAAGTTCTTACGACCATTATCAAGTTGAGTGCATGTTCCGATATTTTTGTGTAGGTACTCTGATGTCCATAATCGCAAAAAATTTACGAATATCTCTATCGCACTTGCAGTACCAGTTGTATTAACTCAGATCATCCTTTCCAGTGTTGTTTCAGTTAAAATTACGAAAATGAGCTTAACGTGGGATTTTACAACTTCTCTTTTAATCCAGTAACGTTATACATCCAGAGCATGCGTCTAATCCGCATAGAATTGTCTCTGTAGACCCAATAGTTTCCGAGATAAAGCTTTTTAAAATTCATAATTTTTTCGTACTTCGCAAAGTTTTGCAATATTTTAGACGTCGCTGGAACAACTCTAGCGGGATGAAGGTTCCCGATTCGTCGTATTCCTGATTCGTCGGATTTTTATTATCGAATGAAACTATGCAATTACCACGGCTTCACTTACGTTTTAAAAATAAAAAGATTTTTTTAACAATAAAAGCGTTTTAGATAAGATATTTTTTTACACACATGGTATTATATTATTAAACAAAGCCTATTTAAACATTCAATGACTGTGATTTTTTTTAAGTATTTCTCCCTGAATACAGTACAGTCAGCGTCACAAGTCTATGATCATTTTTAGGGTTCCATAGCCAAATGGCAAAAAACGGAACCCTTATTGATTCGTCATGTCCGTCTGTCTGTCTGTCCGTCCGTATGTCACAGCCACTTTTTTCCGAAACTATAAGAGCTATACTGTTGAAATTTGGTAAGTAGATGTATTCTGTGAACCGCATTAAGATTTAAACACAAAAATAGAAAAAAAACATTAAGTTTTAGGGGTCCCCATACTCAGAACTGAAACTCAAAAATTTTTTTTTCATTAAACCCATTCGTGTGGGGTATCTATGGATAGGTCTTCAAAAATGATATTGAGGTTTCTAATATCATTTTTTTCTAAACTGAAGAGTTTGCGCGAGAGACACTTCCAAAGTGGTAAAATGTGTCGTCCCCCCCCCCCCTGTAACTTCTAAAATAAGAGAATGATAAAACTAAAAAAAATATATGATGTACATTACCATGTAAACTTCCACCGAAAATTGGTTTGAACGAGATCTAGTAAGTAGTTTTTTTTTTTAAATACGTCATAAATCTTAAACCGCAATTTATTTCACGGAACCCTTCATGTGCGAGTCCGACTCGCACTTGGCAGCTTTTTGTACTTTATCGCTTTCAGATGTTTGACAACTTCATATGGTAGTTGGAACCTCACGTTAAAACGATATGGTTCCAAAGTGATAACTAATTTTTAATACTGACTACTTATTATTTTATGAAATAAAATTATGTTTTCTTACGGTAAAACACTGGCTCTTCAATATTTAGATCAAATACTAGTTCTACATATATATACATATAGGTTTTATATAGATATATTGTATATGTATAACTGCTCTTCGGGAAGGCGGATAAATAATGGTCCATTATTTGTAATGATTTTACATAAATAATTCCGACGAAACGAGAATACGACGAATCCGACGAATCGGGAAAGCGACAAAACAGGAATACGACGAATCGGAAACAAATCGGGATGAAGTTCCAAGTACCTCCGTCGGAGTGTGCTAGTGTTGCGAAGTTCGAAAAATTATAAACTTTGAAAGGTTTTATCTCGGAAACTATTGGGTCTACAGAGACAATTTTATCTCATATTGTAGCAAATTTAGTCAACTTTAAAAACATCCTTAAAAGGTTCTATCAAAAATGAGTCCTTTAGGGATTATGCGGTATTTTCGATTTGTGACAAATTTGCGTTCGGCGCTTGAGGTCACAAACTTGGATTATTCATTGGGCCAACATCATAAACAAGTCTGCAAAAAATCAGAACTACCGGATTTGACGCAAAATACCCCGTACTTTCAGGCGACAATGTTACTGGATTATTTGTGTAAAGAAAGATAACAAGGAGATGTCATAAAACTGACCGTAATGTGGCATGTGTACTGGAGTTGCAACTGTTGGTTTTACAACCCTACTTAAAGATACCAATGATCAATAGGATGTCGGTAACGGTTGGTTTTAAGTATCTACTTTTCGTAATTTTATCTGGAACGCACTATACACTCTGATTATCTCTCCGTCGCCCACACACTTTTGGCTATGCGCTAACGCAAGTAAAAACATGAATGAACACAGGATATCTGATTAGTCTTACAAGTTTTAAAATCGTGTCGAATAAGTACCGATATAGATTTATCCCATCTAAACAGATTTTTCTATGTATAGGCCATGGATAATTTCAAATAGTTTTCCAACGCTCATTCTCTTAAGTCCCTGGGCAACCGAGCTATGCTCGGGTGAAAATAGTGTAAATACGGACAAAACGAATTTTCCCTTAGAAATTGGTTTGGGACGTGATATTTTGGGAAAACAATTTTTCTCAAATTAATCTAGTTTATACAAGTTTATTCTAGGAAAGGGGGAATTTGGCGCAAATGGGAAGCCAATTGATGAAAGTTTGTTACATAAGTTTCTTAAAATATCACGCCGTTAGCCTGCGAATGTCAAATAACGCTTTGTATGGCAATCGAACCACCTTAAGAACATGATTTTTTCCCCCATACAGTTGCATACAAATATGACTTTTCAAATTTGATGATAATGTATAATGTGTTTGATTAATTTTGTTTCGGATTATACGGATGTAACCGTGTTTAAACAGTATTTAATGTAAGTAGTGCTAAAGAGCTTCTGTAAAATTATGACTTTAAAAAATACAGGCGATCAATTCAACACTTTTTATAAGTTCATACATTGTTCCTAATTGTAAAAACTGTCCATTTGACCATCCGCATTTTTTTAAGCACAACTTTTACAGAACTTTTATATAAACTAAATTAAATCTTATTTATACACAGATACCTCCATATACACAAAAATGAAAATGGCCAAACATATTTTAAATCAACATCATTAAATTTGAAAAGTCATATTTGTATGCAACTGTATGGGGAAAAAAATCATGTTCTTAATTATCTGGCCATGACTGTAGGTATATATTATATACAAATATTGCTCGTTTAATAGTATAGGATGTAGACACTTAATTACACCTAGCTCATGTTGGGCTTCAATTTGGTACATCACTTTAACATCTCATTTGCGTGAGTATTTCGCGCTCCCGTTTCCACCTGCGCCTACCTAGCGAGTCAGAATGTGCGCGCGGATCAATGAAATGCAATAAGTATTAGAATGCCAACGTGATCAACTATATTGATGCCCCGGTATGCCGGGGGCCGGGGGATCTAAACTTACAAAACGTGCCATTCCAGGCTATTCATAGGGAAAACCTTACTTTCATGTCTTTTGTAATTATAATGATAGAGAAATATGCCACTAAGTCGATATCTTACAGATGTCCCCTAATCCCCTTCTGTCAGTTAAGACAAATTTGAAACGTGCCCATGGGGCGATTCCATTATCGCGGGTGCAACATATTGACGCATGCAAAGTGTCATAATAAAAAAATTAAAAGTATTATAAATAAAATTATGCTTGGAAGAACTACATTTAAACAAGTTCACTTTTTATATCATTACAAAAAAAAATTGAATTATTTTGAATCAGGGTGCAACAAAGTCGGCCCAACGTTTGCAGTGTATAAAACAAAAACACGAAAGTCTGTTAATTGTGAAACTTTTATTATCTTCTGCTTTGATATTTTGTAAGGCGTTAAACTAATCAACTAAATTAATGAAAAAATATATAGAGAACAAAAATAAACAATGAATTATTCACTTTTAAAGCAATCGCGGGTGCAACATCAAATTATCGCGGGTGCAATCTGTCTAATTACTTAAAGTGAATAGAAACATCAATATTTTTTTTTAATGATATAAGTGCTCAAACAATGTTTATTACTAATTAGAACTCTTCTGTGTGACTTATGTTACTTATTTCTTTTAAAATACGTCAATATTCATCGGAATAGTGTGAACTTATTTTTCCCGTCAATTTTTTTTTTCTCTGGCTCTCCCAACTTCGCGATAATATCCTCAAATTGCATGTCTGCTATGTCGTTTGGTGGGACTAGCTGGTAGGTTACGTTTTACTTTTGCCACAGACTTTCCTAGTGTGCGGGGACTTCTATTATTAGTACATGTTTGCTTAATTTGTTCTTCTCTACAACACTTTCTAGTTACCTGCATTATTTCTTATGATCTGAGTCTAGCCTATATTTTAAAATCTTCATCTATCTCAATTTTCCTTTTCTTTACTTTTCATCGTTTTAATCACGATCACGAGCCCTTTCTCGACAGATATGGTCTGTATAAAGTTTACGATTCTTAACTTACGCCAATATTTCTAAGAAACACTATCTTTCCCTTGTTCTTCTGCCATTTTTGCCGATATTTCTATAAAAAAAGCTGAACATGATACAAACAAGTGTTAAATATAAATTACTAATCATGCACAGCATATAATGATTATTCATGGCATAAGAAGACATTAAAATGTAGGATAAATCAGGCAATAAAGTTAGTAGTCAAAGAGTTGCACCCGCGACCCTAGAGCATCACGATCGCGGGTGCAACTCTTTTGAGTTAAAGATAATATCAATTTAACTAACATTATTTTCTTAAAAACAACTGAAGTAAGTTTGTCTTTCATTTCATTTCAATACAAAGTTTGAAAACTGTAGCATTTTATGTCTGTGAAATACACAAACTTTTATACGTTTTGCATCGCGGGTGCAACAAGCTAATAGTGACATTTTGTAGCCAATAATGATTAAAAAATAACAAGAATTACTTACATGTTTTGGCTCATTAGAATAAAGTAATATCTTAAGCATACATTTAGCCGGTAGAATAGAGCCTCAAACTATTGCTGACAGTTGTTTCGCGAGATTGTTGCCCGGTATAGTTTTTCAGTATAAACCAATAGGGAACATTACTGCAATGTTCTGCCGCCAGAGTGCAGCACTATCACAATTAGTAAACAGTTTTTTTGACAATTTTGACAAGTCCTTCAAAGCTCTGGATCAAATAGGGAAGAGAATATTTCAATAAATAAAATGCATCAGTGCTGCGTAATTCGATGCAAGAATGCAGGGCATCATGCATTTCCGAAGGAAACGATGATACGAAAACTATGGGAAGTGGCAATACGACGTAAAGCAAAAAAAAGCCCTCATCCACCTTTAAATGGCTATAGGATGCCATTTTAATATCACAATACAGGTATTTTACACACGAATGATAATAAAACTATTGTAGTTTAACGCGTTTTCATCAATTATTTGTTATTGTTTGTTAGGTTAATAAATATGACATTGGACGTCACGGCGGTTTGTTTACGTTTTGTGTTAGTGTCGCCCCCTACGCAGAGCTTTGCGTAATGTTCCCTATTCATCGATCGATAGTGTTTCCAAGCGCGCCAATAATTTTGATATAACATTTTGACATTCTTCTTTACACTGATATAGAAACCAGTAACAAATACTGTGATTTGAAAATTCATTTAAAAAATCGTCTATAGCGGAATCGCCCCATGGTAAAATTATATCGGTTCCTGTATATCTTTCGCTTCATAATTATTTAATAACTGAACAGGGGGCCGATTTTTGACTTTCGAGCGCTCGAAAATTAAATAAAAGTAAATACGATTTTAGTGTAAAATTGCAGGCAGTAACTTTCGACCGATAGAATTGAATACGAGTGGTCAATATCACTCGCTTTTCAATTTTCTATCGCTATTTCAAAAGAGCATTTCGTAATTTTTGTCAGTTTTCGAGTGAAAGATTCGAGCACTCGAAAGTCAAAAATCGGTCCCCTGCTGCTGTATAACATCCCACAACATCAGATTATAATATTATATAACCGAGTATTGATATTGGCTACCGACGGCACTCGAGCGTAGTTTACTTTACTCAATAATTCAATTCGTAAAACAGTTATTTTAGTTTCCTATATAACATCACAAATATTGAGATACATATGTATAAACTTAATCCATGTCCAAGTAAGGTTTGTGATCTGGAAAAGACTTGCCTGAATTTAAAATTTAAAACTATTTATTTTGGTTATTTTCAGATCACACAAACGCAGAATATATTTTAGCAAATGCTGGATTGAAACCAATTATCGCTCAGCTGGGAAGCCAACATAGTGAAACTGTTGCAGATACAATCACAATTTTAATCAGTTTATACAACAAACAGACGGAAGCTGATATAAAAACTACTGAAACAATACATCACATGAATAATATACAAAAGTCAGATGATAAAAGACTTGTAAATTTAGCATCTATATTCCTCAATAATGTCTGTATTTAGAAGAGGCATTTTCGACACGACAGCAAGTTAAATGACAAGCTACAAGATGTTATCCAACAGGTTTCCATTTTTAGTCGCCAATAATAAAAATTACCAGAAGATTTGTAAACTGCACACAACCTCATTTAGCAGTACAGCGTTTAAAGCTGGAGACAAGATTCGAATACAAAAGACTTTGACTCAAAAGGATCTGGATGCGTTCTCTAATCTGACGAGCGACCACAACCCGCTTCACAGGAACAATGGGAACAAGCGGCCCATCGTGCACGGCGCGCTACTGAACGGACTGGTGGCGGGGCTCATCGGCACGCACCTGCCCGGCCCCGGCACCGTGCTCGTCTCGCAGACCATCAACTTCCCAAACAAATGTTTTGTTGGTGAAAAACTCACCATCAGTGTCGAACTGGTCGATGTTAGAAAGATCCTCAAAGTAAAGTTCTTCTGCATTGTTGAAGAGGAAAAGAAGGTTGTGTTTGAGGGCGAGGCTAAACTTATGCTAGCCAAAGACTGTTAATTTATTTATAGGTAAATGTTTAAAAAAATTAAGATTGTGAAAACTACATTGTTTACTTTCCATACAAATGGTTTTGGCTTAATGGAAGCCCAGAAAATGCAACAAAATGCATATCTTTATGTTTTTAAAATACGCACATCAAAAGTGTAGTCTTTGTCAAATCAAAAATGCATTAAATTTCGTTTGTTAGTAAAATAAAAAACAACAATATAGCTCATTATTGTTACTAAACGGGACTTTATCGCATATAATTAATTTAACTTCTAGGTACTTACACACATTATTGTTACTTGTTTAGTAATAATAATGTGTGAGAATCGTGAAAGTTTAAATCAAAATATAACAATATAACTCATCAGAAATGGTGGATGATGTAACCCAACAACGTTTGTATGGAAACTGACATGGATCATCCTTCAGCCCTTTACATAATTATTAAGTTATAATATAATAAAGTTTATAAATATGTGTAAGCACTATTATACTGTCTTGATATTATTATTATTACTACAAGTAAGTTAAAATTTATAATATGGAATGTGATTTTAATCTAATAAATA
This sequence comes from Epinotia brunnichana, assembly GCA_963854355.1. NCBI lineage: Eukaryota > Metazoa > Arthropoda > Insecta > Lepidoptera > Tortricidae > Epinotia > Epinotia brunnichana. The sequence continues at coordinate 52,417,110 of OY977935.1, read as the reverse complement.
ATATAGTGTGCCAATTAAATAGCTTAAAACTTTTTAGCTTCTAAATTATGAACTCTTGTGAAGTACAATTTAGGAATAATATTACGGTAATTAAAAAATTAATCAGTGGTAATATGTTCTGAAGAAAAATTCATCTAAAATTGTCCATTTTACTCGATGATTATAGTCAATAACTTGTTAAGACTGATAGTCTCTAATTTGTTGTTTCTTTCACATGTTAACGTCGTTAATTGGAAAAAATCATTACCACAAAATTTGCCTTGATTGGATTGGTTTTCTATCTAATAACTATGTTGTGTTTCTGAAACTTTTTGATCAAGGTGTATTGCTTTGCTTGTTATTTACGAACATAGTCAGATCAGCTCTATTGCGAACCTGCATTATTTTGAGAGAAGCTTGGTATAGAAGCGTTTGTGCACTTTCGCTCGTTTTTATACAACTTAAATGTAGCCTTGCCGGTGCGGTGCCCAACTACCAGGGTGAGTCCACAATTTACAAAAACCTAACCAGCCTCCTGTATAAGCCGCGCCAATGAAGAATTGACTCTAGAATGCCAACATTTCTCGCGCTATCTCCCCCAAACTATGGTGTACGTGGAATGGGGTTGCTTTGTGGCTTGGGCTTTGTGGGTGAACTGTGGCAGTGAATATATTAGTATTCTATCTTGCTGTATACTCGATTAAATTGTCTTAATTTCAAATAGTTCTGCTTTTAAACTACATTTTAAATGATCAAAGTAGCCCCACTTTTTTACTAAAGTAACCGTTTACGGTAGTAGCAAAATGGCGCGAAAAATGTTTTCATTTTTGAATCTATTATTTATTGGCGCGGCTTATAATCGTAAACTTTGAATCGTTTTCATTGGAGTGTACTAATTTTATGAATAACTCTTATAACCTGACTAGGATTGAAATTGTCTATAGCACTTCCCTTAACACCTACGCATCAGTATAAACTATACAAAATTTACGGTGTAATAAACGATTTACAGTCTATTAATAATAAGCATACCAATAGGGAGTCGAATTAGAAAAATAGCGTTTGGTACAGCTGTGAGCCCAATTTTTATGTAAATGTGCATGATATTTATATAATATATCCTTAGTTTCAAGTGTAAGAAATAATCGAAAGGCTTATAAACTACCGTTTTGTAAAATTTATACTGTTTATTCACAGTATACATTTTAACAGACCACAGCCGCATATTTTTTCGTTTCATTATTTATCTTTTCCGAACATCACCACAACACAAAAAATACCTACACAGTATATTTTTTGAGTTGTGGTGATGTTCGTAAAAGATAAATAATGAAATGAAACATTGTGATTGTTGTGTAGATAAATAATGAAAGGAGTGTTTTTTCTACCAAAAACATTAAATTCTACTATATTTTGTAGAATACATTAAGAGTGCTCTTCAAAAAAGCGCTCGCTCAGAATTCGGTATTTTGACACGCGTAGTGCGTTTGTGTGTGTAAATACTACTACCACCCACACAAACGTACCTAACCCCCACATGCACAGCGAGATCGCACCAGCCGCGGGTGCCGTCCCTTTCTAGCTATATGTAAGTGCGATCGGGATAGAACTAACCGCGGAGCTTGCCGATGCAAATAGCTGTATAGCGCACCGTTGGAATTCACTCCGTGACCGATATTGATACTTGCACTAAAAAGTGTTCTAGAACATCATGTTAGCGAAGTTAGATAACTTGAATAAAGTAAGTATTTGATTTTTGAGCACAAGTTTTCTATTTGTATTAAAATACTATGATATGACAAAGTATATTTAGTTTCGTTTTTTTAGTATAAAATAAACGAACGAGTTTTAAAGTTGTCAGTAATAAGAATAATAATTTGTTTTACGGATATTAATAGTTTGCATATTATCTGAGTCTTATTTATATGTAGTAATGTAATGAAATTATACCAGTAGACCCACTACTAGGAAATTACTGGGTACTTACGTATTCATTTCTTGAAGAAATTTTTTTTTGTTATGTACAGAAAAAAAAAACGGCCCTTTATAGAAATTGCTATGTCCGTTTCTTACCAAAGGAACTGAAAATTATAAATTATACAAACACAGCTTTTTATCTAGAATACAATTAATTAATGCGTGATTTTATTCAAAAGCCTAAAACCTCAGATGATAAAAAGGAATAGATATGAAACGGGGGCTTGGCGCGTGTCGGTGCGACATGGCCAAATGGGCATGTCACTGCCCACCGCATGTTAGTCGCAATTTGCCGTGAATCTGAAATGTTTTTCTACGTTTACTCAAAATGCCGAATTGTAGCGTGGTTACATGCAAAAATAGGAATGAAACTAAAACCTACATGAATGGTGGAGTCACGCACCACATGTGAGTATTAGTATTTTCACTTAAGTCAGTAAAAACTAATATTTTAATAAATAAACGCAACGCCGCATCATTTCTCGGGATCGAACTAACATATCGAACGAAAAAGCATATTTTTGTTCTATGCGTTGTACATTGAACGTTCAATACAGTAAACCACGGCACAATGTATTAAACCACTATGGATATGGACGATGCTTGAATTTTTTAGTGGTACGGCCGCTGCTTGGCGTCGCAAACTAGAGCGGTGCCAAAGTGCAGTTACAATTTACGCGTAATCGATAAAATAGAAGGACGATATCATACTAGTTATTTTATTTCGACTACTTTCGCTGTTTTATTTTATTTAATTACTTGTTTTGGTTGGGTGCCTATCTTAAAGGTAACTAATAACATACTAATAAGATTAAAAGGCACAAAATGTTTACGGTACCTACTAATAAGATTTTCACTAAGTTGCAGTATGAACGGTAAATAGACATATTAAAATTGTATATACAAGTATATAATTTAGTTGCAAATGGCTTCAGAACAACTTAAAATGTGATATTATTACCAATAATTTATTTTAAATGAGTATTTTTTACTTTCATTTGAAATGTGATAATTGAAGAAGAAATCTCGGTTTCTTATTACAGTTTTCCAAAGAATTCGAGTAGGTACTAAAAAAATGGATAGATTCTACTGGCAGAGGTCCTAACTGGTTTCCTGTACAGAGAAGAGTTAATGTGTAACATTTTCAAGAAAAATGTTTCCAACCACTTAATAAGAGCCGTACACTTTTCGAATATTTGACACCTCGCTTGCTTGAAACCTTGGTGTAAAATGTATGGTAACACATCTTCGCACATCTTTGGTGGATACTCGCCCTTAGCCTTAAATCTCGTAATATGAGTAATGGACATATTATTTCGCGCCAAAATGCGAGTCGGATCGGCCTGGTACCTACAGGTCAAAAATATCGATGTGACCAGAGTTTTAAATGTATGTGAACACGAACTTATAAAAAGCCGTTTATGTTACTCTGTAGGTATTCGTCAATATTTTTTACTTTTGCGATTTATGGTAAGTTAACAACCCGTGTTATTTAAACTTGTAGCTAAAAGTTTAAATACCACCACATAAACTTACCATGTTGTTGAAGTTGTTACCCATCAATATCATAACATAATATTAATTTTAATTTCAATGTCGATAAAACATAATTTTAACGTTTGTCGCCCCCCTAGTGTAGTGCGTTTAAGCCAATCACAGCCCTTGTTTGCATGTTGCCGTAGACTCACTGGCAACGCCCGAGTCTTTGTTTTTACACGGTTCAATGTGTGTGCCTGTGGGCGCTGCGGTGGGAGAAAACTGGGGACATCGGTTTTGGTTGAAATTAAGCAGTACGGCACTTCTCCCTTTTTTTATGTTCTGAGCCTAAAACCAACTCTCATCATCAATCACTTATTAGGATTCCGTACTCAAAGAGTAAAACGGGACCCTATTACTAAGACTCCGCTGTCCGTCTGTCTGTCTGAATGCCTGTCTGTCCTTCTGTCACCAGGCTGTATCTCATGAACCGTGATAGATAGAGATTTTCACAGATGATGTATTTCTGTTGTCGCTATTTATAACAAAAAATACTAAAAAACAGAATACATCTTTTTATTTTTATTTTAGTTTTTATTTGTTTCTTTTTCTTTTACAATCTTACACAAATCGACCTTGCCCCAAACTAAGCAAAGCTTGTACTGTGGGTACTAGACGACGATAAACATACTTATATAGATAAATAAATACTTAAATACATAGAAAACATCCATGACTCAGGAACAAATATTTGTGGTCATCACACAAATAAATGCCCATACCGGGATTCGAACCCGGGACCTCCAGCTTCGTAGGCAGAGTCACTACCAAGTTACTAACTAGGCTACAGGGGGCTCCTATACAACAAACGTGATTTTAGATATATATATTTTGCCGTTTTTAGATATTGATAATGGTACGGAACCCTTCGTGCGCGAGTCCGACTCGCACTTGGCCGGTTTTTTTAACATTTATTTCGAAATAAAGAGTGATACTCGGAAATGTCGAAGGGAAGGTCAATCGTCGAATCCGACTCGGCTGGGCAGCATTCGGGAAGCTACGGCACATCTTTTCGTCCAATATTCCGCAGTGTCTCAAGACGAGAGTCTTTGACCAGTGTGTGTTGCCAGTGATGACATATGGCACGAAAACGTGGTCGCTTACTATAGGCCTCATAAGAAGGCTCAAAGTCACTCAAAGGGCAATGGAGAGGGCTATGCTGGGAGTTTCTCTGCGCGATCGCATCACAAATGAGGCTATCCGCAGCAGAACCAAGGTAACCGATATATCCCTCCGAATTGCTAAACTTAAGTGGCAGTGGGCGGGGCACATTGCACGTAGAACCGATGGCCGTTGGGGCGGAAAGGTTCTGGAGTGGCAACCACGTACCGGAAGGCGCAGCGTGGGTAGGCCCCCCCCCCCCGCAAGGTGGACTGATGACCTGGTAAAGGTCGCGGGAATCCGCTGGATGCGGGTGGCGCAGGAACGGCCATTGTGGCACTCTTTGGGGGAGGCCTTTGTCCAGCAGTGGACGTCTTTCGGCTGATATGATGATGATGATGATGATGACTCGGAAATGTAATAAAACCACGTAAAAATCTCCCTTTCCAGTGTAAACCCCCGGTGTGTGTTATTATTATATATAAACGAAAATAATAACTAAATGCAAGGTTGGATCGTGCTGTACTTAACAAACGCCATATAAGCTTGTTTTTTAAAAAGTTTTTTATTCATCTTGTTATTTTCAATAACCCTGCATATTATGTCGCTGGTTCGTGGGTACTTGTACAGACAAATCACACAAACCCAAACAAGATAGGTCTATCTATTTTAGTTTAGGAGTTCCAAGTGTTTACCAAGACAAAACAGATGAGCCCAAACTAGATGGGTTTATCTAGTTTAGTTTAGGAGTTCCATGACCACCTTATAGCTCCATCATCAGACTCTGGAAATCATCCAGCACCAAAGTCTTGCCGTGCCATGACCAAATAAATGAGCCCAAATTCGATGGCTTTATCTTGTTGAGTTTAGGAGTTGCTATGGCCACCTTCCGACTCCATCATCAGACCAGCTCTATGATATTATGTCACCGAAGATACGCAATTGTACCTAATTTGAAGATTTCACCCAAACTCCCATACATACATACATACTAACAAGGTGGACTGATAGTAACAAGTAAATAAATTAAATCTATCAAGTATCACGATCACTCGTACAATAATAATTGACTATAGAACGCGTAGTTTAGACAAAAGGATCCAACCCACAAGACATCACCATTGAAATGTATGACTTTTGTTCTAGGTAGAAGGTTCAATTTTAAATGTTACGTATCCGGTGGGTTTGAGCCTTTTCGCTACACTACGTCATATATGGCAGCTATGCAATTCATAACTTGTCTCGATTAGCCTCACGAATGTATCCCCAGTATAGTTTGACCCCGAGGTTGGTAACAACTATGCCTAGTCGGAGATCAAAATAATATTATTTTATCTGAAGAGTGGCCGGTTAGCTTCGTGAATAGCCACAAATAAACACACTACACGTCTGTCTCGGAGGGCTATTCAGCCGGTACTGAGATATATTCCCGCGCGACGGTAAATTTATACTAGTTTTGAATAATTATTTATAAATATAAATTTTGACAAAAGTTATATTTTTTGGACTGGATCTTGTTGGTACAAGCATGAACTTTAATGTTGTGTAAGATTCAATACAAAAATTATTCAACAATAATGAGAAAATCCTTGAGTTTTCAGTACAATTTTGTTGACAAATATGGTGTAATTGAGAACAGTTTACATATATATACGTGCAGAATAAGGAAAATTCGAGGCGGCTAGGCGCAATGGCAACATATTACGCTAGTGAAAATAGAAAAAAAACAAGTAGGTTCTCATATAACATCGTGGAGTATTAGGGGCTCAAACTTATGACTCTGCGCTCTCTTCAGAAAACTACTGTCGGTAATCGGGTATTTTCGGTTAAAGTATTCAGTTTTTCGTAAATTGGAGGCGGCTAGGACCAATATGAGGAGTTTACCTATGCAAATAAGTAATCAGGATCTAGAAAAAGCTCTCCGTTTCTTAGAATTACAACGTCAAAAATCCGTCATTCTCGCTTATTCCTGACCAAAAAACGAGCGCCCTCTTAATGTTTTTTGTAGTTATCTATAGACCTCGTTATCTTGTCGCACTGTCATTGCTTTTCCGTAGACCGTGAATGATTTTTTTATCGACTGTCTAAATATCGATAGTGTACTTAGGAGTGTACTGATAAGGAGTCACTAGGTACTATCAGGTATATATGTCACCGTTAGATTGTGAAAACCGTCAGTTTATAATCTTACCCGTTATATTGTAAACTGACGGAATATTGTGAACTGCCAAAATAATTCATAATTTTACGCATTCATTTTCGTTAGTTTATAAACTAACAATGTCATATCGTCAAATTGTGAACTGAATCAAATTTGAATGATTCGGAACGAAACCTGTGCGCTGTTTGGTTGAGCGAATTATTCCGCTTGCATCAGTTTCCACTTACGTCAGAACATGATAGTTCTTTTTTTGATATTCAGACATTTTATTCCATTTATTTCGGCATCCAGCAGTGTCGACGGAGCCCCGCTGCGCGGGGCTCCTATTTCTGGGCGCTTTGCCCTTCGGGCAACTGAAGATACCTAACTAACCTAACCTATCTAGTCTTTGTGTACGTTCCGTAGCAAGCCGATTTGATCTCAGTTCACAATTTGACGATTCGACATTGGTAGTTTATGAACTAACGAAAAATAATGCGTTAAATTGTGAACGGTTTTGACAGTTCACAATTTTTCGTCAGTTTATAATATCGCGAGTTAGATTATAAACTGACGGTGTTCACAATCTAACGGTGACATATATAAAAAATAAGAAATAAAAGTCTTGGGTGTAGGTACCTACCTTAGTTAAGACTTAAGACTGTTTATCATAGTGTTTCCACAATAATTACAATACACTGCATATAACTCTACATCGTCAATGTTACTTTACTATATAGGGTCATATAGGGGTTTTGGTGATCACAAGTTTCACATTGGGCGGCAACTGTAAATCCTGCTGCATATACATGCGAAGGGCGCATTGACCAGCCCCACACAGTTTCAAAAATAAATGTTTTTTTAAAGGCTGCTGGTACTGGTAATTCAAAAATGGCTGCTATTATACATTCCATCTAGAAATAATAAATAGGTACCTACTTAAAATCATTGTTCAACAAAGGAACCTTTAAAACATTTGCAAATAAATACCACTTACGATATTGAAGATCCCGATGTACAGTCGCCATCACATACATCGGAGCAAACAAGCACGTCTCAAACATCGGAACACACCTCTATTTTCAAGGCATTAGGGTGCATGTGCCGATATTTTTGAACACCTATAGTGTACCTATGTATGTAATGGCGACTGTACTGGAAATGATAAGTTACTTTTCGTCGTTGCAGTTGCAAATAGGTAAATCATTTATATCACTTCACCAATGAGATTATCTACTTATTTTTCATCAAGAAGTTTTCATTGAGATTGAGCAAAAATATAAAAGGCGAAAATTCAATCGCATTGTTGCATTATATAAACATCGATATCAAGACGGTCGATAAAAAAAACATTCACGCTCTACGGAAAAGCAATGACAGTGGACAAGATAACGAGGTCTAGTTATCTACACAACAATTACAATGTTTCGTTTCATTATTTATCTTTTACGAACATCACCACAACACAAAAATAGTTATATAGTTTGATTATAGTGCGCAAGCGCGTCGCCTCGCTGGCGAGCTAGTCCAGGCAATGAACTGACAGCTTGTATGGAAAATATGTCAAATTTGGAAATAATTTATAAATTTTATAATAGCAGATTTTTTTAATGTAATGGATATATTATCAATTAAATAGTTACTTAGTGACAAAATCCAACAAAATTTCAGACATCAAAAAAATTATAACTTAACTAGCTTCTGAAAAGTCAGAAAAAATATTAATAAATGGTATCATCTTTATTTTGGTTCATTTACATTTGCTCTATAATAATCAAGATAAATAATTAAAAAAAAAACAATTCATTCTTTTTTTAAATCTATATAAATACTTCCGGAGGGAAAGTTTGTTGGATTCTTGAATAAAGCATCTTAGATCAATGTTTTAAAATGATATAAAGAAAAAAAACGCTATTATAAATTAATGTTTTTCAAAACCGTATTTTGCCTGGAGTAAGCAGGGCGCGGGCCAGCACGAACAGCATCCTTAACGCATTGGCAAATAGGTCGGACTGTCCACTCACAAATTCGCTTATTAAACTCCACTTGAGATCCCAGCCAGCAAAATGAATTGTATTAATTATGTATTGCTGAGTATAAACAATTAGACATATTTTTTTAAAATTTTGAATTTCAAGTATGCATGTAATTAGTAAGATTTTTATTTATCTCTGACATTTCCGATTAAATTATTTCCATTTTAATTCAAATTTAATTTAATTTTATTTCTTTCTTTGAAATGTTTTTAACTATTAATTAATTTTGCTGACTTGACATTTAAAATCTACCTATGTGATGAAAACTTATTTTGTGTAATATTTAACATTATTATTAAGACATTTGTTACTAACAATATGGAACCTGGTTCTGAAATAAACTTATTCATTCATTCATTCAAAAAACCGGTCAAGTACGAGTCTGACTTGCGCACCGAGGGTTCCGTACAAAACTTCATACACCATACCCGTCATGTCAGGACCCAATTAATTCTTGAACAATCTTAAACAGCTCATAGTAGAAGTTACCTCCATTTTGGTACTAACAACTTACAAGTTAGTTTATAAATCAGCGATATTTTTTTATCACGCGTACCAATTTTGATTATTTTTATTAGAAAGAAGGGACTTTAAAGAATATCTCATAGGAATTTGAAGACATAAAATTACATACAAAAGTAAGTAAATTACAAACTTAATTAAGAAAGGCTTCTTGATAAATAAAATAAAAGTACGCTAGATAGAGGTATCGTTTTATTTTTCCCGTATTATTTATGTTAAATGTAATTATTTCAGAATTTTCGCTGGGTAAACTTCGGTAATATGTGGGGGGAAATGGTAATTTCTACATTCTCCTTAATGAATCAAAATTTAACCAATGTAGAAAAAAATTAAAACGGTTTTCAAAAGTGCAACCCAAGCTCTTTCATATGATACCCCACTTGATCTATTTACTAGACTTTGAATTTTTAACCCCCCTCATATTCGTCATTCAGTCAGTCAGTATTTTTTTTTCATTTTCCATATACGTGTCTTCTTACACATTCACCGCCGCGAATCGCTACGCGCTACGCTCGTAGCCGATCACTCGTATGTAGCGGAAAGCGCTTACGGCGTAGGCACACGACAGCGGTGGTGAATGTGTTAACAGTTGTTTCAAATTGATAGTTCCTGAGATATTTAACGTTGTGAGAGACGCACAAGGGTTCATTTTTTACCTTTTTGGTACGGAACCCTAAAAATAAACGGTGTAGGTATTTTGTGTTGTGATGATGTTCGTAAAAGATAAATAATGAAACGAAAAAATATGCGGCTGTGCAAATAATGTAATGGTCTGTTCATACCAATTGGCAACTGTCGGTTTCGTATAACGGAGGGCAAGTAAATGTTTGCAAAACATATTATGCTTACTGTTCACACCGCCCAGTCCGATATCGGAGCATGCTCCAAACAAAAGTGGCGCCGGATTCGACACCGACAGTTACGTTTGGTTTGAACAAGCTCTAACAATGATGTATAAGTTATGGGTGGTGTTGTAAGTCGGCCTGACCGACGCAGGCGCACTCTTCAGACAGGTATTGCCAAGTCAGTTCATTTATCCTAACTTAGGCCCAAAACAGACGGTGAAACGCAACTGCAACGAAACTGCAACTTCTAGTTACTTATGAGTTTATGCCATAGACTCCTTTGAGAGACCACACATGCCGCAACCATTTTGAAACCGGTTTTCTGCGTTTCAAACCGGTCGCATCATGTGTGATCTCTCAAAGGAGTTGCGTTTCACCGTCTGTGTTGGGCCTTCCTAGCGAAAACTACAAGTTCATAAGCAGCCAGTCGCAGATAGTATGACAACGTATCATCACAGGCCTTTGTGTCTATTCCAGACAATTTGAACATTGCCATGGAGACATAGTTTTTAGTGACATAGGTATATATAAAAAACACCAACGTAAAAAACTGCAGTCTCGCGTAAGAACAGTACTACCTAGTACTAATCAAGCTATCGAGAAAAGAAGACCTAAAGTGAAACTTACAAATAAGGAAGTGGTTCAGTAAAATTAAAGTAGCAGCAAATCGTTTTGTCCTTAAAAAAACTTCAGTCTCGCAGAAAAACCACAATCAAACTATCAATAAAAGAAGACCTAAAGTAAAACTTACAAATAAGGAATGGTTCAGAAAAAGTAGCAGCAGATCTTTTTGTCTATTTCAGACAGATTCACTATAAAGTACATATTTGTTACAGAATACTTCCGGCAAGGTTACTAAACCGTGGATTCTTGATGAGTTGATCACACTTTGAAACAATCCTAATGTCATTACAAGAAATTACTTCATTTTAAATGATTCTGCACACATATGTATTTAGCTACAAAATACTGGGGACTAATTAATGACACAAAAATAAAATCTTTTTTTTTTAAGTTTATTTGTAACGTGAATTAACAAAATTGCACCAAATTTATGGTTGCAATAAATAAATGTTTATCAAGCCCAGGCTTTTGATATTCATCTAGGTACAATAGGTACATACTTACTTGTACCCGAGTTGTACCTACACCTGCTACTATTTTCTGAAGCACTCAATAATAGCCGTAAACTGTCGAACGTATTTTACATACCTACTTACAGCAAACTAATATATCATAAATCATAAGTACCTATATACCGATAGTAACATTTTGTCTTACTGTAAATGTTGATCTAGGCAGCTTCACTAAATAGGTACTTACCATGAGTTTCACAAACTTACGCTAAGTTGTATTGTGTGAGTGAAGTGAAGTAGTGAACTCCAGTGCTCTAATGCCACTATCCTAATTGGAAATTAGCTAATTAACGTTTGCGCAACTGAGCTCACGGCTGATGCTTATATCCTATTGTTTACCGATAGTTATTTTATACAAAATTATCACAATTTTTTCCTTAATGGAAATAAGGAATTTTAATTAGAATAAGTTTACTTATCTTGTAATTTACTTTCATTACAGTACCCGCCACATAAGTTTGCGTCTGTGATGTTAGCTAGTTACTATTAAAAGCAGGATCGCAGAGGTGTCAGAGGGGTTCGACGGGTGTGTGGGATGCGACTCAGAAACGCAAACTTATTTGGCGCGTAATGTACTACCTAACCCTACCTAAAACAATGTTCGGAAGAGTGATGATTGTAAATTAAAATTTAAATAGAAGCGCAAATTACAAGGGGATTTTTTTTCTGTGAAGTATATATAGGCAGTGAGGTAAATAATAAAGATTGCCTTTCTCCATTCTATTAAGATTTTCAGTAGATAGATATGATATGACAGGCCTCAGCGTCGTCTCAGTACCTACCTATGTATATTATATTGTATATTTCCAGCACTAGCATTAATATGGGAATTGGTATTCTTTATTATTTTACTTAACTCTGATACTAGTAGACATTCTTACGAAGGGCATAGGCGTGTTTCACACCTCTTATGATGGAGCTGTCATCAAATGTACCTATCCACGCGGCCCTGCAGCTGCGTGGCAGACTGCAAGCTACACCGTAGAACGAGATTAGGATATTTATGAATGCCCTTGAAATGTATATTCATGTCTCGCTTTATTTGACAGCTTGCAGGTCGAATCGCAGTCCGTCAGGCAGGAACTTAAACATTAAGAGCAATGCCTAGCTGAGCAACTTTTAAAATCTCAAAGTTTTGACGCTATGTTTCTGTCGCGCTGTTGTGGGCGGCGGGAGCTGTCTATGCGATAAGGACAACTGCAGCTCGAACTAAAATTCCCACGCAACAAACTCAAAAATCGAGGTTTTGCTCTCGACTGTTTCCTCCTCCAAAACGCAACCAACCATCATAACATTTTGGAAACTGCAAGAGAAAGAAATAATCTACGCCGCTATGTTTTGATTTTTTGGACATTGTTATATTTGTATACTGCGCCTTTCTTTGTAGCCAATTCAATTAAGCCGTTTTTGCGATTTTTCCTTTAAAATAGAAAGATCCAAAAAAGTGAAACATAGCGGCATAGACATCGATGATATTGACCTTATTTGAAAAAAAACATTGCTCTAGGTTCAAAAACCAGGGAGGAAACAGTCAAGAGCGTTTGTATGGGAAAATCCCAGATAGGCATTCCTCTTAATAGTTTACTACGTTGACCTTTTACAGTAAAAAAAAAATGGTTGTCTATAAAGACGGTTTACGGACGATAATAACGCTCGGCTCAGGCGGACCGGGACAATGAGTCAAACGTTTTCGTGCGTGCTGCCGGTGTTCATCGATTTATAAGACGTTATCACGTCAAAAAATATGGCTCTTGTTCCAAAAGTCCCATTCCATTCACACTCGAAGGCGGGCCTTGCCGCCGGATTTGGACCTGGGACCCATTTCTCAAAAGCTTGTAACTTGTAATACAAGCGGGAGTCTTTTTCTAATAAAATAAGTTGAAAAGAGGCTTCCGCTTGTATAATTACAAGCTACAAGCTTATGAGACATGGGTAGCCCGATTTTTGACTTTCGAGCGCTCGAATCTTTCACTCGAAAACTGACAAAAATTACGAAATGCTCTTTTGAAATAGCGATAGAAAATATAAAAGCGAGTGGTATACTTGTATTCAATTCTATCGGAGAAAGTGAGCGCCTGCAATTTTGAGACTAAAATCGTATTTACTTTTATTTAATTTTCGAGCGCTCAAAAGTCAAAAATCGGCCCCCAGAACTCCATTTTTAATAAGAAGTGTGATTTTATATGCGTTGTTTTGTTATTAATTTATTTTTGCAATGCAATTATAATAAGTACTAAGTATTTGTATTTTTTCTGAACCTCGTGGAGTTTCAGTTGATTTTCATTAAACATTTTTCTTGTTAGTTGTTTGTTTTTATCGCCAACATATCCTAAAATAAATATTGGGCAATAGGCACTTATAATAAAGTGTTTCGTACAATTTTTTCCTCCGTATTTGTAATTTTAAGATTTTCCTTATCACAATCGTGAAATAATGAAATCTAATAAGAACCCCTTCCTGTTAAGATTCCGCTAGGTAATTCACGGTTTCCCATGGTTGATAGTAACAAGCATTGCATTTTTTTAAGTTATAAATTTAATTGCTTCAAGTCAGGTGATAATCGAGAAATTGGGTCATACAGATTGAGTAAAACAAAAGTCTTCTTTACTGTGGTCAATAGTTACGAGCTACCGTGCGTTAACGCATTCACTGCCACCTCCTTTTCCTGGGCATTCGCCAGGTGCCACACTTTTTAAAATGTACTTTATGTAATGCACTTTACGTAATTACGAACGCGTCTGTGCGTCGATGGCACACGGTGAAAGTCACTGGAACGCACATACGCGTCGGTGGCAGTGAATGCGTTAATGAATTTTACTTAGGCCCCTCACAGACTAGCGCGGCCAGGGGACCGATTTTTGACTTTCGAGCGCTCGACTCTTTCACTCGAAAACTGACAAAAATGATGAAATACTATTTTGAAATTGCGATAGAAAATTTAAAAACTAGTGGTATTGACCACTCGAATTCAATAGGGAACATTACGCAAAGCTCTGCGTAGGGGGCGACACTAACACAACCCGTAAACAAACCGCCATGACGTAGGAATGTCATATTTATTTACCTAACAAATAATTGATGAAAACGCGTTAAACTACAATCGGTTATTGCACATTTTAAATCACACGTTTTATATTATTACTGTATGTAGTAATATGATGTTAATTATACGAGTTGGTGTGTACTGGACTTTAATTGTTGAGCCAATTAGAGCTCACTTTATACTGGTCACTTCAAACCTTGCTATGAACTGTACGGTTTCAGAGAAATTTCCTCCCTCGGACGCTCCTGTTGTGGTATGAGTAGAATGGGGTTCTTCAAAAGAGGAGTGTATGAATTCTTAAAGGGTCGGCAACGCGCATGTAACACCCCTGGAGTTGCAAGCGTCCATAGGCTACGGTAACCATCAGGCGGGCCGTAAGCTTGTTTGCCACCGAAGTGGTATAAAAAATAAAATAAAACTTCAAAATTAGTTGACACCTAAATAGCTCAACAATAGGGAACATTACTGCAATGTTCTGCCGCCAGAGGCAGCACTACCACTAAAAGTAAACCAGTATTGGAATACAGGGATTCACACACACATGCACAATTGATTGTCAAATGAGTGACAAGGATGCTTGCATAGACAATACCGCAAGTGGGAACGAGATACAATGTCAACGCTGCTAGTGTCGCCACCTACGAAGAGTTTTGCGTAATGTTCCCTATTTAAGTCCGTGATTGTACAAACCTACCTACTTACCAGCGAACGTTGTATATTTAAGTACATCCGTTTCAGACAGAAACTTCCGCTTCCGTTACAAGTTGTTATGGAACGGGCTCCGGGGCCCATAACCTTATCACTATCACTATGCGTAGTTTTATACTATGTAGTGTACATAGTATAAAACTACGCAGCAGATTTTGATGCGGTTTTTTAAGGGGCTCCACGCGCTTTTTGACTAGTTTTGATGAGTTTTGAGTTGATATTCCTCCGTCATTACAATAGATATATTTATGCCACAAACGTTAATCGGTTCTTCAATACTTTATCTACTTTTGCAAGAGAGTTTTTTGGAAAAAAGTGTATGTTTATATTCTATGATTTATTCAAACAAGGTTCAAAAAAGCTCTGTTTTCGATATAAGATGTTGTTTATGCACTTTTACATATGAAATTTACATGTAACTGTTCATTTTTGACGTTTCTAACAACCCAAGAGAGTTATAATGCGGTAAGCCAAAAAAAACACGAAAAAACGGACGGTAAGTAACAGATCGAAGGTCATTGGGAGCTGTGAGCCCCTTAAATAGATAGAGTAATCCAAGAGGAAGGTTTATATCACAGATGTATGAATTTAAGGAGATCGGACATGCTGGCCGATTTGTATTGAGTACGCCTGTCGCAAGTACATTAACCCACACAAAGCCCAAGTAATTGACAAGACAAAGCACGCACACATCTAAAACACACACACTTGTATACCTACGCTCTTATTGGACAATACACGCGCATCATATCAGGCATTTTGGGAAGAAACGTTATATTCTCTGAGATGACGCGTGCACAGTATGGCAGAGTATGCCCATTGAGCCAACAACTGCGACGCGGCCGCCGGCGGCTCGTCCTCTCTCTAGTATTCTATGCTCTGAGGTTTATATGTATTATACATATAAACCCGTGCGAAGCCGGGGCGGGTCGCTAGTAGTGACTATATTGGTCAGGATATAATTGGGCAGGCCTCGTAACACGTGACAAGAATTTGCTGACAATTGCGTTCTCATATCAATCAGTAGTTACAACCGATTATCTTCGTATCACGTTTGTACGTGAACTCGGTGTGTCGTGCGAGCACGTTCTACGCGCGCTTGATAGTTGAGTTTGCAGTTTTTTATCACATGTGGCCCCACAGATATGCGCTCTGACAAATGTTTATAAACTCCGAGAAGACCCATGGAGCGTGTAACAGTTTTTGAACGTCCAGTGAACTGTAGTGTTGTTTTGTGATTGAGGTATGTGGTGGTTTTATTCATTTAATTACGCCTCTGCTGAAACTTTAATCACGTTCGGTGCACGGTTTGGCGGAGGTTGTTTGATCTGTTTTGTTTACTTTGCTACTATTCACAAATGTCACCGATTTTGGGCAATTTGTACCACCGATTATTATTATATTAATTTAATTAATTCATGTAGTCCAACGAAGAGATCAATTATTTTGTATTTACCACTGACGAAAAGGCCGCGTTTACTTTGTTTTTGAATACTTATTCTATTTTGAACACCTTGTACGGCGACTGGAAATTCAACCGGTTCGCTGAAAAGAGTTACAATTATTAATATAATATAACTACTTGGTTAAATATGCAAGAAATTAGGCCCCACTATATAAGTGAGGGTCTAAAATAACTCTGTCTCTTAGAGATACCTAAGGACCTAGAACCACCAAAAGTGTATAGGTACCTAATACATGTTTATGATGGATATAATGTGTACTGTACATTTTATTGCACAAATTATGATACTCTACACTACTCTACTCTCTGTTACTCTCTCTCTTTGTTGACCTCTATTTAGCACATGCGTTAACTGTAACCAGGAGAGGAAGGAAGCAGTAGGTATCTAATAAAGTTTGTATAAAAACGCATTCTGGTTTAAGAAGGTAACTTTGAATAAATTACTTAAGCCAACGTTAAGGTTGGTTGCGGTTGGTTGACAAACTAAATTGGATATCTTCACGTGTGTTCCAGGAATAATAATAAGCGCAATGGGCGGTGCCTGGTGGCTGGCTGTGTCGTGCCTGTGCCTGGTGGCGAGTGCGGAGGCGAGGCGCAAGACCAAGCGGGACGACTTCGAGAGCCTCAAGTCCATTGAGGATGCGGTGTACGATGACATCGATGGGGTAAGGCCGCCAAATGTCTCTTAACCTCCTAAGGCCCCGCGTACAAAATTTTGTACAAATTTCAAAATCAAGTTGGTACTTTTACTAAATGTCAAAAGGGCCCCAGGAGGCTATGGCTGAAATGCACTAACAGCGGTGGCGGAGCGGCGCTGCGCGGCGCGGAGACGGTACCGGTTGGAATGTTCGAGCTAATATGAACGGACCCGCACAGCAAGGCGCAGCGCGGCGCGGTGCGACGCGGTATTCTGTGCGGACCCTTTCGTATTAGTTCGAACATTACAACCGGGTACAGCCTGCGCGCCGCACGGCGCCGCTCCGCCACCGCTGTCAGTGCGTTTCGGCCTTTACGTTGAGTTTTTGCCCGACTACGGCAGAGCCGAATTTTAGCAGTATATAAATGTACCTATGTATTTAGGTACGTGCGTTCCACCGTAGCGTTTACGATACTGAACCGATTTTGAAGAATGAGGTGTCAATCGATTCAATATTACGCCGGGTGACATAACCTTCTATATGAACCTTCAGGCAGGCAGCCATAAACGCTTCATACTAATTGACACACAGGTATGACGTCACACCTGTTATTTCTACTAACCGTTGTATGGAAAATCAAGTAAGTTTCTGTTTCGCTCGCGAAATACTGCGTTTAGGTCCATAGTTGTCATACAATGTTGTTTCTATAAAAGCGTAAGCGTTTAGCTTAGCCCAAATCCAATCAGAGAAGCCCAAATCCAATCAGAGAAGCCCAAATCCAATCAGAGACGACCCAGGACCGCCAAACAGGACAAGGGAAAGAAGAGAAGAAAAACGTAAGGATTCTATTGGTAGCTTTAAATTTATTCTTGGACAGTAAAAAAATGCATATTTTTTCTAAACTTTCAAGTACTAATAATTTATACTTTATTACAATAATTTGATGGCTACTTAGCAACACTACGTTAACAATTTTAACATGATGCAACATGCCTATTACCTATATTAAGTATATTATATACCTGATGAAAGCACGAATATCTGCCACAACAAATCCGAACCGTCCTGACGGTCCATTCCATCCGTGCCCCAGGCATTTGTGCAGCCATTATTACATGAAACGGTATTGAAGAACGGTTATAAGAAGCGTACGGCTGCCGGATGGTACCTAAGCGGTTACCGGAGCCTATTGACGCTTACAACTCCAGGGGACTAATTCAATCAACAACCATGAAATATAACCAGATTTGTGAATGTTCAGGTAGAACCATGCCAGTGCGGCGTGTTCATGTCCCAGCAAGTTGGCATCAAGGAGGGGCGGCGCAGCCGGCCGCGCGGGCCTCCGCAGGGCGAGCCCGTCGTCACGTACGACACCGACGCGCCGAGCCTGCCCTGCGGCTCCGCCGGCTTCAAGCACTGCATCAGCAAGTGCCTAGATGTCGTGAGTACTCAACTGTGTTCAACAACAACTCTCTGATCGTTTTTAGGGTTCCGTACTCAAAGAGTAAAACGGGGTCCCGTTTTACTCTTTGAGTACGGAACCCTTTATTAAGAATTACTAAGACTCCGCTGTCAGTCTGTCTGTATGTCTGTCTGTCTGTCACCAGGCTGTATCTCACTGATACCGTGATAGTTCCAGTTGAAATTTTCACAGATGATGTATTTCTGTTCCCGCTATAAACAGAATAAATACTAAAAACAGAATAAAATAAATATTTTTATAGATAATGGTACGGAACCCTTCGTGCGCGAGTCCGACTCGCACTTGGCCGGTTTTTTTGTAAGTTCTGTACCTCAAAAGCCGAGCCTGCCTACTGCCTAGCGGCTCCGCGGGCTTCAAGTACTGCATCGTCTGCACCAACAAGTGCCTAGATGTTGTAAGTTCTATGCTCACCAAGGATAAATTATTTGATCTTGTTTATAGGTCCCGTGCCTTAAAATCGGAGCCTGTGTTAAACTTTGGGACGCTTGCCTTATCTTCGCCAAACAAGCGCCTACCTTTTTCTAATAGCCAAGAGCGTCCATAAGAAACAGTAGAGGCAAACTTTGATCGGCAATGCACAATCAGCTGCATAGAAAAGCATTGCCCCCTCCCTCTGCATACTAACTTCTGTAGGGATCGAGAGGAGTTTATACCAGACTACTTTATTGACTATACACAGTACAATATTTTTACAAAACAGACGCTAAACTAGATATACCTAAATGCCTATATGTAGATATATAAGCACTTCGTACAGAGATATAATTGTCTTAAATTTTGAACTTGCAGATATTATATATGTCAGGTGACTCTACATAGTTTATATCAGATACTGCGAGCTACACATATAGTGGGGCAGTTTCAGGTGCACACATTAATAGCGTCAAAATATATTTGACGCGTTTGAGACTGCACATATTAGTAGGGCAGAGTGCTAGAACAAATTGTCGTAAATGTCCATAAAACCAATTTTTTTTAGATACTTGTTAGGTCCATAGCTGGGTCATTGTCAGATTTAGGTTCGCGTCTCTTCGGTGGACATTGCCAAAGTTAAGAGCTATAAAGCCTAATTTTTGGTTGATCTCTGAATCCGCATAAACGGCGTTGACCCTTCTATAATTATATGTGATAAAAACATATTATATGTGAGCGTAAAGCCCTTAACTATTGACCACCGGAAAGATGATTTTTGTTTTTGTGACTGACAATGACCCAGCTTTAAGATTTTGATAGGAACCAACTCCACAGTCGGCCATCTTTAATTTTATGGCTGCTATTTTTAATTACAGGTATATTATTAATATCTTTAGTTCTAAATCACTTAGAATCACAAACTTGGTGTCTAAATATACATATTTGGTGTCCAGAAATTCAACTAGATATTTTTTGGAGTCGAGTTCCCAAATGATACCAAACGGAACCCTGTTACTAAACCTCCGCTGTCCGTCCGACTGTTTGCGTGTCAGCAATAGCTAGACTGTTGAAATTTTCACAGAATTTGTATTTCTATTGCTGCTTTAACATACATTCATAAAAATAAATTTAAAATTAAGTAATTTTATGGGGTGTTTTTGCCCGCCCATAACAATCGGTTTATCCACAAACTAGCTGTTGCCCGCGACTTCGTCCGCGTAGAACTTTTTATCGTCTTAGAAAATGATTTCTCTCAATACAAAATTTGAACCCTCTTTTAGGGGATAATTAAAAAAAAAGTTGATGTTCATTTTCTAGTTTGTGAACAAACAGTCTAAAACCAAAGTTAAAAATCTCATACTTTAAAAATGCCTTGAAATACTCAAACTTTGAACCAATTTTAACACTCTTAGGGGATGAATTTGGAAAAACTCTGAAATCAGTTTTGTAGACTTTTAACGTACAGAATAAGACCGAAGTTAAAAATCTCTTACTCACACTTTAAAATTGTATTGCTCGCCATTTAAAATTTGAACCCCCTTTTAAACCCCCTTAGAGGTTGAATTTTTCTAATCGCTGAAAGAACTTTTTTCGTAAACTTTTAAGTCTCTAGCTCAAAAAAAGTGTTGCCCATACAAAGCTTTCTTAACCCCTTCTTAGGGGTGGAATTTTCTAAAACTCTGAAAGTACTTCATTATTAATTTTAATAAGTAACATTTTGAATAGTTTTAAGTCTAGTAAAAAAAAAGTTTTTCCCACACAACACTGGCTACCCTTCTTAAGGATCTTAAGGATCCCCTTAGGGATGGAGTTTTCTAAAACGCTGAAAGTTCTTTTTTAGTATTCTAATAAGTAATCTTTTTGCAAAGTTTTAAGTCTAACTAAAAAAAAAGTGTTGCCCATGCAAAGCTTGCTCTCCTTTTTAACCCTATTAGGGGTGGAATTTTCTAAAACGATTTGTGTTCTTTTTTTGTATTTTAATACGTAATCTTTCTACAAAGTTTCAAGTCTCTAACTCAAAAACATAAACTTTCCCTGATAAAAACTTTGCACTCCTTTTTATCCCCCTTAGGGATAGATTTTTTCAAAACGCTGAAAGTCTTTTTTTTGTATTTTTATAAGTAATCTTTCTACAAAGTTTTAAGTGTCTAGCTCAGAAAAAGTGTTCCCCATACAAACCTTGCACCCTTTTTTAACCCCCTTAGGGAATGATTTTTGTAAAACGCCGAATGTAGTATTTTTCATGTTCTAATAAGTAATTTTTCTTCAAAATTTTAAGTCTCTATTAAAAAAAATATGTTTTTCCCATACAAACTTTGCACCCTATTTTACCCCCTTAGGGGTGAAATTTTCCAAAACGCTGAAAGTACTTTCTTTGTATTTAAATAATCTTTCTACAAAGTTTTAGGACTCTAGCTAAAAAAAATAGTTTCCCACATACAAACTTTGCACCCCTATTTTAGCCCCCTATTTTTAGGGGTAGAATTTTCTAAAACGCTGAAAGTACTTAATTTGTATTCTGATGACTAATCTTTCTACAAAGTTTTAAGTCTCTATTTAAAAAAAATATTGTTTCCCCCATACAAAATTTGCACCCCTATTTTACCCCCTTAGGGGTAGATTTTTTTAAAACACTGAATCTAGGTACTTTATTTGTATTCTAATGAATAATTTCTCAACAAAGTTTTAAGTCTCTATTTAAAAAAAAAGTAGTTTTTCCCATACAAACTTTGCACTCTATTTAACCCCTTTAGGGGTAGAATTTTCTAAAACCCTGAAAGTTCTTTATTTGTATTCTAATGACTGATCTTTCTACAAAGTTTTAAGTCTCTATTTAAAAAAAAAATGTTTCCCCCATACAAACCTTGCACCCCTATTTTACCCCCGTAGGGGTGGAATTTTCCAAAACGCTGAAAGTGTTTCATTTGTATTCTAATAACTAATTTTTCTACAAAGTTTAAGTCTATAGCTCAAAAAAAAAAGGTTCTCCCATACAAACTTTGCACCCCCATTTTACCCCCTTAGGGGTAGAATTTTCAAAAATCCCTTTTTATCCCTAGCCTAAAAACTTACTTTTATAAAAGCAACATACTGTGCAAAAATCAACTCTCTAAGATTAGTAGTTTCGGCTGTGCGTTGATGAGTGAGTGATCTCAAAAAATATAAAACGGATGTAGTTTTAATGTCGCTTGTTAGAGTGAGAAAACGATGAGGGACTGTGACGTCAATATACTCGAGCGTCATAGTAAAAAACAATCGTTTCATATGAAGGTGCGTTTTGTGGAAAAGGGACAGAACATACCCCCTCTTAAAACTTTGGACTCTTATAACTTAATCATTACCTATATAACCTCTTGCTTTGTTTCTCCATTTGACTATATTTATTTTAAATTCTTTTTCGAGAAAATACATTATGATTATTTACCATATTTTCGATTCCTGAGCTATAACCACGAACTTCGGAATTCGAAAATATTCGGGTATCTCTATCGCACTAACCATACTCGAGTGACAGGGATGCAAATATATGAACATTGAGTATCGGTTTTCGTGGTAGCGCCGCAGGTACTTTGGCTGAATGCGCCGAGCGCGTGCCATTGTCATTCAAAAAAAACAAATTCGTGTTAATTATATTGTTCAAATTTGTTGATTTCATTTATTGAAATTACGACATAAAACGACATTTGCGCATATAAGTTCTCATATCAGAATCGAATATTTTTTTATGGTTTATATTTTAGCATTTGTCTCGTAAAGGTCTATCGTAGACGGGATTTAAATTATTAATAAGTGAAAGGCAAAGCAATTCCGCCATTTTGACGAAAATTTGACGGTTCTTATAGCTGACAGTTGGAGCAGCGTTTGATTTCAATAAAAATAAATGAAAAATTAAATGAAGTCGTATATTTCGGAAAATTAATTAACTGTCGCAGTCGGATAAAAACTATCCTAAGTTGCAGCTAGAATAATAATGTACCTATATAAAATGTTTCATATTTTTACGTTCATGGGATGCTGAGAACATTCGAACCGCGCAAAGCTTAGTTTCAAACTGGCTGATTCTTTTTTTAATTTAGAGATTTATTATAAGTGGAGATTATGTATTACTTGATAATATAGAGGCTATAATTACACATACTCTGTGGAAATATCAAGTGTCTACATATTACAGTTCTAGAGATAGATCCATAACAATAGTGTTATGGGTGGGCATAAAAACGCCATAAAATTGCGGTACATGTATGAGAGCACTGTTTAATTTTTAATTATTTTTTATTTTTATGAATGTATGTTAGAGCATCTATAAAAATACAAATTATGTGAAAATTTTATCAGTCTAGCTATTGCTGGCACGCAGACAGCCGGACGGACAACGGAGGCTAAGGGTTCCGTTTGGTAACGTTTTTTTTTTTTATACTACGACGGTGGCAAATAAGCTTACGGTCTGCCTGATGTTAAGCTGGTACCGTCGCCTATGGACACTTGTGACTCCAGAAGAATCACAAGCGCGTTGCCGACCCTTTATTCACTTGAGGATTCGCTGTGTTGGCAGATAGAGACATGCAGGCCCCGTAGCACGGATGGCCTTATCACGCGATAAGTGACAAGATAACAGCGTCGTCTCGTTCTATCGAACGGTGTCAGCCAGGGACGGATACTCTATCATGCCACTTATCGCGTGATAAGGCCATCCATGCTACGGGGCCAGGTCCCTCACTACCAACACAGCGCATCCTAGGGAGCTCTGGCGACCTTACTCACCACCAGGAACACAACACCACATAATTCATAGCATGCAATAATATAGCAACACTACAAAGTAGTGGTGATTATGGCTGCGGTCTTCTGTAAGGTGGAGGTACTTCCCCAGTTGGGCTGCTCCACATACGAGCGAGATGACATTGCGCTGTGCCCTACCTCTCTTAAATTATCCTTTGGGAGCTCGACTCTAAAAATTATCTAGTTGAATTCCTTGACCCCAAATATGTATATTTAGACACCAAGTTTGTGATTCTAAGTGATTTAGAACTAAAGATATTAATAATATACCTACCTGTAATTAAAAATAGCAGCCATAAAATTAAAGATGGCTGAGGAGTTGGTTCCTATCAAAAACTTAAAGCTATGGACCTAACAAGATCCTGAAAAAAAATTTGGTGCTTTTGTCCAGCGTGTCCACATTTACGACAATTTGTTCTAGCACTCTGCCCTACTGCTATATATGCAGTCTCAAACGCGTCAAAAATATTTTAACGTTGACTCTACGAGTACATCAATTTAAATACTCGTAGTCTACGTCACAATATTTTAACGTTGACTCTACGAGTACATCAATTTAAATACTCGTAGTCTACGTCACAATATTTTAACGTTGACTCTACGAGTACATCAATTTAAATACTCGTAGTCTACGTCACAATATTTTAACGTTGACTCTACGAGTACATCAATTTAAATACTCGTAGTCTACGTCACAATATTTTAACGTTGACTCTACGAGTACATCAATTTAAATACTCGTAGTCTACGTCACAATATTTTAACGTTGACTCTACGAGTACATCAATTTAAATACTCGTAGTCTACGTCACAATATTTTAACGTTGACTCTACGAGTACATCAATTTAAATACTCGTAGTCTACGTCACAATATTTTAACGTTGACTCTACGAGTACATCAATTTAAATACTCGTAGTCTACGTCACAATATTTTAACGTTGACTCTACGAGTACATCAATTTAAATACTCGTAGTCTACGTCACAATATTTTAACGTTGACTCTACGAGTACATCAATTTAAATACTCGTAGTCTACGTCACAATATTTTAACGTTGACTCTACGAGTACATCAATTTAAATACTCGTAGTCTACGTCACAATATTTTAACGTTGACTCTACGAGTACATCAATTTAAATACTCGTAGTCTACGTCACAATATTTTAACGTTGACTCTACGAGTACATCAATTTAAATACTCGTAGTCTACGTCACAATATTTTAACGTTGACTCTACGAGTACATCAATTTAAATACTCGTAGTCTACGTCACAATATTTTTGGGCGCGTAATCTTTAGTTGTAAAATATTTGCAGCGTACTGTACACTCATTATTTAATAGTACATTATGATACAAGTGTGCTAAGTTGGTCATTACACTCGAGTCGGTTTTTAAGCCTGAGCCGAAGGCGAAGGCTTAATGGAGACGAGAAGTGTAATGACCAATGCTCACGTGTTTCATACGACGTTTTTCAACACATTTGCGAGGAAAAAAAAAATGAAAATGTTAAAAGATATGTAATGAAAAGGCACTAGTGCGATAATGTAATGTAAAAGTCACGGCATGGGTAATATTCTGCATTATTTTGCTAATATTTAAAAAGATATGTAATGAAAAGGCACTAGTGCGATAATGTAATGTAAAAGGCACGGCATGGGTAATATTCTGCATTATCAGTGTAAATACGCTGTAATAAGACTTACTTTACGAGCAGGTGTGTTGAAAATGTTTTTACGGTTTCGCTTCCGTACCTCAAAAGGAAAGATGTAATTGGATATTTAATTTTCCCTTCGTTTTCTTGGTTTCCGATTTTTTCGAGAACGCATGGAGTTATCAAGTTGAACTTAATATCGAATGCTCAGGTTTGCAGTTCGTTGGAGCTTCGAAAAAACCTTACTTTTTGTCCCGCATATTTTGTTCAGATACATGAATCTAAATTTACATAATCGAATTTTTCGGAATTTATGATTTAGGTACCTGTTTATCTCAAATTGTCAAATTTCAAGACTCAGGTCAACGGGTACCTACTGCTCTCATGTGTACTGTTTTTACTCTAAAATCCAAGGAGTACCTACTTAGTTCCCATCGATAAAATGAATCGTAATCCTTAATTCACGTTTAGATTCTCAAGTACCTCCCCCGAGCGGGCCCCGTTATCTGCGGCGCAGTGGAGCGCGACGTTCACCGTGAGAAAGCGTTTCTTTTCATCAAGAACTGTGGCGGCGACTGGACTCCCACCAACTTCTCGGCCGGCAAGGAGTTCTGCTGCACGGACGGACAGCACCATAAGTGCTGACCCGACACTGGAACACTCGCACACTGAAATATTCAACAACGTAAACTGTTTACATAGCTCACAGGCCTCCCTAGACAAATCTAGGGGCATTTGTGAGGAGAAAAGGTCTCCGGATCAGAATTATTTAAGTAATTTATTATTATTCTTATTTAGATAAGTAAGTTGTACATAGTACCCATAGCTAGAGTTCGATAACCTTTTGGGCTTGCGCTATAATATAAAACATACGTTTTACAATAAAATAAATCAAGTATTTAAGGTATTTTATTGACCAAACCAAAGGCTGAAGATGGTATGAATCACACAGTAGTTCTACATAAAAGTGTTTAGCTTTAATCTATTATGATAAGATAATCATAAACATTAATTTGTAACAACGGTCTGTATCTGTAGGGTCATTAAACTTTATGAGCAGGTACCTTGAGCTCACCTATTTGCTTTTGCCTCGGCTTGGCTTATACCTCGCTTATACCTATTAAGCGGGACTGCCAAAGCGTGTCGTGTTAATACAAAATCATAAATAATATCTCTATCGTCAGAGAAGAGGATTAAACTTAGTATTTACAGACCCCCCTCCCCCCATTTAAAGTAATTACATTACATCCACATCCTTATTATTTACAGCGACACTCGTAGGACTCTCTCAATAGTAGTACCCGTATAAGTGTGGAGTTTGGTGGTGCCGCGACAGGGAGTGCCTTATCCGCTGACCCGGTTTCACTTATGGTGTCAATAGAGTTCCCTTATCAAGGACTAGTGTTAAGTATTACGCACATGAAGTGAAGTGGCTAGGAGAGGGCGCGGCGCGGGGCGCGGGACGCCGCCTGACCCGGATCGCGCAGGGTGAACAACCCCGACACGTGCCACTTTCTAAAAAAGAAACGCCCGCGCATCCTTGCGTGGATGACTGGATCACTGCTTCTCTATTACAAGATCCGTCCGTGCTCGCGCGCCGCCTTACAACTGATTATTATATAGGTATCTTAGCTTATATTATTTTTAAACGTAACGTTAATTTCTTTCGTTTCCCAAGTTAAGTATCTAGCTGTACCTACTCGTTAAAAATATCAGGCAATATCAGCACATTCCTTTTTTCGATAATATTGTGTTACGCGTCAGGTTAATGACCTGCGACCTATTTCTTCATAAGTTATAGGTTATATCAATTTAGAGCCACATATCAATACATAGTATAAAACAAAGTCGCTTCCCGCTGTCTGTCTGTCTGTCTGTCCATATGTATGCTTAGATCTTTAAAACTACGCAACGGATCTTGATGCGGTTTTTTTTAATAGATAGAGTGATTCAAGAGGAATGTATACATGTATAATACAAACCATGTATGCATGTATTATACACATTAACCCGTGCGAAGCTGGGGTGGGTCGCTAGTAATACATATATTATATACTCGTAATGTAGGTAAGTAAGTATTCTGGGCTATTTTTACAAACTTAAGTAAGATCCATAAAGCGTAAGTACCCATTGGTAAAATTCTAAACTAAGGCCCCCAAGTGTGCGTACAGTTTACAAAAACTTACATAGGTAATATATTATATAGCCATATAGTTACATATATTTACTTATAACTACGAGTATACCTAAGTGTAATATATTTCTTGACATTTATGCTATACGAACAAGGAAATTGTAAGTGGACATCAGTAATTAAAGAAATTCAGCTCTCGAGTAGTATTTTTATTGAAGTTGACCAGTGGTTCAAATGTCTCAATATAAATCTGTAAAGAACTGTACCATGCCAAAAACAAATAAATCGAAGTTAATAATTATCGTCAAGCAAGACGATTGAAGGTGATGCTTTCTAATATAATTTACAATTATTTTATTATGTTATTGGCGTGCAGTTACAACTCTAGAGGTTTTTTATAGGGTGCCTAAAATATTTTCATCTTACGAACGCGGGTATTAAGCTGTGGTTGTGTGTGTATTCACCGCAATTATGGCTCACCCGCGTAGGTATGTACACTGAGAAAATTACGGTTTTTTTGGAAATAATTCAATATCAGGCTAATTATTTGTATACGGCTTTATATGTTATTTTAAAAAACTTTTACTATTGAAGTCAATAATTCTATGGACCGGAAGCTAGAAAAAAAATTTAACCCGCAAGCAAAAATGCTAACAGTATTTTTACAATGAAAACATGTTTGAGTACACTAATTTGGAGACTTACTACCTGAATCCAAAAATATATGCATCAGGAAATAACAGCAATGAAATATTTACGACCCTGAGATAATATTGAATTTCATCTGGCCTATAGAAAGGTTTATTCATTAACAAAAACAAGTGGATTATGCGCGTATCCCAAAGAACGTATATAGACGTAGTCAATTATAAAGTAAAGAAAGTTTATACCATTTTCGCCTGATTTTTATGCAATTTATAAAGATTACTTTTCATTATTTTTACCTGTCCGGTATCAAATTTAGTTGGATTATTAATGAATATTTAGTCAAATTACCCAACCTATTTTATGGTGTAAAAATATGGCTGATATCGATATATTGTTGTGTTTTCATAGAGCGAAACCGTAAAGTTCTCAGGGTAATGTGAGATGAAACAATTGTATGAACAAAGATTAATCAGGAGCGGCTAATTCAGTGATCATTTACGCTTACGGAAGGTAATCTAGTTCTCACGGCTACGAACGGGTAATAGGCCATAGTCCAGGCAATGAACTGACAACTTGTATGGAAAAAATAACAAATTTCGAAATAATTTATAATATCTGATTATTTCTATTAGGCCAGTCCGTAGAGGTTCGAAGCACCCCGGGGTACGTTGCAAGTGGTGGTGTAGAAGATTTTATTTATAAGAAAAACATCGTATGTCTACGTGTTGCACATCAATCGATAGGTCTTTTAAAATAAATACAGCAAGTTTTTCGATTAAGTGAAAATAGTCGGAGATAATCGCCCCGAAAGTCACTAAATTTCCAGGATTTGTAGCTGCCAAAAGTTGTCCCAAGATATCTCGTGTAACCATTTTTGATATTTGCTCGGTTGTATCGATGTAAACAATATTAAAAAACATCTTCTACACCACCTTTTGCAACAAAGATATACTCTACGGACTGGCCTATATGTAATGGATATATATATTATCAATTGAATAGTTACCTAGCGACGAAATCCAACAAAATTTCAGACATCAAAAAATTATAACTTAACTAGCTTCTGAAAAGTCAGAAAAAATATTAAGAAATGGTTTTATCTTTATTTTGGTTCATTTGCATTTGCTCTATAATCGTCAAGATAAATAATACAAAATAAGACAATTCATGCTTCATTTAAATCTATATAATTACTTCCGGATGGAAAGTTTGTTGGAATAATAAAGCATCTTACGTTTTAAAATGAAATAAACAAAATATAAACGCTATTATAATTTAATGTTTTTCGAAACCGTATTTTGCCTGGAGTATCATTATACCAGTCATTTCATACTAGCCAAATAGTTCTGTAGTGCGACCAGTGCTCCGGTAGGAAGATGATAGATACCTACAAATTTGTATTTATCGTACCTACCTATTTAGGAAGAGTTCCTGCCAGAGGTCGTCAAAAATTTAACTTACCATTCGCCGGTTTCGTTCGTGCTGGCACTACTGGTAGGATACCTCCTACAGTTTACTAGGTTTGTTGTTCCTGCTTAGTCCATGAATTCCCTGAATATACTGCGAGGGCCGACTGTTAACCTTGCTTCACGTAGATAGTAGGCAGGTAAGGTAGCTACTACTAACTGTTAGGTTAGGTACTGTT
Source organism: Epinotia brunnichana (assembly GCA_963854355.1). Lineage (NCBI taxonomy): Eukaryota > Metazoa > Arthropoda > Insecta > Lepidoptera > Tortricidae > Epinotia > Epinotia brunnichana. Next base: position 52,387,226 of record OY977935.1, on the reverse strand, counting down.
GGTTTTGCTGTTAATGCAGACGCGCGTCGCGTTATTGTTAGGAGCGTAGTAAGAAGCACTGTGAGAAAACGGAGTTCTGAATACGAATGCTTATTTTGTCTATAATCGAGTAAATAAACTCTTTATTCACAAGACTAAGTATCCTTTCTGCAGAAAAGTGGACTCTTAATGATATTTGCAGCAGTGATTTTGATTCCCTTCAGTGAATAAAGCAACAGATATGCTATCTTAGCTACATGGCACAAAATTTAATCTAAGAATACGAATACGTTTAGAGTACATACATTTAAAATGTAGTGACAGATAATCCAAACTTCAAACTCTTCAAAGAGTGTAAAAGACTCCTCGTAGCCCGTAGTTACCGTCAACCTAAGAATACTCGTACGTACCTATCTACAAAACTATGAATTTGTAACAACATATGTACTGCATATTTAACTTGATAATATACTTGGTTCTAGAGAAAAAGGGCTTAACAGATAGACGGACAACGAAGAAACCGAAGGACAATAAAATTTTAGTATTTTTTTTCCATATTTATAAGTAAGATAATTATTTATTAACGCCTTACACGATAACAAAAAAAAACAAATCCAAATAACGGCAAGCGACGCTAATAGGAACCCTTGCTTTTGATGTAAGGAACCCTAAAAAATATAGAACCACGATGACGCGCCCCACTCATTCTTGCGCACTTGGTTCTTTGTTCATAGCGTTGGTAGAATATCCTTCAAGATTTAGCGATACCCATGTATGTATTACAATGTATAATGAATTAAAGGCAAAGTTTATTGATGAGTGTTACCAATTGCTAATGAGTGCGGCGGACACGTGAGTGTTCCCTGAATCGTTGCGCGGGGTCATGGGCCGCGGGCTGCGCCGGCGCAAGCGCGGGCGCGCGGCAGCACGTAATGTCGCGTTATTGTAATGCGTTGCGCAATGCGCCCCCGCCCTCCGGTCACAAACCCCGCTCCATCTTTATTGCCTGCTTAGCTAGCATGATCGCGTTTATGTCGGACATAAGCATTCCGTCCCTCTCGCACTTATGTACATACTGATACTTGCTACTGGCGAATACCTAATGTCCGACGTAAACGCAATCATGCTAGCTCGGCTGTCATGCTAATATACTTATACCTGCCTAGCTAGCACACTAGGTTTTATGTCGGCGAAAATGTACTGAAACGTCACGTAAAATGCGACATAAAGCCTAGTGTGCTAGCCCCCCAGGTACCTACTTAAGTTAAAACCCGCATTAATAAACGGTGCTCAAGTTTGATTTCTGAGATGGCGGGACGCTCCAATGTCCGTGCAGAGAAAATGTACTGTACTACGTAACCAACATACATCTCTACGTAACGAAAAAAACATGTGAGGGGTATTTAATTAAATCAGAGATCAAAAAGTCTCTTCAGCGTTGCTTATTCATCTGTCCGCTTTTGCAGACCAAAATTTGACTATAGACGAAATAAGAAAGACGAATAATATTTAAGTAGATACAATCATACGTAGATACCTAACGTAGTTGGTGATCATGAATTCATAAATCATGATGTTCTCAATGATCGACGGTGATAAAGGTGACTAGGTATTTTGTCACACATTTATGTAGGTAGAGGTGCTACATGGATGGCGTTACCCACGACGATAAGATAAACCCTTTGCCTTTAACTACGTAATGTAATAATACAAGTACCTACACAAGTATTTTATCTTACTCATCTGATTCCCTAATGTTACGATGTGGTTACGATGAAAAGTAGTAAGCTGCAATACGACTTTATCACCATAACAATAGGGTCGACGTCAAGATAATGTTGTATGCGTTATTACTAGCGTAAGTTTTTAACTTGACTGCACAATGTTATCTCCAAGGCTGCGTTTGAACATTACATTTCGATATTATTAGTAATAATAAGAAACATGTGTTTAGGTTTGTGAGCCGGGGGTGAGCCTCTGTCTCCCGAACTAGGTTTGAGCCTGTGACTCGGGAGTCACCGAGTCAGTGATTCCTCCGAGGTCTACGCTCATAAGAGGCAATTAATTATGGCTGCGGGCCTGCGGCGCGGCGGTGAAGGCGGGAAACGCGCGGTAATTAATACGCCGGCGCGTCAACGTGGCCTAAGTGAGACAGAGCTCCAACAACGGCTAATAGGAAAATGCCAAAGTCAATTTCCTCATTGTAATGATTTTTTACCATCTACCTACCCCTAACTAAGTAATCAGTAGTAATCACTTAGTTAGGTAATGGGGAATGGATGTAAATTTTAGAAGTGCCTGATTATTTTTTTGGTGATAGGAATAACCTTCCTTAGCACCAGAAAAAAGATGCAGACTTATCAGCTGCGTCAATGATTTTTGAAAAATATAAACAGTTTCTTCACTTAGGTTTTGGGTTTAGGACGGCGAATGAGACACTTTGCTTGATCCGTCTCATATTACAAGAAAATATCTTAAATATCCGTGGTAAACTGACACTGGCAATGATATTGACAGCTGCGGCAGCTATATTTGCCATTGCCAGGGTCAGATATTTAAAATATTTTTTTGTAATGTGAAACTGATCAAGCAAAATATCTTATTCGCCGTTCAAAACCCAAAACGTAAGTGGGGAAACTGTTTATATTTTTCAAAAATAATTGACGCAGCTGAAAAGGCTGCAACTTTTTTCTGGCGCTAAGGAAGGTTATGAGAACAAACTTCGTTCTGTCGACGGCTATACGACGGTTTTCGATGGGGAGCCCGGAACAAATAAAGTTATGAAAGAGTTTGGAGTACATAACTATCGGCTTGCCTATAAAAATTCTAGGCAAGCCGGTGGGAATCGGCTTGGTTGGGCGCTCCGCCACTGCTACATATCTACACAGATTCCATTGGAGATAGACGCAACGTAGGTAACCACAATCTTTTGGCGTCCCATACTCTGAAAGTAGGTCATTGTTTATCTAGAAGCAGGTTGAAACAGTTGAAAGTGATATTGTATAAAGTAATAAAAATGTAGGTAGATAGATTATTGAAGTTTTATAATTGAATGATTAAACGAACTTACCTTAAGCTAAGTTCTATCACAATTTTACGAACTTCGTTGTTAGAGATTTTCACAGTGTAGTTTACGTTGTTTGTTTGGTCATCACAAGTTTAAAGATCAAAGAAGAAACAAAACGCAGCGTTACATCCGTCATTTTGGCAACGGTGCTGGTTGTCATTAAGTTTAAAGTTCCTCATGGATGGTTAACCCTGTGTATTGGGGAATAAGGATTCATGTTATTTATTAATGGGAGGGTATGGAGGGAGACTAATCTCTGACAACAAGCTTCGTAACATTGTGATAGAACTTCACTTAAGGTAAGTTCGTTTAATCATTCAATTTTACTCCGCTCGTTGTCATACATTTTCAGTGTAGCTGTTCAACGTTAGGGTTACGAATTAAATTGTTTAAGATTAGAGCAATATAATCTTTATTTTCGTAATAGGAACTAGGAATTATTTATTAACAATTAACAGAATGCTACTACCGACCCTTTTCCAGGCTGTGGCGTTATATTGACCACCTACAGACTGTCAAACATGTATCTTAATGATGAATAAAGCCGCGTCCGCTGCGCCATGTTTTCGTGGTTTTTAAACGTCAAAAATGTTTTGCCAATCAAAACAATACCCTATTTGTTTGCCGAAACTGACGGAAAACATGTTAGATGTTTGCAAACACCGAAAACACGGCGCAGCGGACCCGGCTTAAGACTGACATTTGATTGTCATGTTTCAATAGGGAACATTACTGCAATGTTCTGCCGCCAGAGGCAGCACTACCACTAATAAGTAAACCAGTATAGGAATATAGGGATTCGCACACACATGCACAATTGATTGTCAAATGAGTGACAAGGATGCTTGCATAGACAATACCGCAAGTGGGAATGAGATACAAATGTCAACGCTGCTAGTGTCGCCACCTACGAAGAGTTTTGCGTAATGTTCCCTATTGTCGGCCTGGAAAAGGGTTAATAAATAATCAATCTTTCCTTGGATATATAAAACAATCTTTATAATTACTATAAATGGAACTACAAAAGAAGACCCGCCGTATCCCAGTAGTCCATTTTCTAGTTCCATTATGGGACTACTGGGATTTTTTTCTCCCAGTAGTTCCATGGAACTGGCATCCTGTTTATGCAAGATAAAATTAGTCTCATTAAGTAGTTCCGGTACAGTTAAATCGCTATATGGGGGATTGACCGCAATATATTAACGGATCTGATTATTAGCATTATTAACAAAAACGTTGCTTAACTAAGAATCCTTTTATTTTTTATTTTCTAACTCTACTTATCAGAACTACGGACGATTCTTCTCCAAGAAATGTGGTACCTACAGTAACTTCTGCACTGAGAAGTGTCATTTAAGAATTTTGTAAAAGCATATGTCCTTCACAACAAAATTAGAATCTCTTCTGGTGTCAGGATTTAAATTATTTTGATTTTCTTTGTATGTAGCGTCATTTAGTTTTCTTAAATGACTTACCTATTTAATCTGCCGTGCCATGCCTCTACAAAAGTTGTTGTTCTGTCTCTTTCGCCGAAAGCACACCATAGGTTAATAAATTCAGCGTCACGCAACCAAAACCGTTCCATGTATAGTTTAATCCCGCCAAAAACATAAATGTGAAAAGGAGAGCCAAGTTCAATACAAAAATTATGCTTGGCTGTGGGCTTCGCCGCAAAAAGAATGGAGATCAAAATGAGGGCCAAGTTCTTTGCAAAATCCAAATATGTATTTATAGGAACAAAATAACATTATGTATAAGTATTAAACTCTATGTCTTTGCTTTATTGGATACATAACAATTGCTGTTATTTAAAAATGTGAGATCTTATAACGTAGGTTCGATTTGACTTGGCCAGTTTTCATTACATCAGTCATTTTATAAAGTTATTCAGCATATATATACTTTTTTTAATTCTGATAAAAACTGGCCAAGTCAATTCTAACCTACTTTAAGATCTCACATTTTTAAATAACAGCGATTGTTATAGGTACATTCCTATAAATACATATTTGGATTTTGCATAGAACTTGGCACTCATTTAGATCTCCATTCTTTTTGCGGCGAAGCCCACATCCAAGCATAATGTTTGTATTGAACTTGGCTCTCCTTTTTTACATTTATGTTTTTGGTGGGATATCATTACATTTTGTAAAGAAAACTAGGCAGCTGTTTTGAGATTTACTTCTGTTCTGTGTATAATTATGTGGTGCCGCGCGCCGCCTACAACACACCGTTGGCAGGTTGTTTAGCGCGTATTACAAGTTTTTTTGTATGGGGACACCACTTATTTTTTGACTTAACTTTACTTTTATATTTCTGTTATATAGCAAATATAATAATACATATATTAGGATAGTTTTAAATATCTGCTTGTAACCATTCCAATAAAAAAATTGTATGGGAACCCCCCTATTTATTAACTTTTTTTTATTTTTAGATTTATTCCTACTCTTACACACAATTACCTAGCTGGATTCCAAATTTCATCCTACTAGGTCATCTGGAAGTAGGTTAGGTTTAGGTACTGTCAGTCAGTCAGTGCTAAAATTTACGACTTTTTGACCTTCATATCTTTATAACCGTTTGAGCCAGCTTCATGAAATTTGGGCTTCTAGATGTCCTTATGGATATAATTAAACACACGTCGTTTTATGTGGTTACGTTAGAGAGGTTTTGAGTTATAGAAGGGTCAAAAGTGGTGCCAAGTGGTTCGTGTAATATTACACTTGGCGCTGGCTAGCCAGTTCTTTTGCTTGAACTTGGCTTGACACGCTGCCGCGTGTCTAGAACCTATTTAATTTTAGTTTCTCTGATTCAGGTATGAACTCAATTTCGTGTAATAAGTAATTGTAGGTATTTCAGACTTGATATACTCCCCAGTGGCGGCGCGTGGAAATTGTCGAAGTCCAATCCGGAACAGAATAGTTATGAAAGAGTTTAGAGTATATTACAATTGGATTGCCTAAAATTAATTTAGCCGGTGGGAAGGGAACCGGCTTGTATGGGTATGAATTGCTCCGCCACTGTACAGACCTTTCCATTATTTTATTACTAGGTAGAGTATTACTCGTACATAAGGCCACGGGTTTTCGAGTATAATTGGTTTTATTAATGCCCAATTCTTTGGCTTTTCGCCACAAACACCTCGTGTAATGATAATAACACCCATGGCTTTCTGCTAGTGGGAACATTAGTACGGGAAGTAGTGTCAGTGTCACCCAATGTATGGGAGGTGGGAGGTGCAAATTTTGGTATCGGATGAATTCACTTGGCACTGATGTCATATACGTAAAGCTAAGCTAATTTAGCCATGTAGCCATCCGCCATCCCCTGGAGGGTAGGCAGGGGGAGCATTCAAAGTTACACGCTGCCGTGATTCAGAAAAAAAATCATATCAGCTTCTATTTACGTAAGTTCTAATAATGGTTGAACAACGAAATGTGATCTGAAATATCTTACCATCGATGTCAAGATGTTTTTGAGCGCAGAATCGGTTCTGTGATCATTACCATAGAGTCCATACTTGACCGGGTTTTTTTGTATCACCGGTATTTCTTTTTCATAAGTATTCATAACCTTTAATGCTTAGAAATAGTTGTCAAACCGATCTTTTTACTTTTAGTTTAAAAATCAACGCTGAATGCATAAAGGAAGGAGTCGCCGGAAATAAATATACCTACTTAAAATAAGCTATTAAACCCTGACGAACTTAGTTACTAAGTACATGACTAAAAAAAACATGTACTTAGGTTAGGTTACATTTAAACACAGTAGGTAAGATTCTAGATCTACCGTGCTGACTCTGTGTCTCTATTTCAGCTTAAAATATATCTAAACCGATTAAATGATTAGCAAGATTTTCATGACCATTATTATTTATATCATAACATAACTCGTGATTGCGGTGGTCAATACGTGACTAACAACGAAACGAAGACCACGCATAACTCAGTCGACTATAAAATCATGCCTATTGCTTAGTTTAACAGTCCCAAGTGGTCTATACACACTTATGCTTAGATGCGACGTCCTTACTTCAACGGAAAAGTATAAAATGCATACATGGATGTTTTCCAACGGTGAGAGGGGGCGCGGGGCGCGGGCGGGCCCGTCGACACACTTTCTGAAGGGCTCTAAAACTCCGGCTTTTGTGGCCATCTTTATGAGCCATCTATTCGTGAACCTTTGATTTATCACTAACAGTTAAGACTGACTGGACGTGTGTCGACGGCCCATGTTTTAGTAGGTAATTATGGAATATAAAGTATCATAGACCTTTCAAGAAAACAATTGAATTTCAGTATTCTAATCGTATATAGGCACAAAGTAAGTTTAATAGTGTTTATTGAAAGGTGCGATGCTTGTTTAATAGGACAATTTAGAATGTCCTATATTTTATTTAAGTGCCAAATGAACTGGCCTGTAGGTAATTACCGGACTTAATTTATTTAGGACAATCGATCTAAATTAATTAATTTATATACGACGGCAGCGCATTGGCTCCTACCTAAACTATCAATATTTGTATAGGCAAATTAGAACTTAACTCTTTTTATGACCCATTTCTTAAAGGCTAAGTATGTAGGACTAGTGCAATGTTTAGGCCACATCCAAGTAAGGGATGAAACGTGCCTAAATTACGCAGTTTTTGTATTAACTCGACCCACTGGCTTAGGGGATGCTCGGAGTTTACTTACATTGAGTTAAGATGCAAATTACATACATGTAATATATTAATACATTAAATAATATGTAAGTATGAATAAAAAAAAACAAAATATGAGTAACTTGTACTTACCGAGACAACAAAGTACACTGCAATTGATATGCATAAAAACACAAAAGCTAGCAATTACTTTTAGAAAGTTAATGGATAAAACCGATAAAACCGTACGTACAGTCATTAGGTACCCTTTCTAAGGGTCAGGTACTGGCGACAGTGGCGACTACATAAAGATGCATCCATTTTATGAAGGTATCACTTCATAACAACAACAATAAGTGTCCTCACGAGATCTGTCTATTGGACAGAGCCAGCTCGCAAAGTTGAAAAAAACGGGAGAGTCGTTTCTTCCAAACCTGAGTTTTGAGCGTTTTTACGGACAGCTATACATACTCGTCAACTCGCAGACCCGAAGTTGGTCTGGCGGAAGATCCTAGAGCTAGACTAACCCGACACTATACCGACGACATCCTGTACATCAGCCTGTATTACGAGATTATAATGGATCTGAAACAACTTAAGAACAGTAAGGCACCTGGTGAAGACGGATTGACAGCCGAACTCCTGACGGCGGGTGGAAAACCGATCCTTACGGGCCTTCAGAAGTTGTTGTTCGACACCGTCCTACTGGAAGGGAGAACGCCAAAGGCGTGGGAACGGAGGGGAGGTGGTGGTGTTCTCCAAAAAGTATGACAACACCCTGTTGAAGAACGATCGACCCATCTCAGTTCTGAGCCATGTCTATAAGCTGTTTTCAAGAGTCATTACGACACGGCTTGGTGACTTCTGGCCTCCCGAACAAGCCGGTTTCCGAACAGGTTTTAGTACCGTATACCACATACATATGCTCCGTCAGGTTATACAGAAGACTGAGGAGTATAACCTGCCTCTCTGCTTAGCGTTCGTGGACAACGAGAAAGCCTTCGATTCGATCGAAACCTGGGGTAGGTAGGTACTACAGTCTCTCCAGCGGTGCCAAGTAAACTGCCGCGATATCGAAGTACTTAAGTGTTTGTACGAGAACGCCACTATGTCAGTCTGACTCCAGGATCGGAGCTCGAAGCCTATTCCGCTACAGCGGGGTGGCAAGGGGATGTTATTTCCCTAAAACTGTTCACCGTTGCACTGGAGGACGTTTTCAAGACTATGGACTAGGCATCAACATCAACGGCGAGTACATCACTCACCTTCGGTTTGCTGATGATATAGTAGTCTTGGCTGAGACTATGGAGGGCTTGAGTACTATGCTCGATGACCTCAGTAAAGCCTCCCATCGAGTTGGTCTAAGGATGAACATGGATAAGACGAAGATCTTGTCCAATGTCCATGTAGTACCAAATCCCATTTCAATCGGACACTTTACGCTCGTAGTAGTAGATGATTACCTATATATTAAAAAAAAATCCCTGGGGTAGTGCATCCCGCCTGACTGGGAAATCAGCGGCGCTACCACGAACTTCGAATCTCAAACTGCGTATAGATATATACCGTCTCTGTCGCTCGAGTACCATAAACCATAAGTGCGACAGAGACCAAGATATACGAAGTTCGAGATTCGAAGTTCGTGGTTATAGCTCGTGACGGGTATGACGGACTCCCGGGAACCGCCTGGACTACCGTCTAAAACCCCACGGTGCTCTGCGCGCTGCTTTATGGCGGAGCCACGGGAACGCTCGCGACTCCGCCAGCAGCTGTCCCCATGTGAGACCCATCGCGGGAGATGGATACTCGTCCCCCAGAATAACATTGTCAGGGGCGTGCCCGAACACCCGACACGCCCTAGCTCGAGATGATTATATATACCTAGGACAACTGTCCAGTTAGGTAGGTCCTTTTTGAGAAAGAGGTCAAAAGTCGAGTCCGACTCGGCTGGGCAGCATTCGGGAAGCTACGGCACATATTTTTGTTCAATTCAATATTCCGCAGTGTCTCAAGACGAAACCATGACCAGTGTGAGTTGCCAGGGTAAAGGTCGCGGGAGTCCGCTGGATGCGGGTGGCGCAGGACCGGCCATTGTGGCACTCTTTGGGGGAGGCCTAGGTAGGCAGTGGACGTCTTTCCGTGGATATGACGATGATGATGATCACAACGCAATAAAACTTGTAATTTTTGTACCTATATCTACATACTTTTTTAAAGGGTTCCGTACCAAAAAGGTAAAAAGGAACCCTTATGGTGCGACGTGCGACACTGTCCGTCTGTCTGTCTGCCACAACGTTAAATAGGTATCGTAGGAACTATTTGTGCTAATAATTTGAAATTCGGAATCGTAGACAAAGCTGATCCACGTGTGTGGATAATGAAAAATTAAAACTTATATTTTTATTACAACACATATATGAGGGGTTAAAAACTCAAAGTCTAATCAATAGGCCAAGAGGTCAAATTAAAGGTGTTTAACTGCACATTCTGAAACAGATTTTATTTTTATTTTACTGTGCATAAACGGAAAAAGAAAAATATCGAAAAAATCAAGCGAAAATTTTGAAATTATTAAATAACTATTAACATGATAATAAATGTTACAGGAAAAATATAGCAGTAAGTATCTCTTGTAGGTTAGTTGTCTTTCGTCGTAATCGTCAAAATATAGGGCCATAATTTTTTGTACTTTTGAAACTTTGATAAAAATAAAACCATGAAAGTAAATTTCCTGATCATTTAAATTTTGTGACCAACATCTAATGCAATTTATTTCTTGAAAATAACATCTACGATATGACCCCCATCTCGTCGCTGGCACTCCTGCAAACGAATACGCAGATTTTGGGAAACTCGCTGGATACATACTGGAAGGGATCTCGGCTATCTCATCGCGGATGTTTTGCTTGAGTTTGTACATTTATATTGTTTTCGGTTTTTAGGGTTCCGTAGCCAAATGGCAAAAAACGGAACCCTTATAGATTCGTCATGTCTGTCTGTCTGTCTGTCTGTCCGCCCGTATGTCACAGCCACTTTTTTCCGAAACTATAAGAGCTACTGTTGAAACTTGGTAAATAGATGTATTCTGTAAACCGCATTAAGATTTTCACACAAAAATATAAAAAAAACAATAAATTTTGGAGTTCCCCATACTAAGAACTGAAACTCAAAAATTTTTTTTTTATCAAACCCAATACGTGTGGGGTCTATGGATAGGTCCTCAAAAATGATATTGAGGTTTCTAACATCATTTTTTTCTAAACTGAATAGTTTGCGCGAGAGACACTTCCAAAGTGGTAAAATGTGTGTCCCCCCCCCCCCCCCTGTAACTTCTAAAATAAGAGAATGATATATCTAAAAAAAATACATGATGTACATTAATACCATGCAATTTTTCAACGAAAATTGGTTTGAACGAGATCTAGTAAGTAGTTTTTTTTTAATACGTCATAAATCGTAAAAAGCAATTTATTTAACGGAACCCTTCATGTGCGAGTCCGACTCCCACTTGGCCGCTTTTTTAACTTAGAACTCGACTTTATAAAATATACTCGCACGAAAAAATCGGCGGGAATGAGAGACGGGCTTCCTCCTAAATAGGCGGCGAACTGTTACATACAAATGGTTGCTTTTATAAAACTGTTTTACACAAAAAGCTCGTTGTTGATCAGTAAAACGATTCGAATTGCAAATAAAACTACATAAAGTAATGTCAAATTTCCCTCCACTCGAAAACTATATAATTATACAAGATATTCAGTGTTGCCATTTACAAAAATGTATGGCCCACCCTATAGCTTTTTTAGACTAAGCTTGTAATTTAACCACTTTGGTAGGTAGGTATGTATTTTTTTCATGGTTAAGAATAATCTATAGGCCCCCCGCGGATGAAGTCAATCCCGCCCGGATAGCACACTAATCGGACATATATTTACGTTCAGACGTATAACTTTACGATTGTGCCCATTTTTACGTTACTTAGATAATCTCGCAGCATATATTTATGCCATAGCGTAAAACATACGTAGCCAAATTATTACATTCATTTCATTCGTACAATAGTAGATTATGGTTAGAAGCCCATTATAATACTACCTAAATTAAAGAGTAATGATAAGCACTGCACAGTTTACTAAACAGTTGTGTTCCTGTATTAAGTTGTGTTATAATTTATAATCGTTTTTTGTTTTTATTTACTTTACTCCCGCCCCGAAAAAAGTATTACGTTGTGGTTTTAAGTGATAGTGAAATGTTTCAGATGATCGGAGTTTTGAAACTGAAACCATAAGGTAAACGCCCGAGTGCTCGACGCTGTAGCCGGCTGTACTAGTATATGTCATGGGCACTTTATGTCAACGCAATTCGACCAAAGAGGATTTTTCTTCATTCGAATTTAAGCCATGTCACTTTGACATAGAGTGCCCTTACCTTATACTAGTACAGCGTCGAGCACTCGGACGTTTACCTTATGTGTTGTGACAGAAATCGGAGAAATCCTGCAAAAAAGGTTCATAGTGTTAAAATTTATACGGGGTCTCGAGTGACAACATAAAATTTCGTCCGTCAACGGTTCATATCGTCAAGTTTTATGTGCCCAAATCAAGAGCATGTTAGCATTTGACGTAAAACAAATAGTTTTATGTGCAAGACATATAAATGGTCACATTTTACGTAGATGATGGTATAGCATGTTAGCTAATGACGGTAACATTTTATACGTCGGTTGTGGATATAAAACATGTGCATAAAAGTCGCCAGTGCCAAGTTCTATGCAAAATCCAAATATGTATTTATAGGAACAAAATAACATTATGAACAAGTATTAAACTCGATTTGACTTGGCCCGTTTTCATCACATCAGTCATTTTATAAAGTTATATAGGTATATATATTTTTAATTTTGATAAAAACTGGCCAAGTCAAATCTAACCTACTTGAATATTTCACATTTTTAAATAACAGCAATTGTTATAGGTATTCAATAAAGCAAAGACATAGAGTTTAATACTTGTTCATAATGTTATTTTGTTCCTATAAATATATAGTCCCTAGACGACCGAGCTCCGCTCGGATGAAATTGGAAAAAATACGGAGAAAACGAATTTTCCCAGACATAAGACCTATCTAAATTGATTTTTCGCCTCCTTAACCACCTACATTCCAAATCTCATCGAAATAGCCGTTTCCGAGAACGTGATTGCAAATATATATATATACATACATACATATATATATATACAAATATTGCTCGTTTAATAGTATAGGATGAATTTGGATTTTGCATAGAACTTGGCACTCATTTAGATCTCCATTCTTTTTGCAAGCCTCTCTTAGCCAAGCATAATTTTTGTATTGAACTTGGCTCTCCTTTTTGACATTTATGATTTTGGTGGGATATCATTACTTTCTGTAAAGAAAACTAGGCAGGTATTGAGATTTACTTCTGTTCTGTGTATAATTATGTGGTGCCGCGCGCCGCCGACGACACACCGTTGGCCGGTTGTTTAGCGCGTATTACAAGTTTTTTGTATATACGACTTTTTGACCTTCATATCTTTATAACCGTTTGAGCTAGCTTCATGAAATTTGGGATTCTAGATGTCCTTATGAATATAATTAAACACACGTAGTTTTATGTGTTTACGTTAAAGAGGTTTTGACTTATAGAAGGGTCAAAAGTGGTATCAAGTGGTTCGTGTAATATTGGCGCTGGCTAGCCAGTTCTTTTGCTTGAACTTGGCTTGACACGCTGCCGCGTGTCTAGATTTTTTTATTCCGTAGACTAAAATGACATTTCATGTGTTGCTAGTTTTTTACGTCTTATAAATAGTGATGTGCTACAACCGGTACTAACCGAAAAGAAACGATTGAGAGGTACTTATATTTGTTGATGAAGCTCAAAGATCAGCACTGTTTGTATATAGCTGGTCACATTATTTCTACGTTTGACATTTGTGGTTGTCATTTTAGTCTATGGAATAAAAAAATTAGGTAACTAGATTATTCTGAAAGTACAGTCACCGGCATCAATATATGATGGAACAAAGGCCGCAATAATATGTAACGACAACTCTATTCCTAGAGCCGTTATTTTTGCGGCCTTTGATCCATCATATATTGATGCCGGGCACTGTACGAGTACCTTCTTTCAAATAGAACATTAAATATTGAAATCAGTTGTCGTGATAATGAATTATCGCTCAAAAACGAACAATATGCAGTCCGCCGCACTCGAACGTTTGGACGCGCCTTAAATTGTTTGTTTCTAAATTTTGTATCTGTGTCAAAGCAAAAAACATGCCGCCAAATTAAACAGTAGGTATAAATTTCGCCGTGGAATTTATTATTCTTTGTGGGTGGATTATTTTCTCACAATCGAAGTGAAATAAAAAGTAGATTGTACAACTCTGGTCTAAAAGCCATACCCTTCATTTCGTTCAGGAAAATAATCACCTCGTGGCAATATGACTTATATTTTTAGACCCTAGTTATACAATTTAATTGTAGCTAAACTAAACCAACGTTAATGACGGTGAATCGTGCGTTGTGCTAAACAAACCGTTTCTCTGCATATCAATATTATAAATCAAGATAATTGTAGTAGGTTTAGCGAAATTAAATAGCTTTGTACATCTCGTGTATCAGACGAGAGCCTAAAGAAAGCCTGACCACGTCCCTAAACAGGCAAAAAATTAGATTAGGTACACATGCGGTAACATATATGTAGGTAAGGTAACCCAGAACAAAAAAGTTATGAAAGAGTTTAGAGTTATATAACTAAATAAATATTTGCGGACAATCTTACACAAATAAGCAAAGCTTGTACTATATATTGCCGAAAAAGGAAGCTTGTGTGTGACCCAAAAAGTAATGAATACTGAGGCAAAATATAGTTATTAGCGACCACTACCTACTTTTGGAAACCATAGAGACTTACTTTTCATCACACTTGCTCGTAAAGGGTATATTATAGGCAGGTGTATAGAGCAGCTATAGCCGATTTATATCCCGCGGGAGTTATGGATTTTTATAGCTCCCTAGGGAGAAATGGGCTTGTGTGTGATCTGATTGGTTAATAAAAATCTATAGGTGGTCGCGCACTACAAGAATTCTGCTCTGTGATTGGGTGAATAAAAATCGAGCAGGCCATGCGCTGCAAGAATACTGCTCTGTGATTGTTTGAATAAAAATCGAGCAGGCCATGCTCTGCAAGAATACTGCTCTGTGATTGGTCGAAATATTGATCTGGAAGTGAAGTTGTCAATTTCGTCAATTTTTGATTGGTGTGCTTGTATGAAACCTAGATTTTTCTGTCTTTTGTAGCTATTTATTTCCTTGCAAATGTGATGAAAAAGGGCGTCGGGCTTCTGATAGACTCTCGTTTGCAATATTTCTCTTTCGCCCCTTGTTAAACAATGTACTATTTGTTATGTGTTTTTATTGTTTTCTAAATCGACGAATCCTTACTTACAAACTAAATATATGATACTTATCTAACTAATATCTAACATAAAATAAATAAATACCTAACTAAACCACCGTAAAGTGCATAGCGATACAGATATTAGATACTCGTATAACCGACAATGACGATGGGTTACGATGCGCGCATAAAGGAGGGAGGAAATAGGATAACGGTCGGACTGCTTACCGCCTTAACTTGCGCAAGAAGTTGTCAATATCTCGAACGGTTCCCCTGTCTACCAGCAACAATGTGTCATTATAGAGGCACCGGTCGTGTAGGCCTTCCCCCCCCGGCACTGCTGTTGTGAGATTCAAAACCTGTATCGACTCACCTCACCACTCATACCTAGCGTAACTTGAACCCTTGATTAGTAGTAATTGTGCGTAACCCAAGGTTAGACATATACTGGTCCTTTTAAGCGAATTGCTAGTAAGCGCTGTGAATACCAGCCCTGCGCGAGAGTCCTCTTGCGCCGGCGCTGCTTCGACGGCAATTCAAGTCGTCGCCCCGCCCGTTGCTCCGCCGTTCACAACTTTTTGCAAATGGAAACAACTTACTAAAGACACCGGAGCAGGCAGTATTGACGGCAAAACTATACCCATTTTACATGCTTTTAAAGGTACTGTTTGGTCGAATCTACACACTAAAATAGATAGTAGTAATAAACTAATATGTAAATAAAAATTTAAAAAAAACAAAAAAATAATTTACCTAAGTAAATTATTTCATATATTATATAGCTTGTACCGATGGAAGAGCGGGAGTACCTGACACAAGTATTTATTTACTTACTAGGTAGCCCCAAAGGACCTTTGTAAAAGAACAAAACTTATGAAATAAAAAACATTTTTCATTTTTTTCATTTAAATTTTTCTTAGTCCCGCGATTATGCGCGTGAACAGTTTTAGGTGTCAAAGTTGGACGAGCGCACTGGCACGGTAACCTACCATAAAAATATCGAAATATATAATAGTAGTTTATGTGACTGTACATAATGAGGGGCTGATGTTATTATGAAACTCGCCTTATATATATAATATAAACCCACACTCGTGTTTATATGCCTAATTATGTACAGTTACTATTTTATCTACCCACATGTTATAAATCCTCAATGATGTGTTCGGGAACCATTAGAATAACCGCCATTGCCCCGTGAGCCGACTAGATTTCTTATCATGACCAACTCCACCGGACCAGACGCGATCCCACCACCAGACCTGATTTCCATAACAACATCGATTATCGATGTTATTATGATTTTTCATACATAATAACACTGGCACAGATAAAACGCTGACGTTACGTTAATACTGGTTGCAATTATGGTGGTCGTTGTAATATATGGTTTCCGAACACATTCTAGAGGGTTTATGATATGGGTGTAGTCGGTGTAGATAAATATTATTATTGTATTTTGGCTGGGTTCTTTGATGTCAAAGTTACTTAAGATTAAACTACATATGAAAAACACATAACTTGAATATAAAACTAACCAAAATTAACTAATTGTTAACGTTGTACTAAGTATGCTTCAAATACTAATAAAAAGTAATTAATACCGATACCGATAAAAAAAAAAAAAAAAAAAAAAAAAAAAAACTAAAGCTAAAAATTAAAAATACCTATCAAAATTTGGTGCCCATCACCCAGGCAGCGTTCCCGCGCTGGATTGCGATTGCAATTCTCTGCGCGAGAAAGCTGCCCGCGCGAGGGTCGCCCGTATTATTATTGTAGATATATTATTAGTATGAGTATGAGTATTATTATCGCGGTTAAGAGCCCGTTCACGTGCTCACTAGCGCCACTGGTAAACAATTGAGATTATTTCAATTTAATGATAGATATTTAAAAAGCGGCCAAGTGCGAGTCGGACTCGCACATGAAGGGATCCGTTAAATAAATAGCTTTTTACGATTTATGACGTATTAAAAAAAAACTACTTACTAGATCTCGTTCAAACCAATTTTCCTTGAAAGTTTGCATGGTAATGTACATCATATATTTTTTTAGATTTATCATTCTCTTATTTTAGAAGTTACAGGGGGGGGGGACACATTTTACCACTTTGGAAGTGTCTCTCGCGCAAACTATTCAGTTATATGTTAGAAACCTCAATATCATTTTTGAAGACCTATCCATAGATACCCGACACGTATGGGTTTGATGAAAAAAAAATATTTGAGTTTCAGTTCTTAGTACGGGGAACCCCAAAATTTTTTTTTTTTTTATATTTTTGTGTGAAAATCTTAATGCGGTTTACAGAATACATCTACTTACCAAGTTTCAACATATAGCTTTAATAGTTTCGGAAAAAAGTGGCTGTGACATACGGACGGACAGACAGACAGACAGACATGACGAATCTATAAGGGTTCCGTTTTTTGCCATTTGGCTACGGAACCCTAAAAAGTAGGCCGCTACACACTGTATTTTGAATTTAAGTGCCTTGTGAATACATCAAACTAGTTTTACGTATTGCTGCTGGATAAAAGAAAAACTCAAATATTTAACCCCTAGCCGCATACAAAGCCAAATTTGACTTCCTGACTTTAGTATTTTTTTACAGACTACGGGTTCCTTAGTTTGACAAACTGTGATATTGTTCTTCATAAGAATAGTTTCGTGTAACAGAACGTATTTTTTTTTCTGTGGGTAAACAATTTTATGCAAAAACAATAGGGAACATTACGCAAAGCTCTTCGTAGGTGGCGACACTAGCAGCGTTGACATTGTATGTCGTTCCCACTTGCGGTATTGTCTATGCAAGCATCCTTGTCACACATTTGACAATCAATTGTGCGTGTATGTGAATCCCTATATTCCTATACTTGATTACTATTAGTAGTAGTGCTGCCTCTGGCGGCAGAACATTGCAGTAATGTTCCCTATTGAGGGTAAGTGAGACCTGTCAGATCGGCGGAGTGCGGAGTAAATAGTTCAAGTTTCATGTTAAAAATCAAATAGAAAAAGGTGAGTTATAAAATTAATTTAAATATAAATACATAGTTTGAAGCTTGCTTATTACATATCATGTCTTATTTTTTATAATTATGGTGTATTGATTGTGCATTTGATCCTTCTTTTGAAAACGCTATATTTGGCTTCTTATGTATTCAAGTATCATATTTTTGGCTTCGTATGCAATCAGTAATATTTATTGTTTTCAGAAATGAATCCTGTACGGTTTTATAGACCTCCAAACCACGTGAATGTAATACCATTCACGTAGTTTGGAGGTCTAGGAATAGAGCGATGATGATATTGCTTCTCTGTTGTTGTTAGTCTCCAAGAGGGAGTTTTTAGCATTGGATGAGCAAATTATCCCCACTAAGTGCCGTCAGGAATTAAAGCATTATAATCCAGCAAAACCATCAGGGTATCAGGCTTTAGCCATGACTTCGAAATATTTGCTGGAGTCCGAAGCAACTTATTTCCTGACGGTGCACCTAGGCCACGATCTATTAGACGTTAGTTCAGGTGTTAAGTTCTCGCTACCCGCCACACCTCCAGAGTTCCGCGGCATCTCAATTATAAGGTGTGTTATGACAACTGGTTTAATAGCCCAAAGCTTCAAGTATACTTATTTCAAAATGGATTATTACCTTTAGGGACTGTCAGGCTTAACCGTGTGCCTAACTCAAATATGCCTCCTGAAAGAGACGAAGAAACGAGGACAGGGACAGGGAAGTATGGAAGAGAAGACAGCGGTCGTGAATGATATGAAGCTAAGTTTAGTTTCTTGGTTCGATAACAAGACTGTGTAATTGTGCAGTCTTCGACGCATGACGAAGCCATATATGATTAAACATTTTGACTGTAGGTAACGCATCCCTGCCATATATGGTTATATTTTCTAAATTCATATGTATAAAGACTATTTTTTTTTTCAATTTGTTATTATTTCAAACAGCAAATAAAGTAATAAGTAAATCACTGAAAAAAAAATTATTCCATATTTTCCATAATTACTCGATTTTGGCTTTTTATGAAGGAGATAATAATTAAACAATACCTATTTACCTACTAGACCCGCTTCTTCCATGTGTCAAATAGTACGCAATACTTAAAATATTTTCTTGCAAAATCGGTTCATAGTACTAAAATGTACGTTTGGTTTCAATTTGAGGTAATATCAAAAATACACGCTGTATATAAAAGCTATTTTACAATCTTTTATTTAACTTACTCTGTTCTCTGTCAGGAGTTTTCAGCCGCAATCGAACTGAGAATTGGCATACTAAGTACTAACCTAAGTTCGGCGACAACGCAATGTTGTGGCACCAACGAGCTGATCTGATGACAGTGATGACGTCGACAGATGGCACATCCTATTTATATCAAAGTCCTCAATAATATTTGATTTATATCTAACTCTTAAACTACAAAAGATAAACCCGCCGTGGTTGGTCTCATTGGAACCCTTTTAGACAAATAATCACAGAAAAGGTTACATAGTTTGTTTTATTCAGTGGATGAACATGCTGCTGCTGTGTAAAACTGGGGTTATACCTATATTCACAAAAATCACCAATTCCTTAAAAATATTATGCAACACCTTGTAGGTATCTGCAGAATAATGATTAATGAGTTAATAACTGGATTGCGATGTATCAACGGTTTGAGAAAAAGGACTGAGTTCCAAAGATTATTTCCCATGGAGTAATAATAATAATAGGTAGGAATGTAGAATTTTCTCGACTCGTAGATCCAAAAGTTGAAGCGACGCCCCGGCTTCGGCGATCGGGGGGACCGCCCGTATAACACGGAATGCACCGGGCGCTTGCGCAACCAAAGCTGGGCTCTCAAACTCGTTGTTAGACGAGGGAGACATAAAAAGAATATTTTATTGCTGAGCCACGGCGGTACCGCTAAATGTTCGACAGGAGATAGCTCAGCGGCGTGGGCGAGAGGCGCTCGGACAGTCCGTCATGTGCCGCCGCCCCACACTTACGTGGTCGAACGGCGGCGGCTCGAGAGGGCTGCAGCCTGCGACGGCCTCTTTGTCTTAGCGACATGATTACCACTCATTTTTGGCTATATTGACTCAAAAATTCCTTTACCTGTAGTTTATTTATACGAACAAACAGTAGCATTGAGCTACTTACTTACTGTTCGTCTTTTGTTAAAAAAGAAGTACTAGTATAATTGAGTAGGCGAGTTATAAATCGTAGATTACGTAATGTAGGTACGTAGGGCGACGCATAATATTAGTCTCAATGAATAGAAGGCATGGCGTGCTGATTGGTATTGGTAATAGGTGGCGCGGGAGGGCGCGCGCGACCTCGGAGGAAAGGGCAGGGCCGGCGCTGGGGCAGCGTCCACATACCGCGTCTGTCCTACTGCGGCTATGGACCAAGTATGAAAACTCGTAAATACACGTCTACTTCACTCCTTCTTTGTCGTGTATGTAATGACATACTTACTATTAGGTACAGTTTAACTTACTTAATTATCCTTCAGAGGATTTTGAATGAGCTAGATGAACCGAGATCACCTTTTCAAAAACCGGCCAAGTGCGAGTCAGTCCACCCCGTACAATAGAAACAAGTCAGCTATAAACTGACACTCACAAAGTATGTATTCACATACTTAGTGCGTGTCTGTTTATGCTGCCGGACATTAAATTTTCAGTGATGTAATTAATATTTTACAATTTTCGCAATTTTTCCTTTATCTGTGCTATAAGAAGTTGCTTCGTACAAAATTTCAAGATTCTGAATTCACAGGAAGTACCCTGTAGGTTTTGATTCCCTTAAGAATTTCGAAAATTTGCATAAACGGCCGTATCTTTTGATTGCGTTGGCCTAAACATTTGATTTTTTCACAGCTTCAAGGGACAGTAGACTTGAGTATGTGATATAAATTTCAGCTTGATACATACACGCGCTCCTGAGAAAAAGGGTCATGACAGACGGACGGACAACAAAGTGATCCTATAAGGGTTCCGCTTTTTCCCTTCGAGGTGCGGATTGCGGAACCCTAAAAACACACAGTTATGGCTGTTCAACACTTCAAACTACTTCCCAATTTCATGAGCACATCGCGGTTACGGTTACAAACAATATAGTTTTAAACATTTAGAAAAGAAATAGTTTGGTGTGTCTTGTTAAAATATTGCACATTTTATTAATTTCCAACTTTTACATATATTTCCAAATTGAGAAAAATAAAGCAATATTTGGTCAGTAGGTATTGTTAGTTAAATTAGATGCTTAATCTGTTTAACTTCCATAGGTAAATACACCAAGCCGCTCATATATAGCAATTCAAAAAGTTGTAATGCGCTGGTGCTCCATGGCCCTAACGTCTGGACACCGAAAACATGTAGCCATCGTCTTAAACCATCACCATATTAAATTTGAGCCTTTTGTGTGACTCGGCTGAGTCAGCAGCAGCACCAGCCCTCATTAAGGTTCCATGACGGTGGGACGGCGCGAGGGTATCGACGCAAGTAGCGGCCTATACCGGCGAGTGGCCGTCCCAAGCTCCAGGGCAGGAGCGTCATGCCGTCATCCTAGCCCAAGCAAGACCAGTTGGCTCTAAGCTGGTCGGTGCTCTGGCACTAGCAAGGGCCCGACGGATGAGATCGTTCAGGCCGGCGTGTCGCGGCATGCGGCCTACTGTGTCAGGTGTCTAAATTTGTCGACGGTACAACCGCGGTGACACTGATGTGGGACGACACTTGCCACTCCAAGACGCAGTGACACGGCAACCCTTAAAGTTTTATTATCTCTTTATTTTCTATTTTCCATATATACGTATTAGTGAAAAACTGTTTCGTATTCATATTGATGTAAAAAAATTACTTTGCAGCCTATAAAATTGTCATCTTATGAAAAGGATTGTGTACGCAAACGTGATGAAAAACGTCGAATAAAACGCGTGAGCTTTGATTATTACATCCTCGGCTCTCATTCACTATTCCGCCTTGGAAGTAATGATCAACCTAGCTCACTTGTATGACAATGTACTATTATTTGTTCACTACAAAGATAAAAAACAAAACAGAGCTATAACCACGAACTTCGAATCTCGAACGTATAACTCCGTCTCTATAGCACTTATGGTTTATGTTACTCAAGCGACAGAGACGGAGATATCCGAAGTTCGTGGTAGCGCCGCAGAACTCACAGCAGTTAACAGGTAGGTAGTGCATAATAAAATTGCATTATTGATAAATTAGCTCTACGAAAATTATCAAATGATTACAAACGATTAAATATAATATAACAATACAACAGGAAAAATATAAATAACTTTGCTCTAGTTTACCATTTTTAACCTACTTCAAAATAGGAGGAGGTTATAATTATGTTCCACTGTACCTATGTATTTTCTTTTTGTGTATGCTCGCCGATTTCTCCGTCAATTGAAGACCGATTTCCAAAAATCTTTTTTTAATCGATAGAGTATACTCCTGAAGTGGTCCCAATGTCACCAAGTTAGGATCAGATTATGGGATCCCTAGAAATTGAGGGCAACCCTCTAATATTATAGGCACGCGTGTAGTAATTTCGGTATTTTATATTATACTCGTAACTCGTGTATTTACCCGCGGAAATCGCATTTTTGGTGAAGTGGAACCGATGATGAAGACCACAGATGACTTATGGAACTCCTTAAAGATGTAAAGTACGTCAAAGATTCTGATATGATTTCTTTGAAGTAGCAACTAATGAAGTGTTCGTTCTAAGATCCTTGAGGAATCGACGAATATTATCAGCCCACACATAGCGACTTGGGTTTTTTCTGTAATAATCAACGCATTAGCTCTCGGTGAGCAGTTCACTTGATAAATTGGAAAGGAAATATGTAAATTAACATGTACCTATGTGGCTTGGTGAAGTACCTGCTGAATTGAAGTCGGTTTAAACTTTGTTTTTAAAGTAAATTATTATTTATTCATAAAAAACATTTCTAAAAGTACTTATAAATACATAACCTAGGTGGTGGCTAAAGAAACGTGGTTTTAGTCCGACGCCCAAGGTCGAGAGCCCCTAGAAGCCTCCCCTAGCGCCGAGTTGTATGCGACAACTTGTATGATAGTAAGTACCGTATTCAGCAGATAAAAATAAACAATGGAGTCAAATCGATCCTACTTTAAGATCTCACATTTTGAAATAACAGCAATTGTTATATGTATCCAATAAAGCAAAGACATAGAATTTAATACTTGTTCATAATGTTATTTTGTTCCTATAAATACATAATTATTTGGATTTTGCATAGAACTTGGCACTCATTTAGATCTCCATTCTTTTTGCGGCGAAGCATAATTAACCGACTTCAAAAAAAAGGAGGAGGTTCTCAATTCGAATGTATTTTTTATTTTTAATGTTTGTAACCTCAGAACTCCGTCATTTATGAACCGATTCGTACAATTCTTTTTTTTAACTGAAAGTATATGCTTCCAGATTGGCCCCATTGTTTCCAAAACCCCAGTTGGATGATGGGAACCATGAGGAATTGAGGGAACTCCTCATATATATTAGGCACGCGTGCAGTAATTTCGGTATTTTCTACTATAACTCGTGTATTTACACCCGGAAATCATAAATTTGGTGAAGTGGAAGTGATGATGAAGACCACTTCTTAATGATGTACTTCAAACTATATAAGTACGTCACAGATTCTGATATGATTCCGTTGAAATAGCAAACAATGAAGTGCCAAAGGTAATTCTGAGATCCTTGAGGAATCGACGGAAGTCCTCAAATATTATCGGCCCACATACAGCGACTTGGTTAATTGGTCTAAAAATCAACGATTTTGTTCTCGAAAATCAGTTCATGTGGTAAATTGGAAAAAAATGTGGAAATGTTAATGTGGCTTGGCGGAGTACTGAATTGAAGTCGGTTAAAACTTTGTTTTGAAAGTAAATTATTTTGTATTGCACTTGGCTCTCCTTTTTTATTACATTTATATTTTTGGTGGGATTACCTATACGAGGGTGAAGTCGCGGGCAAAACCTAGTCCATGCAAATATTATACTTTTTTTTTATAAATGTTATATATATATAGTACAAATGCGAAAGTATATTATAATTCTGTCTCGCTTTGTCTGTCTATTACCTTTTCACGGTTACACCGCCGAACCGATTGTGATGAAATTTGATATGGAGATATTTTGATTCCAGAGAAGGACATTGGATATTTTTATCCCGGAAGTCATACCCTAAGGGGGTTAAATAGGGGGCGAAAGTTTGTGCGGAGCTCTGGGGGGTAGGATAAAAACGAAATCCGTGCGAACGAAGTCGCGGGCTAAAGCTAGTAGGCTACCTAAGTATATTTTATATCGTAGTCCCGCGCGGAAAGTGGACCACCTATACAGGGTGACTGGTAATTCGACCTATTCCTTGAAAGGGGTTATACTAGAGCTAATTTGCAACAATTTATGTCCAGTCAACCAGGGGTCAAAACACGTTTTTTTTTAATTTTTCGTGTTTTTAGTTTGTTTGAAAAAAAATCGCCTTGCTGCCTTAAATGTGACAAAAATGTTTTTTTACCATCCAAATGGAAGTACTTTTGTCACAATCACCAGCTTAAGGCTGCAAGGAGAATTTTTTTCATACAAACTAAAAACTCGAATATCTCGGAAACCAGCGAGTTTCGACCCCTGGTTGACTGGACATAAATTGTTGCAAATTAGCTCTAGTACCCAACCTTTCAAGGAATAGGTCGAATTACCAGTCACCCTGTATATTTCCAATTCTTTGTGTCTTATTCCCTCAGCGAATACACAATTTTTATGGACCACACATGAGAGACGTTGATCCAAAAAAGCTAATTAGTATCTATTTAGGTTCGATTGGTGTAACATTGTTCCATAATATCTATTTATTTATTTTATTCTTAAAACAAACAAAACAAAACAAAACTTATCACAAACAAAATATTTTATTTTATTTAACAGCCTCCGTTTATGATTTCGCTTAGGCAACCTAGGTGCCACTGCCTGCCATTCTTCAATCTATAACAGGGTGATTTCGGGGTCGTGGAGCAAGAAGACCAAAAGCGAATTAGATGGTAACACTGAACAACTTTTCCCATGGGACCACCCACGAAATCGCAAAAAAATAAGAGCCAATTAAAAGTTAAAGCCTAAAAACGTCCACTGCTGGACATATGCCTCCCCCAAAGAGAGCCACAATGGCCGGTCCTGCATACATATATATAAAGTAAAATTTATAACTTTAAAATATATAGATAGATACATACAGTTTAAAGGGATTACGAGTAATTGTACAATACATGAGATAAAATAATTAAAGTCGCATAAATAAGCAATGACTGCTGTAAAAATTACTGCATTTTTCAAATTCTTTCACTTACTTAGGTACCCATTCTTGTACGTAAATAAAATTAAATATTCAACCACAAAAGCAAAGATAAATGTGTCTATCTAATGTGTAGTGAACCTACAGCAGTTACTGGATATATTTAATAAATTATAAGGTCAATCAGGGTAAAGAAATTGCACGAAAAAGTGTAAAACATTTTTATCCTGATCTTGACCTCTCAGATATAAAGTATTTACTTAGTTGCCGCTAGTGGCATATTTTAGTTATTTATTTGACCTCAACTACTTTTTTTATAATCGATGAGAAATGCATACAAGTTCACAGTGAGCTTGCAATTAAATCAAAACAATATATCGTCAGCAAGCAGCGAGAAGCAAGACGTCGCCAACAGCGCAACCGAGCGCGCGCACCACCCCCAAGGATGCTCATTTCCTTGTAGCTGATTACGGCTCACTAAAAAAGTACAATCATAGTGCTCTCCGGCGCGGAACGCACTGTCCTCATTTGAATACAAACGTAATGCGCGTGCGCACACACCCTTAACTGTACACCGACGCGGCAGCGCGACCCAAATCCGACTCTGATCACCAGCTCCGTAAGGATGAAAATACAAGCCCTAACCTCAAAATACGTGCCCTCTTTTCAAAGTCGAAAGAAGAGGGACTCTGCGCGTGCTAGAACAGGAAGGCGCTACACGCGAGGGGGACGGAGGACGTTAAGGGCATTCACCCCGTACCCCGTGGGTTGCGACTAGCGGCTCTACAAATGATGTACAAGCACATAGATGCCTTTCTCTATTTAGATGCGCACGAGTTTCGAAATAGTGGCCGTGGAACTTTTTTGTTAGGAGGTGGATCCTGTTTAGGTTGCGTCAGCGCGGCGATAAGTTCGGCGGCTGCGCCGAGCATGTCTCAGGTGCAGGTGTGGCGCACCACCCAGTGCCCAACTGGACACAGGTTTACCACACATGAATTTGATAATGAGCCATCTCTTAACACTGTTTAACATTTGCGTTTTCGTAAAACTAACAAACAATCGTAAAGATACAAGTGACTCACTAAATTAAAGCTAGTCGGTGTGGTTAAAAAATTTAGCAGTGCCTCTGTTAACGTGTTGTTGAGTAGGTACCTAATCAATATACTTACAAAATAATAACTCGTAAGAACGCAGGACGATTTTTTGTCATATTTAACACAGGGAAGTAAACAAGTAAATCAATAAATAAACTTATAATTGAATGAAGATAGGCAATTGACGACAAATTTATATAAGTCTTAACCCTGCCTATCACGTAGCATGCTGTCTTGGGTTCCGATCCCGGCTATGGCAATATTTGTATGACGGGGTTAATATAATTATACCTGCGTCTCAAATGTTTTCTACTTATTTAATTGAGAAATTATAGTAGTTATATAATATATAATAGTATCATTTTAAATCGTCGTCTTCGTATACCAATGTTATAAAGAGCAAAAGTATGTGAGGTTATTATAGCTTTGCTAACCTACTGGTCAGTTTAGGTATATGAAATTATCTAGGAGGTCTCCTAAACTACTTACTAATCCGATAAAAATAAATCACCAGTATATAGAATAGACGTTCCGGACAGCCAGGCTACAGTTTATGCCGTGGATATACAGGGTGTCCCAGAGATCGACGTCAAGCCGTAAACGGATAGACCAACTCATAACAGTTATCATAAAAAAAAATTTTTTCTTTATCTAAATTGAATTTTTTAAAGTGACCATAATTTTAAAAGAACACGAGTTGGATTTTTTTTGCATTTTCTGATAACTGTTATGACTTGGTCTATCATCCGTTATCATTTCTGGGACAACCTGTATAGTGAAGTGATACGCGGGCGGAGTCGCGCGGGTATCTAGTTTGTATTTATTTATACTTACTTAAGTTAGTTTTGATAAATAAACTCAATTGTATTTTTTTATTGATCTATACTATAATGATAATGACTGTACTAAAGTCTTATTAGTCTTATTACTGGCGCTCCTGGCACGTACATTTAACTTGATTATTCTATATTTGATACATATGTATTAATTAAGCCTTTCTTCTTATTCGCAATTCTGCATAATTCGACTTCTTCACAACAGTATGTATACCATTACATTCGCACAAAAGGATAAGGTACAGATAGACTAAACACAATGATTTAATGCATGCAGTAAATTGTAGGTATATATTTATTGCTAGGTATTGACACATTTTTTGTTGACTCAGGTTAACTACATTTACTTGAATGCCGAACAAGCTATGTCCCGATGACACAGTTTCCGTGCACCAGGCCGTCCAGTGTGACGTCATACCTATCAAGTACTGGGCTGTTATTCGCTACGTGTTAATGCGGCTCACCCCGCCGGTCACCCGTTACGAAACTAGACCTCTACCTACGCTTAATTACTACGCATCGCGGTGTCAAGGTATATTTGTGGGTGAGCGTTGAGGTGAGCTTAAAACAAGTTACAGAATAGGGGGGCTGGAGATATACATATAGGTACCTTATGGTTAGGTATTTATACTGCAGTCTGCGGAACCACCAGGACTTCTACAACTAACCAAGTTATAAAGACTACGATCCATGTAGGTCAAGGTTTATTAATTAGGTACGTATAGCTACTATGCATTTTGTACTTATAGGAGATATAGCGACTCACATGTCATTTTGTTTTGAATAGGTTTCCAAACACACGAACACAAATTATGAATTTACCATTGAACTAGTAAAGTACCTAGGTTATCTCCACTTATAATAAATCTCTAAATTAAAAAAAGAATCAGCCAGTTTGAAACTAAGCTTTGCGCGGTACGAATGTTCTCAGCATCCCATGAACGGAAAAATATGAAACATTTTATATAGGTACATTATTATTCTAGCTGCAACTTAGGATAGTTTTTATCCGACTGCGACAGTTAATTAATTTTCCGAAATATACGACTTTATTTAATTTTTCATTTATTTTTATTGAAATCAAACGCTGCTCCAACTGTCAGCTATAAGAAACGTCAAATTTTCGTCAAAATGGCGGAATTGCTTTGCCTTTCACTTATTAATAATTTAAATCCCGTCTACGATAGACCTTTACGAGATAAATGCTAAAATATAAACCATAAAAAAATATTCGATTCTGATATGAGAACTTATATGCGCAAATGTCGTTTTATGTCGTAATTTCAATAAATGAAATCAACAAATTTGAACAATATAATTAACACGAATTTGTTTTTTTTGAATGACAATGGCACGCGCTCGGCGCATTCAGCCAAAGTACCTGCGGCGCTACCACGAAAACCGATACTCAATGTTCATATATTTGCATCCCTGTCACTCGAGTATGGTTAGTGCGATAGAGATAGAGATACCCGAATATTTTCGAATTCCGAAGTTCGTGGTTATAGCTCAGGAATCGAAAATATGGTAAATAATCATAATGTATTTTCTCGAAAAAGAATTTAAAATAAATATAGTCAAATGGAGAAAAAAAACAAAGCAAGAGGTTATATAGGTAATGATTAAGTTATAAGAGTCAAAAGTTTTAAGAGGGGGTATGTTCTGTCCCTTTTCCGCAAAACGCACCTTCATATGAAACGGTTGTTTTTTACTATGACGCTCGAGTATATTGACGTCACAGTCCCTCATCGTTTTCTCACTCTAACAAGCGACATTAAAACGGATGTAGCTTCATAATTTTTTGAGATATTTGAATGGGAGTTTCTTTATCTTCTATCTATTTATACATAATAAATGCCTATGTCCTGACTGACTTATTCACTCACTCACTCACTCGTCAACGCACAGCCGAAACTACTAATCTTAGAGAGTTGATTTTTGCACAGTATGTTGCTTTTATAACGTGGGCTAGGGATAAAAAGGGATTTTTGAAAATTCTACCCCTAAGGGGGTAAAATAGGGGTGCAAAGTTTGTATGGGAGAACCTTTTTTTTTTTAGCTATAGACTTAAACTTTGTAGAAAAATTAGTTATTAGAATACAAATGAAACACTTTCAGCGTTTTGGAAAATTCCACCCCTACGGGGGTAAAATAGGGGTGCAAGGTTTGTATGGGGGAAACATTTTTTTTTTAAATAGAGACTTAAAACTTTGTAGAAAGATCAGTCATTAGAATACAAATAAAGAACTTTCAGGGTTTTAGAAAATTCTACCCCTAAAGCGGTAAAATAGAGTGCAAAGTTTGTATGGGAAAAACTACTTTTTTTTAAATAGAGACTTAAAACTTTGTAGAGAAATTATTCATTAGAATACAAATAAAGTTCCTAGATTCAGCGTTTTAAAAAAATCTACCCCTAAGGGGGTAAAATAGGGGTGCAAATTTTGTATGGGGGAAACAATATTTTTTTTAAATAGAGACTTAAAACTTTGTAGAAAGATTAGTCATCAGAATACAAATTAAGTACTTTCAGCGTTTTAGAAAATTCTACCCCTAAAAATAGGGGGCTAAAATAGGGGTGCAAAGTTTGTATGTGGGAAACTATTTTTTTTAGCTAGAGTCCTAAAACTTTGTAGAAAGATTATTTAAATACAAAGAAAGTACTTTCAGCGTTTTGGAAAATTTCACCCCTAAGGGGGTAAAATAGGGTGCAAAGTTTGTATGGGAAAAACATATTTTTTTTTTATAGAGACTTAACATTTTGTCGAAAAATTACTTATTAGAACATGAAAAATACTACATTCGGCGTTTTACAAAAATCATTCCCTAAGGGGGTTAAAAAAGGGTGCAAGGTTTGTATGGGGAACACTTTTTCTGAGCTAGACACTTAAAACTTTGTAGAAAGATTACTTATAAAAATACAAAAAAAAAGACTTTCAGCGTTTTGAAAAAATCTATCCCTAAGGGGGATAAAAAGGGGTGCAAAGTTTTTATCAGGGAAAGTTTATGTTTTTGAGTTAGAGACTTGAAACTTTGTAGAAAGATTACTTATTAAAATACAAAAAAGAACGCAAATCGTTTTAGAAAATTCCACCCCTAATAGGGTTAAAAAGGAGAGCAAGCTTTGCATGGGCAACACTTTTTTTGAGTTAGACTTAATACTTTGCAAAAAGATTACTTATTAGAATACTAAAAAAGAACTTTCAGCGTTTTAGAAAACTCCATCCCTAAGGGGATCCTTAAGATCCTTAAGAAGGGTAGCCAGTGTTGTGTGGGAAAAACTTTTTTTTTTACTAGACTTAAAACTATTCGAAATGTTACTTATTAAAATTAATAATAAAGTACTTTCAGAGTTTTAGAGAGTTCCACCCCTAAGGGGGTTAAGAAAGCTTTGTATGGGCAACACTTTTTTTGAGCTAGAGACTTAAA
Source organism: Epinotia brunnichana (assembly GCA_963854355.1). Taxonomy (NCBI): domain Eukaryota; kingdom Metazoa; phylum Arthropoda; class Insecta; order Lepidoptera; family Tortricidae; genus Epinotia; species Epinotia brunnichana. The sequence goes on along the minus strand of OY977935.1, from coordinate 52,356,434 downwards.
AGTTTACGAAAAAAGTTCTTTCAGCGATTAGAAAAATTCAACCTCTAAGGGGGTTTAAAAGGGGGTTCAAATTTTAAATGGCGAGCAATAAAATTTTAAAGTGTGAGTAAGAGATTTTTAACTTCGGTCTTATTCTGTACGTTAAAAGACTACAAAACTGATTTCAGAGTTTTTCCAAATTCATCCCCTAAGAGTGTTAAAATTGGTTCAAAGTTTGAGTATTTCAAGGCATTTTTAAAGTATGAGATTTTTAACTTTGGTTTTAGACTGTTTGTTCACAAACTAGAAAATGAACATCAACTTTTTTTTTAAGTATCCCCTAAAAGAGGGTTCAAATTTTGTATTGAGAGGAATCATTTTCTAAGACGATAAAAAGTTCTACGCGGACGAAGTCGCGGGCAACAGCTAGTAAAATATAAATTAGTTGTTTGGAATTATGTTACTTACTTATATATTTTGTTATTGTCTAACCGACATATATACACACACGGGTAATGGTCGTGACGTCGAGGTGGGTGTGCAATAGTTTTGGCGGTGGTGGTTTTCCATAGCGTTAGCGTATCGATCGGCGCAGATAACTAGCTGGCATGTCGCCGTGTCCTGGCGAGGGATGGGGCTCATCCCCGCGCCCCATTCGACTCGGCGCGGCGCGATAGTGCCCGCATGCCGCGGTTCGTACGCAGAGGGGCCCGCCCTGGACGAATCCATTGCCTAATTCAATGCAGCCAACTAAGTATCGAACTACCTATATACTCGCTGTTGGATTTAACGATAGGTCTAGTGCCTTTAAAAACTAAGCTTTTTGTATCGCCACCTTTTGTATTAGGTACACGCAAAATCTGCATTGAACAGCAACTCAAAAGCTACTGGTTATTTTTTAGTTTTTAAGTAACCCTAGCTGGCCTTGATCCACAAAAATCCCTTTTACTTATCTAAACGTGATAATGTATAAATCTATCCAACTTTACGTCTTCATAATATTTAGGAGCGAGAAAAGTTTCTGCCCTCTGCCACGTATAGTAACGATAAAGTAGCGATCTTGGTCTCGAGACACGTGGTTAAATACTGTTTGCTAGGATCTACAGGAATCAAGTAGGAACCCGACCTACTTAAATCATTCTCCCATAAATTGATATCAATAAGTAATGCTTATTGTGGGTTTCATAATACCTATATATGTACCTAGTATCTAATATGGTGTATTGCGGTGACGTGCATGTAGGTATACCTATAATACAAATACAAAAAAGTTTGTACACAGTGCTATTTACATGAGTATCAAACCATCATTACTTAAAAAATTTACAGACACTGCATGACACAATAGTACATTGTGATACAAGTGAGCTATGTTGATAATTACATCAGAGGCGGAATTGTCACGCGAACAGCAGGTGAGCGTGATAATAGAGCCGAGGATGTAATTATCAAAGCTCACGCGTGTCATACGACGTTTCTCAACACATATGCGAGGAAAAAATCCTTTTCATAAAATTAAAATGTTACAGGCTCCTAAGTTGTTTCCTTTAGTTATTGATGACAACAGGTTTTTACTCACATACATTTGTATATCTCTAAGAATTTACAGTGTCGTCAATTCTATTTATCACTTTTCTATTCACCACGAGTCAACATTTTTAATAATAACCAAACACGCATCACCAATGTTTACAAATATTTGTGAAAATACTTATACTTATAATGGCGCGCAACTATTTTTTTTTCGTGAAGTTCGCGCAGTGCGCCCGCAGTTAGGCTTAGATTAAATCTCTAAACAGCCAATACAAAATAATATAAATATTTTCTTATTCAATATAAATTCATGTAAAATGTTATCAAAAGTAAATAGTTTTACTAAATGAAACGTTTCTATATCATATCCAAGAAGAAATAATCAATTAATTCACAAGAAGGATTTAATTTGTTTAGTCGAGTAAGAATCCATTTGCCGAGAATTAAAAACAAACCTGTATAACCCGGTCAATTTAAGAATGCGCCGAGTCCATACATACACCTTGCTGCAAGGTGCCAACGTGTCTTAATCGGGATATAAACATAACTACACGAGTGTCGTTATGTTATTTTATTAAACACGCGTGTTTAATACCCAGGATTACGAGCCCAAAAGCGGCACAATAAGAGGCACGTTACGAGCAAATGTGTTGAAATAGTACATTATGATACAAGTGTGCTAAGTTGGTCATTACACTCGAGTCGGTTTTTAAGCCTGAGCCGAAGGCGAAGGCTTAATGGAGACGAGAAGTGTAATGACCAATGCTCACGTGTTTCATACGACGTTTTTTAACACATTTGCGAGGAAAAAAAAATAAAATAAAAAATGAAAATGTTAAAATATATGTAATGAAAAGGCACTAGTGCGATAATGTAATGTAAAAGTCACGGCATGGGTAATATTCTGCATTATTTTGCTAATATTTAAAAAGATATGTAATGAAAAGGCACCAGTGCGATAATGTAATGTAAAAGGCACGGCATGGGTAATATTCTGCATTATCAGTGTAAATACGCTGTAATAAGACCTACTTTACGAGCAGGTGTGTTGAAAAGTACATTATATACATTTTTCTGTGACCCCTACACTAGGCTTGTCTCGTAGGCTGACACAAGATTAGATATCCATTTTACGGGAGCGCTAAAGACAAAAACATTTGAAAACTAATAATAATGCACTGAAATAAACTAATCAACTAATCGTAAAGTTGGTGATGTTTTCAAAGTTTGACATTTATTTGGTAGGCAGGTACCTACTCGTCGTAAGTGTATGAGTATTAATGTGTATGGGTATGAGAGACTAGCTGTTGCCCGCGACTTCGTCCGCGTAGAACTTATACTTAGAAAATATAATGCAAACAAACTTCTACTTACCATCTTAAGGGATGATTTCCGAGGCAAAAACTATTATATATAAGTTCGCATATCAAAATCGATTAATTTTATATTTGCTTTTGGTACCTATGTGTCTCGTCAATGTATATCGTAGACGGGATTAAAATTATTAATAGGCGAAAGAAAGGCAAAGAAATTCCGCCATTTTGTCCGTAGTATTTCTTATTAGTCTGTGATTTTGACGTTTCTTTTAGCTGACAGATGTGGCGGCGATATACTTTAAGAATAATAAATGCAAAATTAAATGAAGTCGTATATTACGGAAAATAAATTAATTGTCGCAGTCGGATAAAAACTATCCTAAGTTGCAGCGGGAATAATAATGTACCTATATAAAATGTTTCATATTTTTCCGTCCATGGGATGCTGAGAACATTCGTACCACAGAAAGCTTAGTTTCAAACTGGCTGATTCTTTTTTTAATTTAGAGATGTATTATAAGTGGAGATAATATATCGACGTAGGATATAGGAATTTGTATCTCCTCGAAAATACTAGTAGAAACCTCAGACCAAGAAAAAAATGTATTTTTTCTTGGTCTGAGGTGGAAACGTAGGTTTGTTGCCTAAATAATTCAAGTTACAACGTTTTAAACGATTTCAATTCAGTACCTAGTACTCCGCAAAGCCACGTGACCATTTCCACTTTAGCACATGAACTGCTTTCCTAGAGCAAATGCGTTGATTATTGCAGAACAAAAAAACAATTTACTGTATGTGGGCCGATAATATTTCCAGAGTTCCGTCGTCGATTCATCATGGATCTCAGAACCACCTTTTGCAATTCATTAATTATTTGCTATTTCGACGGAATCGTAAAAGAATCTGTGATGTAGGTACTTTTATAGTTTTAAGTACATCATTGAGGTGTTCCAGAAGTCATTATTGGTCTTCATCATTACTTCCACTTCACCACATTTGTGAATTCCGGATGTAAGTCCACGAGTTATAATACCGAAATTACTACATGCGAGCCTAAAGGGCCAACACGCCCCTCCGACCGAGCGACCTTGGTCCGCACCGACCGTGTAGACAGTTGTTTGGAGCTAAATTTCATACTACAGCGGTCGATGCCGACCAAGGTCGCCCGGTCGGAGGGGCGTGTTGGCGACCGTCTAGCAGGGGCTTAAGGAATGCCTTAAAGTTAGAATCCAGTGGAAACCACCGCGCGGGCGACCACGGCCTTTGAAATGAAAATGTCAGGGGTTTTTACACTTTTCTAAGTTTTAGGTAGTAATATTTCATAATACCTTTTCATCACGAGCTAGCCGAAAGGAAGGCATATGTTTTAGCAGTCTATGTTGTAGCGCTTAAAATACTGAACCGATTTTGATAGATTGCGTGTCAAAAAGTTTAACCAACTATATCCCGACTACGGAAAAGTAACTATGAATAATATTTTTATATATTTGAACTGTAAATTTTGTCCTCTTTCATTTCAACACGCTATTTATAATAGCAAAATATTTTTTTCAAAGTCAGGGTTATTTGTATGTGACAGCCACCATGTTTTTATTTTTCATGCAAAAGGTAGCCTATGTCACTCGGAGCGGAGCATAAAAAAATAGTAATATTTTTTTTTTTTTTTTTTTTTTTCATGCAAAAGGTAGCCTATGTCACCCAGAGCGGAGCATAATTTCGAATCGATTGACACGCCATTTATCAAATCGGTTCAGTATTTTAAGCGCTACAGTGGAACATATACAAATAAAAACATATCCCTTCCTTTCGGCTCTGCCGTAGTCGCAGCAATAAGTATTAGTTTAAAAAAAACCGGTCAAGTACGAGTCTGACTCGCGCACCGAGGGTTCCGTACAAACTTTCGTACACCATAACCGTCATGTCAGGACCCCATTCATTCTTGAACAATCTTAAACAGCTCATAGTAGAAGTTACCGTTGCAAAGCGCCATCTGCAACTTAGTACTAACAACTTACAACCTAGTATGTTTGTTTATCAGCAATAAATAGCTTTTTATCACGCGTACCTACCGATTTCGATTATTTATTTTTTATTTGAAAGAAGGGACTTTAACGATAATCTGATAGGAATTTGAAGATATAAAACTTCATACAAAAGTAAGTAAATTATAAATTTATTGAGGAAATAATTTATGATAAATAAAAAAAAAAAAAAGCTAGATAGAGATATCGTTTTATTTTTAATGTATTATTTATGTTACTCTTAATCATATGTAATAATTTCAGGATTTTCGCTTCGTAAACTTCGGAGTTAAGGGGGGGGGGGGGGGGGGGGGGTGGTATTTTTTCTACATTTTCCTTAATAAATCAAAATTTAACCACTGTAAGAAAAAACGGTTTTAGAAAGTGCAACTCAAGCCCTTTCATATGATACCCCACTTGATCTATTTACTAGACTTTGATATTTTAACCCCCCTCATATTCGTCATTTAAACAGAAAATAAAAATGTTTAACAGTTGTTCCAAATTTCAAATTGATAGCTTAAGTAGTACCTGAGATATTTAACGTTGTGACAGACGGACGGACGGACAGACGGACAGAGTCGCACCAAAACAGCCGCGTTTTGTATACACACGGGTTATGCTACCCAGCTCAATCTCGCAATCTCGCGAGATCTCGTACAAAAGTTGTACGATACTCAGTCTCGTAAAATATGGACGAATAATCTCGTGAGATAAAAAAAGAAATTTTACGAATCGGTTCATAAATTTATGAAACACATATAAAAAAAATAGAATTGAATTGAGAACCTCTTCCTTTTTTGAAGTCGGTTAGAAACAGGAAACAGAGAGTTATTACGCGATCTTACTGATTCATGAATACGATACTCGACCCGCGAAGCGAAGCCCTCTTTTGCAAAACGTCGGGTGACAAGCAAAACTCACTAAGTAACAAATACCTACTTAAATCAAAGTTCGTATCTCGATATCGACTACGTACCGAGATACGAGGTTTTGAGGAGCAGTGACAGTTTTGGTAGTGACTTTTGCTTGTCACCCGACGAAAAAAACGGATAACGAAACAAATTTTAAGAATTATTACCTAAGGGAAGTTGATGAAATAGGAAGTACATATACTAAAGTATGTAAGTATAAATGTTTTCAAAATTGCTTTCTTGGGGTTAGTTATGAGGATATTAGGTATCATTAGAGGTAATATTTTACAAAAAAATATTCAACCGTAGGTACCCTAATATGGGGTGAGTACGGTCGAACAAAACTGACATTCAAACCTCGATAACATTTTATTTTTACATATGCAAACTGAATGGGGTATAATGTATACAATAAATGTTCCGGACATTTATCCGGGTATTTTAGTTTTTATTTTATTTTGGGTAGTTCCATTTTATAACTTTGATGATAAACAGGAAAACCCACCTCACCCCGTAGTCCCTCGTAATTCGGGTGAGATGGGTTTACATACAAAGGTGAATTTGGAAGATTAATGGATCGATTTTTTTTATGAGTACCGGTAGACTGGGGTTACTTTAGGAAAAATGGGGCTACTTTGATCATTTAGAATGTAGTATAAAAGCAAAACTATTTGAAATGAAGAAGATTTAATCGAGATAGATAACTAATATATTCACTGCCACAGTTCACCCACAAGTAAAAACAATTATTTCGGAGAAAAACCTATTTGATCAAAGTCGCCCCGCGAATCAACCCCAGTTGACGGTACCTACTTATTACTATAGCATTTTAAATTGGAATACATTATTTTTGTAGCAGTAGCCTTAAAATCCGATCTCACCCCCCTTTCAACCCTTCTCTCCTCATTCATAACCCAACTCTCCCCGCGAACCCTACTCACCCCATTTTACGGTATCGTATTTGGACTTTTTTGGAGGAGCCCAAACTTAGTATGTTTTGAAAATTATTTTTATTATAATTTAAAACAAATGATGAAATGTAATAATGTGATATCTTTTTAGGATCGGCTCAGAAAGCCCTTTCATTTGATGCCACACAACATAGGTTTAAGATCATTTTTTTCCAATCAAAAAAAAGATGACGTCGTAGGTAATTCCCCTCCTTTTTTAGTGTTACGGGTCAATTTGATTCAGATTCAGAATTATATACTTATTTCTCAATAGTAATACACAATTTTCATACATTAGGATAAAAACATGCACACAATATTGAGATCGTCAGTAATACCAGTTCACAAATAGATATATAATAATTAGAAGATTAACAAAGTGTTGTCATACGTTTACATAGGTATAATACATTTCCAAAAAGTAATTAGGTTTAAGAACATTCATCATCATCAGTCAGTTAAACTTAAAAAATACATTTTCAGATTCATATGGCCTAAAGATAAATCGGTCCGATTTTCATGCTTATCACTACATAGTATAAAACAAAGTCGCTTCCCGCTGTCTGTCTGTCTATCCCTATGTATGCTTAGATCTTTAATACTATGGCACGGATTTTGATGCGGTTTCTTTTAATAGATAGAGTGATTCAAGAGGAAGGTTTATATGTATAATACATGCATGTACTTATTATACATATACGAGTTAACCCGTGCGAAGCCGGGGCGGGTCGCTAGTAAGTTATAAGACTTATAACACCATTTGCAATTTTTTTGGCCTACCTACCGCTATGACTGTACTGTTAGTGTGAGTTACAATCGAAAACTTACGTTACGTTATTACAGCACGGCTATCACAAGACGGCGCGCGAGCTCTCTCGATTTTTCTCGCTCTATACATCTCTTTCTTAGTTTTCTAATAAGAGAGATACGGATAGTGCGAGAAAAATCGAGAGAGCTCGCGCGCCGTCTTGTGATTCGGGAATGCAAACCCGTTAACCGAAAAACCGGTTAACCGGAACTTTTTGCGCTCGGTTAACAAGCGGTTTTTGACACTAAAAACCGGTTATTAACTGAACTGAGTATAATTTATAAAATGCCTGAAATTGTGACCGGAAATCGTTATTTTCAACAAAATATCATATAAAATATGTAAATAAAAGATATATACTATATTTATATAGTAGTAAAATAATACCGGCTAGAGTCACTTGAAAAATGTACACATGTAATGTACAATGTGGGTATGTATGGATTTCCTTTTCTAATCGAACACCTTTACATTATTGAATAATGGTGCGTTGAGTTATCTCAATATTTATAATTACGAAGGCGCGTTAATTACCTGTCTGCACACCATCCCTACAATCCACAATACAATATAAATAATATTCATTGCACTATCTGGAACTAATGTTTTTTTAAGAAGGTATTTGAAGTTACTAATAGATTTGGCCTGTCTAATGTCAATAGGGACAGAGTTCCACAGTCGAATATACTTAATAGGTTATGAACTATTATAACATTTAGAACAGTGTTCTTCAACCTGTGGGCCGCGACCCCCAGGGGGGGTCGCGGCTGCTTGGATTCTTACTCTAGGGAGGTCGCGCCATGAAAAAGGTTGAAAAACACTGATTTAGAAGATAACGAAGGCAAAGTTAAAAGAAATTTATTAGAAGATCGGAGAGAATAAAAGTTACTAAAACGGTTTTTGAGATGAACGGGGAGCTGCAGGGTTCAAAATGACACTATTTAAAGAAGCGAAATAAATGTGAGAGTTAACCGATAGGCAGCCACTTGAGTTTGGAAAGGAAACTAGAAACATTACGGTCATATTACTCGAGTATAAACCGATTGCAGAAATTTTGGAGACGCTGAAGCTTATTAGATACATCAGTATAATCAAAAATGGGAAGAATGCGCAATTTTAGTTGCGGTAGGTATAAAATTACGAAGCTGCCTGAGATATCCCACTGAAGTTAATAAATTCCTGCTCACTTCATTCACTTGAGGCACCCAAGACAGGGTGCGATCCATAATGATCCCAAGAGTTTTCACTATCATCGAGTAAGCAAATTCAACCCCACCACAAAGTATTGGAGATATATCTACAAAACCAATTCTAGAAATCGGTTTGTTGCTGCCAATAACAATGGCTTGGGTCTTTTCTGGTTTCACGATCAGATCATACCGTTGAATCCACTTGACAATGCGTACCAAGTCATCATTAGTTCTATGGCAGAAGAGCGATCACCAATCACGGAATGCTCATATATCCACTTTTACGTCCGGCTCGTCAAAGGGGCAGAAGGGGTTCGTGGCTGTTACTATCCTGCACTTTTTCGTAATCAGTCAGTGAGATAAAAAACAAGTTCACGTAAGTTTTGGGTTGTGTTGTGCCGTGTGCGAATTTTCAAATATTGTTTAAGTCGCGGAAGACTTAGAAGTTGAACCAAATATACAATAATTTAAATTACCAAAGTTAGTTATGATTACAAAAACAAAAAGTATTTTACTTAAAAACTAAGCCTAATACTATAATGCTAACCCCCCACACTAGGCATTGCTTGGTTTGTCATTAAATTTATATATACAGTATATTTTTTTGTTACCTGTCGTTAATAAAAATTATAAAAAAATATATTTTATTTACCCCACTACATCTCGCCTACTTATAAACCAGAAATAATACTCCTACAGTAAAATGATCCTTCAATACTAGTATTTTCAGTTATTCGTACAAAATACTGGTTAATAACCGGTTAACCGGTTTTGAGTTTGTCGCGACGGTTAATAACCGGTTTATAAATTTTACCGGTTTTTGCATTCCCTCCTTGTGGTAGCCGTACAGACGAGAGCGAGTAAACGCGCTTCGAATAGATTTCGACTTTCGCAAATTCGAGCTGCGCAATTCGTAACTCATGGTAACGTTGTACTCCTAAAACCACTTCAAAACGTTACTCGCTAGCGTTTAGTTTTCGATGCGTAATTTAAACTTTTGATTCGTACGTTCACATTTCGAATAGAAGAATACCTTAGCGAGAATAGTAAACTATTTCACTTGCAAAATGGCGCGTGAAAACGTATTATTCCGCCAAGACTAGTCAAGAGTTACCGTAGATCCGATCGACACACTATCTCAAATTAAAGAACGTATAAAAATAAGGGTTTTGAATTGACAACCTGTGTGGCCTGTAATAGGAGCAAACAATGAAACGGAAACCCTTCATCATCCTAGCGTTATTCCCGGTTATGCCCCTAAAGGAGCCCGGGGTCCGCTTTGACACCTAATCCCAAGATTTTGCATAGGCAGATTATTAAGCTTGTGAACAATTATTTCCACATGGTTAAACTTGAAAAAAAAACTTTTTTTACTCTTCTGGAGTGCTATCAGTAACTTTTTATTTTAAAGACACTAAAAAAATGAAATAAAAAACAAAAAATCACAAAAATATCTTTTGAAAACAAAAATGCAAAAACTATTATGACTCGTTACATGATGTTACCTCAAAATCCGCATTGACTGCTGTGCTATGATGTCGTGGTGCCAGTTACTTGGAGGTCATAACTTTAGATCAAAATATCTCCGAATCCAAAAAAATGAAAAATGAGTGGGACACAAGGTGTACTACAAAATGCTCTAAGGAAGCGTCCCTTTTAATATTTGCTCCTATTACAGGCCACACCCTGTATGTACTTATCCTTAAAATTCGGAATGTCGCGTATTTTGTATTTAAAAATGCAAATAAATGACACGGTTCGCCATAATTATTGTGTCGAGAGAATCAGTGGAGAATCGGCGCACACTGTTAAGTTATACTTAATGTCGTTAAGCATAAGGTAATGATTCCTTTAAAGTCTTTATACAAAACTTGGCCTTAGATAATTATTCAACGTTCGCGATGCGCGTATTTTGTAATGCCATAACCGACAAACGCTAGCATTTAAATTAAAACGATAAGTGCTTGTATATAAGGCTGAATATTGAAAAATCTATTAAACTTTACGAACGATCGAGTTAACGATTGCGAGTAAAGTAAACGTATAAGTGACTCGTGGTAAATTTCAGATATTTAGTTCTATGAGTGACCGCCAGGGGCGGTAGATTTTTCATACAAATCATTTACGTCGTCGCTTGCGACGAAAGTAAACGCAACTCACGTCGAACCCGTGGTAAGGGTACTGGACTGGATTCAACCTGCTACTTAATTCGCGTAACTTGGGTCAAGTACCTATCATATGTCATTAAAAACACAATAACAGGGTGATTTTACGCGATAGACCTTAGCGGCACCCCTATTTACGTGAAAAGAGGAATTCTACGCTGACATAATACGGCCTACCTACTTCATATCAACTACCATTTTCCCACTAAATATAAACTACAATCAGTGCACATCACACCAACCATTGACTAAATAAGCAACCAAAACAAAACGAATAAGAAACGTACAAAAATAACAAAATGTACCCGGTCAACCCTCCCTTCGGAAACAAAAAGTACAAAAGTGGGCAGCCTCCCGCCGTCTCCAAGAATGCGTTATAGGTACCTACGCTACTCCTCAGTGGGATCAAACTGACTTTGTATCGTAATACGGGTTCCATGATCATTGTGTTGATCACCAATCACCACGAGCTGAGTAACTAACACTTAGGTAATCCACATTTGATTTATCATTTATCATAAGACCACAGGACCACAGAGAAGTTGGCATCAATGCAAAATATTTCATATATAAATATACATACCTATATATGGGTACTTGACTGGATTCGAACAAACTGACCAAACACGAATAAGGATTTAATCTGAGAGTAATCGTCGAAATGGTGTATCTTACCATACACTGTGGTTGAATTGACAATATGGTATAGGTAGGTATAATGTATGTGTGGTTTGTAAGGGTAACAGGCTGGAACGTAATATGAATGAATGCTCTCCCCATATCGGGTGGAGCTGACCCATAAACGCTGTGACTGTAATTGTCCACTGGCAGCGACAACAACACGACTGGAACCGTTTCTAGCGTAGCATAAATATACGAATAGGTATCCTATTAAAGCTTTTTGAAACACTATATCCGTAATTCTAGTTAAGCTCGATAAAACGTGTTTACCTATATTCGGTTATGACAACTCAGAAGGCCGTGTCTTATCGTTATACCTTCTTAGTTATTTTACATTAACCCAAAAATCCAAACGCGTGAAACAAGTACTAGTTCTAGTGGCAGTGTCCAGCAAGTGTGCGTAGGAACTACTGTGCAGGGTTGCAGTTGGAGCGAGCGTTGGAGTCCTCGGCACTTGTCGCGCGCCATCAAGGCATATGATACGCCGACGGGTTACGCGTTACGCCATACAGCACGTCCACGCACGGCAATTTGGCCCTTACGGACTCTGGTTTCCGTCCGTCAAAGGATGGCATTGTCGGGTGCAACTGTGACTGTGGCAGATATTTGACCCCACGATAAGTGGCGAGGGGCGCCGCGCTCGCGTACATTAATTGGCTCAGCGAGGGGAGTGTTCGGTAGGTACCTACGCTCTGTCTTAATATTTACGGCGATAACCGCGTAATGGTTTGTTTCAATGAAATTTGAGATGATTTGTTATCAAATGGCACTTGACAACGTGGCGAGCATTGTTAGTAGTGTAGTGGCCCTGTCGTGGTTTAAATACCGATCAAATATACTTATACCTACTTAGGGAAGTGTGATGTGATGTATTGAATCTGGAGTAACTATTTAAAAAGATTTTTCATTGCATGGAAGTTGAGATCTTTTAACCAACTTTCTGACACAAGTGGTTTTAATTGTCTTATAGCATTGATGCCTTTCGCAAACTTACTGCAAAACCTATGATCTTTCCATGACAATAGGTTCAATCTGAAAGCCAAGCAGTTTGAAGCTTCGTTCGTTTTGTAGTTTGACACCATTTGACAATATTTTATCAGTTTTCTCTGTGAGGCCGCGTTTCATTTCAAATATCATGATGTTTGTTTTCTCAGCATTTAATTACTACCTACTTAATATTGTTACCTCGTTATTTGTTATTTTAACTGTGTTTTTGTATTTGCATTAACTATAAATATAGGATCATCTCACCATCAAGACTTGCCAGGTCATTTAGAATTATAGAGAATAAGCTGTTACCTAATACAGATCCTTACGGGACGCCTATTCTTGTAGCCTGCGCTTCGGATTGATGTCGTTTTCCGTCTATTTGTATTTTTACAATTTGCTGTATATGAGGATACCCATAGGAAAAAGTAATGGGCTATCACAAACATGGTAAACTGACTCGTAAATAATTAGGTGGTGCCTACCTACAAACTCTAAACATAATTATTATATTGTAGAATAAAATATGAATTGAAATACAACCCCGTCCCTATGCACCCTTTAGTGTCCCGATTTCAACTTATTACGTCCATATTAACTACGTACGGCGTGCCTTTTGACTCCTGTGGTCTCCCCATAGTCCCCGTTGCGTCCCGATAAACCCCGGATTTTTTCACAATATTCATGCATCACCATTTTTATATTTTTTACTAATTAAACAAAGAGAATTTTGACTTACCGTGTCAAAATAGGTTCTGAATGAAATAACTAACAACTTTACAATTACTTTTTGGTTTTGGAGGGCATAAAAACCGCTATCAATTAGGTCTAACTTCAAACTATTATTTTGATCCCAAAAGAAACTACATATTTTACTATTATTTTCAATTCCACAGTGACATTTGCAGGGGATAGCTTCCCCTATATTCACCACACCATCCCTAATACCATCGCTTGGTGGTAATAAATACCTAAATGACATAATGTTGTTGACGCTATTAGAAAACTTTTAAATAAAATTTAAGCGTTAATTTTCAATAAATCCGCTTCAGAAATGTATCCAGGAAATGGTCCACCACTGTCAAACATTATTTAAAGCAGCCAAGAGTTTCAGCCCAAATAGTCCTGTAGGAACTGACTGGTTCTGGAAATGTTTTAGAATTTTTGGCTTTCGTTTAGTTTCCACGAAATCTAATATAAAAAATCTAAATAAAAATAGAGAGTTTAATCTAGGAGAATGCAACGGATTTTATCCTCCAACTAGTGACGCTCTCGCTTCCTTCAAGCGCCTAAATATCTCGTATGTAATGGACTAATGGATGGCTTTCAGCAGTTTCAACCCTTCGGTAGCCTATTAAAGACGTTGGAAGTCGGTTGAAAAATAATGTTATGGGGGAACAATAGCGTGAACTTTCCATACAAACGTTTGTTTATTTTTCTAATCAGTGGAGTCTGGAGTGGAGAGCATTTGTAGCCTAGCGATAAGCAAGCGACTTTCAGTCTGTAGGTCGTGGGTTCGAATCCCGGCTCTTACCACTGGGTTTTACGAAGAAACTCTACTTACGAAATATCTTTAAATTTGATATTTACTGAAATAAATATGAAATACGAGTAAATGCAGTAGAAATGAGAGCGTTGAGAAGTATGTGTGGAGTGAAATTGAGTGATAGAGTCAGAAACAGTGTGATAAGAGATAAGTGTGGAATGGATGGAGATATAGTCACGAACATTGAGAAGGGTATGTTAAGGTGGTTTGGGCATGTAGAGAGGATGGATGAAAGAAGATTAGCGAAGAGAGTGTATATAAAAAGAGTGGAAGGGCAAGTTGGAAGGGGAAGACCTAGGCGAACTTTCTCCGATCAAATTGGAGAAATCTTACAGAAAGGCCAGGTCAAAAGTACCCTAAACCGACGAGCATGTATGAGAAATTTTATGAAAGTGAGTGAAGCGAAAGTGGTTTGTCAGGATCGTAGCAAATGGAGATCCGTGATCTCTGCCTACCCCTCTGGGAAAGAGGCGTGATTATATGTATGTATGTATGTATGATATTTACATAGCCTTTCGGTGATGGAAAACATCGTGAGGAATGAGGATACCGGTGTAATCCCAACAAGGTCCAGTTTTCCCATGGCAGTGTCTTTCGTAAAAATAGGGCCTTCGAAAAAAATGGGAATAACGATAACGGTAACGTGATGGCACCAAAATCGACACTTTTTTTCTTTAACTGTTGAAAATATGGTAGGCAACTTTTTTTTTATTGTGGCTACAGTGTGCCTATCCTATTTATATCCAGTTAAAACTATTGGCATCAGTCGTTGCGCTTGTTGTCAGCGCGTCTGTAAGAAAAAACAAGATTTCTTAAGCAAATAAATAGTTAAGATAGTGAGTGTAGGTTATGTACGTACTCTTTTGCGGACAAACTTAATTTGTTTGAATTTGTGGGAATCGATTACTGGATGGAGCTTGGGTGTCGATAACTGGAGATAACATATATTTTTGCTTATTCAAATTTTTCAATTAAAGTTAGTCTCGTCAGTTAATAAAAAGCTAATAAATTATGTAATTAATTTCCTAGAAATATGATTTATAATTTTCACTCAAGTGTAAATAGGTGGGCATTTTGAAAACTAAGTGTACTTACACAATTTAGTGTGAATAGGCTTGTTGCGTGGTGTTAAAATTGATAATGTCGTGTTGCTAAATGGATAGTAAATCATCAAAAGATTGTAATAAAATATGAACCGTATTAGAAAAAAAAGTTTATTTATTTATTGTCCAAGAGTTAATTTAAAGGTACCAATAGAATCCTTACGCTTTTATAGAAACAAATTTGTATGACAACTATGGACCTAAACGAAGTATTTCGCGACCGAAACAGCAATTTACTTCATTTTCCATGCAACGGTTAGTACAAATTGGCACGGTGTGACGTCATACTTTAAAGCCAATCAGTATGAAGCGTTTCGGCTGCTGTCAGCGAGGTCCGTCTTTAACTCAATTTTTTGGGTATTAATGTCCTTTAAATGTAGTTGCTTCCATACAAACATTTGTTCATCTATCAATACTGGTTCGAATGGCATCGTAACCAAATTTAAGGTCACAAGCCCATTGTTAAGCAAATAAACTCAGGTGTCAGTTTTATGACGACAATTAAGCATACAAATTTAGTAAAAATTTACTTGTTTCACATAGTAATGTGTCTATTTGTATCACTTATAAATTGAAAAGAAAAACCGGCCAAGTGCGAGTCGGACTCGCGTACGAAGGGTTCCGTACCATTATCTATAAAAAACTATTTTATTCTGTGTTTTTAGTATTTGTTGTTATAGCGGCAACAGAAATACATCATCTGTGAAAATTTCAGCTGGAACTATCACGGTATCAGTGAGATACAGCCTGGTGACAGACAGACGGACGGACGGACGGACAGCGGAGTCTTAGTAATAGGGTCCCATTTTTACCCTTTGAGTACGGAACCCTAAAAAGTAAATTTTTATACAAACAAAATACTTATTGTTGTCACAAAACCGGCACTGAGTTAATTTTGACTTGACGTCAGGCTAATTGGGTACAATTTTTTTTTGTAAATGCCCAAGTTTATTATTGGTACACATTAATAAATAAACAAAAATGTCGACCTCGTTAAAATGTCGATTGTGGGTGCCTTCACGTTAAGAGGATGTTTGTTTTTTTTTAATTCAGTGACAACACTAATTATACATTCCCGCAAAATGATTCAAAGTCATAAAATAGTCATCACAAAGCAGGTACTTATAATATTAATAATTTAGTTTTATATTTGTTTCTCTTTATGTCATGTTTTGCAAATTAATTTTGACCAAGTAAGTAAGTAGGTATTTTAAATAAATCAATTAAAATTACATTAGTGATGAACAATATTTTGAACCTAAAATAATGACAAATGCTAAAATAAAGGGTGTAGATATACTTTTTCTAGCGTTTTTTTTTAAAAAGGAGGATGTAGCCGCAGTGGCGTAGCGTGGGTTTTCGCCGCCCGGGGCCGACTGGAAATTCGCCGCCCCCTGCAGTTAAATATAGTATATAGTTTTCCCTCTGGGCTGAAAGGTCAGGTCCTGGCATTCTCCTAAGTAAAAGTAGTGCCTACGCCAAATTCCAAAGCGTACAGGCCAAAAATGTGGTCTACCACGCTGCGGTCGAGGTTCATTTGAACGTCATGAAACTCATGAAACAACAAGGTCGATTTTCACTTGCAATAATATTATAACAGTAGGTAACCTTAGCGACAATTAGATCTCACAGAAACTTGTCAAAACTGGTAGACCACTTTCTTGGCCGACCGTACCCGACCGTATCACGAAGGGGGTAAAATATGGCTTATTTCCGTCCCGAAGATAAATTGTTGATTACTCGTAACGTAACACGTCAGACGGTTCGCGGATAGCGGCAAATACTCTACATCCCCGTCATGCTTTCTGTCAATCTGCAAGTCTGGTTTGCCTACTACTCGTTCTTAGAATATATAGGTATGTTTTTTTTAATACAGTTGCTCAAAAAGTGGTACTTTTTGTAGCTGCAAATCGTGCGCAAAGTTGTATTTTGCACGTGTATCGAACGACGTTTTTTAATACAGTTGCGAAAAAATAAGTAAAACAGCAAATAACGTAATACAGTTGAAAAATAATGAAGTTGTTCAAAAAAAAAAAATTTAATACAGTTCTTACTTGTTGTTTTTTTTATTTTTTCGCAATTGTATTAAAAACGTCGTTCGATACACGTGCGGAAATGTCATTCTTCACTCGTCCCGAGTCTTACCACTCACCTACGGCTCGTGGCAAGATATCTCGGCACTCGTGTAGTAATGACATACTTTCCGCACTAGCATCGAAATGTACTATTATCGCATGCCGATTACGAGCCTAGTGCGGGACCTACACAAAATTAGCAAATTAATAAAGTTGCTCAACGGTTTTTTTGGCATTATTGCACATCATTAGAAAGATAGACTAGAGAACGTTTTTAAAGAATTTTAAGAACTTGATCTTTTTTAGTATTTTTTTTAAATTGCAGATCAAATTATTCCAAGACGAAAATTTTGTGACGGTCAAAAAAGAATAAGTAGACGTTACATCCAAATAATTTTGACTTTGTTAGAGACAACATTAAACATTACAATTAAAAAACAAATTAGACTCTACCACTTCCTTTTCTTTTAAATTCAAGTTGAAACGCGTAGGCGGCGTAGGCCCGTAGAATTTTACAAAAATTATTAAAAAAAATCCCGTGGCCATAAACATTTTTTGAATGCCGGAAATGATAGCAAATGACCCAAACTACCTGCCTTACACATTTCAAGACTCTTGGTTCAGTAGTTTCAGCTTAGTGTTCCTATTATCCTCTGATTTTATCTTGCTATGGGTTGATTTATTTACTCAAGATGCTTGATGAATGAAGAATATTTCTTTTTATTTATTTATTTGTCTCAGGTAACGGCCCATATTTACAAATACCTTACAGACTAAAATACGTATCAATATACCTACAAAACTTATAAGTAAAACAATAACATGTAACTAGTAGTTATGATTTCAGTTATAAATAGTAGTAATAAATAATAGGTATTCATTAAAATATTGTAATTTATTTCTAGATTCTCTTTTTTTTAGCGTAATTCCGGGTGCCCGCTTGCTACGTTGCTACCTAATCCAAGGATTGCCATACCTAGCACCAGTTTTTGCGGAAACTACTATCGTCTGACCTTACAACCCATGGGGGCGACTATATTAATAAGCGACAGGTCTATACTTTTTAGCGAAGATATAAATAGATTTTTTAGATCGTGGCTGGTAGAGTTACGCCATGTGGAGTAGGAAGTTTGGCGCTACTTCATATGATGAGGGTTCAAAAAAACGACGTAGCGCTTCGAGAAAAGGTAGTTAGTGCCCTTACACTTCGCTTGGCTCGTCTTGGCGGGGGCACTGCCGTGGCCCCTGATCTAGAGCGTAGCGAATCGCGTGGAATCCTAAGGGTAGAAAGGAGTCATTGCAATAGAGCCACATTTCAAATGTGTTTTAATTTTGAGTTGTGGCCGTATAGCAGGCAATAGGCGATATCGCCCGCGGCCCGCGGCCTAAAAAATCGTTGGTACAGTGTAATACAAAGTGTACCTAAGAACTTATTCAAATGTAGAAATGTATTATATTTATTTCCTGGCAACTAGCTTAGTCACATGATTCAAGTTCCAAAAACCTGAAAAAATACTCATGTATGTTAGTATTTCGTATTAGGCCACGAACGACAGTAGGTAACGACCACAAAATATCCGTATTTATTAGTATTCATATATTTTTTGCTCCTATTTGCGACCATTTCTTTTGATGGACGAATATTTTGTCGATGACGAAATTTTCCTGGCCAGTGACAATAGTTTAAAGTGTCTGCTAGATGGTCACCAACACGCCCCTTCGACCGAGCGCCCTTGGTCGGCACCGACCGCTGTAGTATGAAATTACGCTGCAAACAACTGTGTACACGGTCGCTGCGGACCAAGGTCGCTCGGTCGGAGGGGCGTGTTGGCGACCGTCTAGCAGGGGCTTTACTGTCTGCACATCCTCTATCTACAAGGTGGTATAATGAATAGGTATAGATATTTTAAAAACAAAAAAAATAAATTGATTGACAATACCAAACTTATGCGATATAACCACTCACTTGCTTGTGGTAGCCACAGCTACCAATTTTGTGCACCCCTAAATTGCTTCTGGTAGCTGTGGCTACAAAGCGAAGTATGAGCGCCTTAGTAAGAAAAAAATCAAAGCAATTTAGGCTACCTTTTTTAAAATCCGAAAGCAAGTGAGTGGATAATATATATTAAAAAAAATTGGATTTTGAAACTAGTTAAGTTAAGGCCCGATTTAATTCGAATAAGGACTTAAGCTGAGATTAACTCTCATAACTTCCTCTTAGAATAACCTTTATTCTTGCTTGTTAAAATTGTCAAATAAAAAAAAAACTTAAAGCAATCGTATATCAGTATAAGGGTTCCGTTCTCATGGTATGAGCCGAGTCAGTAACCCTAGTTATGATGCGAGGATGAAGAGTGGTCAAAAATAAACCTTAACGTAAATCGTTTTAGGTCGCTCTTTGTTCAGCAGCAGAATGCCCGCGCGCAAGTATGATTGCTCTCTAAATGCACTAAGTTCATTCCGTTTTGATTCGAGCTTATGCTGTGCACCGATATGCGGGTGGGGTGTTTCACTTTTTGCCCCTATAGGTGCTAAGCTATGGGAAAACTCATTATGTGGGGTGAGACAGGAGATGAATTACTCATTTGGACAATGAAAATAATATACTTAAATACTTTTCCAAAGTGCTGATTTTTATTCCGACGAAACTAATATTTATTTTGTCAAGGATGGGGCAGCAAAAAAAATAGGTACTAAGTAATTCAAAATAAAGTTTAGAAGTAGCGGACATTCATAGATTGAACTCGATCAATTGTATGATATATATCATACTGCCCGACGGTGTCCAGCGCCGCCTATATGTCATTAAAATGTCATAAACGTGTTAATAAATAATCCATTTTACTATTTATAAGTAAATAACATGTATTTTAAACTTTTTATTTCAATCACCTATCACGTTGTGGTATAAAATTGTATGTGCAAGCGACTTACTTACAGCTTAATCAAAATAACCACCCCTTAATAAATAAATGTATTTCATGATAAAATTGCACGAATTAATTGCTTATGATAAGTCTACTTCTTAATAATGTGGAAACTATAAAATTCTCGAACGCTGCAAATGTTTAGGAAAAATGAGATTAAAAATCAAAAATATTATCTAACGGGTGTCTCAATAAGAGTGCACAATTTAATTTAAAAATAGCCCTTAAATTAGGTATTATTTGGGTAATTCATAGAGCACTTTGAGACACCCTAAAGTTATAGTCATAGCGCACACAATTTCATGAAATCACGGTTATTTACAGTAATGTTATACGTGTCGTAACTAACTACTGACTGCAATTTTATATCGTATTCGTATACAGCAGGAAAGGGATATCCACGAGCAATGATCTATGTATACCTTATTGGCAGCTTTCATGTTAATTGAGCATTCTTATAGCTTTCACAATTTATGACAGGTCATGGCTCTGGGACACTTTTTGAGATTTAACAGAGACTTATATATACCTGTCATGACGTGGGTGTCATGTCGATTATTTGTATCATATACGTTTACGCCTCTATGTATCCTAAATGATATGCATAAACCCGTTACTTAAATGTGAAACTAGTTAATCTTCACATAATTTATATGCTTAATTTCTGTCACAAAACGAAATGATGACTCACGCTAATTGGGTACCTACACCATTATTTTAAAATGCCCAC
Source organism: Epinotia brunnichana (assembly GCA_963854355.1). Classification (NCBI taxonomy): domain Eukaryota; kingdom Metazoa; phylum Arthropoda; class Insecta; order Lepidoptera; family Tortricidae; genus Epinotia; species Epinotia brunnichana. Next base: position 52,335,509 of record OY977935.1, on the reverse strand, counting down.
CTATCACTTAACGAATACTTACTTAAGTAAGACCGAAGAACATCGCTTCATCACAGAAAAGACCACAATAGTATTTTGCATACTTACAATGTAAATGATGATACTTACAAAAACAATGTAAATATAATTTCTTATTTGTAGTACTTAACTCACAGCTTATACCTATCTAATGTTCTAGCAGTGTCACGGAGGGAGCGCTTCCATGGAAGAGTGCTCTCGTGCACTCACACGCTCCACTAAGTACACCACTCGTGCTGTTTCGGGGGAAACACCCCGGTTTTATTCGCTTCATGATTTAATGAAGGAAGTGAATAATATTCTGGGTCGGTTGACAGGGGAGCGTTTTGTTAATGAAAAGCTACCATCGTTACATACCTCTGCATGTACTGGAATGTGACCGCTGTGAACGCGTGTCGATACAACGACGCGCGAGTAGTATTTTCCTTCGCAATAACGCCGGTGGGCCTTTAACGAGTGCAGGGTCTGAAAATTTACTGTACACTCTCAAGAGAAGGGTTAAATAGTTTTTTAACCGACTTTAAAAAAGGAGGTGGTTATATGTTCCACTGTATGTTTTTTTTTTTTTTTTTATGTTTGCCGATTTCTCCGTCAATCGTGGACCGATTTCCAAAATTCTTTTTTTATTCGAAAGAGTATTCTCCCGAGGTGGTCCCATTGTCACCAATTTAGTATCTGATGATGGGATTCTAGGGAAATTGAGGGCAACCCTCAAATTTTATAGGCATGCGTGTAGTGATTTCGGTATTTTTTAATATTACTCGTGTATTTACCCTCGGAAATCGTAATTTTGGTGAAGTGGAGCTGATGATGAAGACCACAGACGAGTTATGGAACTCCTCAAAAATGTAAAGTACGTCAAAGATTCTGACATGATTCCGTTGAAGTAGCAACTAATGAAGTGTTAATTCTGACTTTCCTCAAATATTATCAGCCCACATATAGCGACTTGGGTTTTTTCTGAAATAATCAACGCATTTGCTCTCGGAAAGCAGTTCATGTGGTATTTAAATTGGAAAGGAAATGTGGAAATTTTCATTGTACCATGTGGCTTGGCAAAGTACCTACTGAATTGAAGTCGGTTTAAACTTTGTTTTTAAAGTAAATTATTTTATAATGTTGATGTGTTCCTTTGAGCCTTCTTATGAGGCCCATTGTACCCAAAGGGCAATGGAGAGTTTCTCTACGTGATCGCATTAGAAATGCCCGATATAGCCCTCCGAATCGCTAAACTTAAGTGGCAGTGGGTGGGGCACATTGCACGTATAACCGATGGCCGTTGGGGCGGAAAGGTTTGTGCTTTTCAGTGGGTTTTTATAAGATTTTTTTTGTGTAACGTGCGGCAATTTATGAACCCACTGTTGGTTAAAGAGCCACTTTCGAATTAGAAGAAATCACAAAATAAAGAAATCTAAGTGGAGTGTTTGCCCTCTGTGAGGTGCCCTGCGCTCGCGCACAAAGGGCTGTGATTACAAGGGCGAGCGAGGGGCGCGGGCGCGGCAGGTCGACGACCTCGCCGGGGTGGCCGCCCCCTGCGTCCGCGCCGCTCGGTGGCTTGGGCGACGGCCTGTAACGTCCCAACATACCCTCACGTTCGAAAAAATGCTACAGTTCCCTGCCCTGCTTCGTGGATGCCTCACCCGCTCTACCTGGCGTTCGATCACAAAAAAAAACAAAAGCATACTCAGGTTATGTTAATAAAATAAATCCTAGGTTCCTTAAGTACTTATACAAGTTACATAATTACCTAGTACTATTTAACATTAGATATTTTATATTGATATAAGCATGTTATATTATTCGTTGACTAATGTTATGGAAATTAAAATGACAATAATGATTAGGTATGCAGTGATTGCCAGACATTGGTGGCGGCGACCCCCACCTGTTGCGTGCCCCCTTTGCCGGAAGTAGGGAATTTGCATTACAATCAAATCTAGAACCCTCGTCGTGCGTAGCGCACTTCCGGTCTGCCCCGAACGAGCCGAGTGTGTGAACTATAAACAAGTGCAATGTGTCCTTGCTACGTTTATCTTCTTGTCAATTTGAGAAGATGACAAATAAGAAAATCACACTTTAACATTTTTCATAGGTATCATTAAAATCTTGTCTTATTTTATTTTCAGTTATTCCCGTCTTGAGAAATATAAGTACAGTACCTAACGAAGAAATTTGGTGAATTTATTATTTTACTAAACATAGTGGTAGGTAGGTATAAAGTTATATATTGTCATCATATTTAAATCACCTATGTAAGTAAGTATTCTTTAACTTCGTCTCCAATTAGAAATAAATATATCCCACCAAAAACACTACATGTAAAGTGACTGCCAAGACTCCCTAGCTCATATAACTCTCAGCGTTAAAAAGATATCAGATCATAAGTAGCGCCAAGCTTCCTACTCCACATGGCGTAACTCTACCACTACCAGCCACGATCTAAAAATTCTACATCTTGGCTAAAAAGTATACCTATAGCTTTGTTGGGCACATCCCGGTCGCCGCATAGATATAGACTCTTGCACGGAATGAATTTATGATAATACTAGCTGTTGCCCGCGACTTCGTCCGCGTAGAACTTTTTATCGTCTTAGAAAATGATTTCTCTCAATACAAAATTTGAACCCTCTTTTAGAGGATAATTAAAAAAAAAGTTGATGTTCATTTTCTAGTTTGGGAACAAACAGTCTAAAACCAAAGTTAAAAATCTCATACTTTAAAAATGCCTTGAAATACTCAAACTTTGAACCAATTTTAACACTCTTAGGGGATGAATTTGGAAAAACTCTGAAATCAGTTTTGTAGTCTTTTAACGTACAGAATAAGACCGAAGTTAAAAATCTCTTACTCACACTTTAAAATTTTATTGCTCGCCATTTAAAATTTGAACCCCCTTTTAAACCCCCTTAGAGGTTGAATTTTTCTAATCGCTGAAAGAACTTTTTTCGTAAACTTTTAAGTCTCTAGCTCAAAAAAAATGTTGCCCATACAAAGCTTTCTTAACCCCCTTAGGGGTGGAATTTTCTAAAAATCTGAAAGTACTTTATTATTAATTTTAATAAGTAACATTTTGAATAGTTTTAAGTCTAGTAAAAAAAAAAGTTTTTCCCACACAACACTGGCTACCCTTCTTAAGGATCTTAAGGATCCCCCTTAGGGATGGAGTTTTCTAAAACGCTGAAAGTTCTTTTTTAGTATTCTAATAAGTAATCTTTTTGCAAAGTTTTAAGTCTAACTCAAAAAAAAGTGTTGCCCATGCAAAGCTTGCTCTCCTTTTTAACCCTATTAGGGGTGGAATTTTCTAAAACGATTTGTGTTCTTTTTTTGTATTTTAATAAGTAATCTTTCTACAAAGTTTCGAGTCTCTAACTCAAAAACATAAACTTTCCCTGATAAAAACTTTGCACCCCTTTTTATCCCCCTTAGGGATAGATTTTTTCAAAACGCTGAAAGTCTTTTTTTTTGTATTTTTATAAGTAATCTTTCTACAAAGTTTTAAGTGTCTAGCTCAGAAAAAGTGTTCCCCATACAAACCTTGCACCCTTTTTTAACCCCCTTAGGGATAGATTTTTGTAAAACGCCGAATGTAGTATTTTTCATGTTCTAATAAGTAATTTTTCGTCAAAATTTTAAGTCTCTATTAAAAAAAAAAATGTTTTTCCCATACAAACTTTGCACCCTATTTTACCCCCTTAGGGGTGAAATTTTCCAAAACGCTGAAAGTACTTTTTTTGTATTTAAATAATCTTTCTACAAAGTTTTAGGACTCTAGCTAAAAAAAATAGTTTCCCACATACAAACTTTGCACCCCTATTTTAGCCCCCTATTTTTAGGGGTAGAATTTTCTAAAACGCTGAAAGTACTTAATGTTGTATTCTGATGACTAATCTTTCTACAAAGTTTTAAGTCTCTATTTAAAAAAATATTGTTTCCCCCATACAAAATTTGCACCCCTATTTTACCCCCTTAGGGGTAGATTTTTTTAAAACACTGAATCTAGGTACTTTGTTTGTATTCTAATGAATAATTTCTCTACAAAGTTTTAAGTCTCTATTTAAAAAAAAGTAGTTTTTCCCATACAAACTTTGAACTCTATTTTACCCCTTTAGGGGTAGAATTTTCTAAAACCCTGAAAGTTCTTTATTTGTATTCTAATGACTGATCTTTCTACAAAGTTTTAAGTCTCTATTTAAAAAAAAAATGTTTCCCCCATACAAACCTTGCACCCCTATTTTACCCCCGTAGGGGTGGAATTTTCCAAAACGCTGAAAGTGTTTCATTTGTATTCTAATAACTAATTTTTTTACAAAGTTTAAGTCTATAGCTCAAAAAAAAAAGGTTCTCCCATACAAACTTTGCACCCCCATTTTACCCCCTTAGGGGTAGAATTTTCAAAAATCCCTTTATATCCCTAGCCCACGTTATAAAAGCAACATACTGTGCAAAAATCAACTCTCTAAGATTAGTAGTTTCGGCTGTGCGTTGATGAGTGAGTGAGTGAGTGAGTGAGTGAATAAGTCAGTCAGGACATAGGCATTTATTATGTATAAATAGATAGAAGATAATGAAACTCCCATTCAAAAATCTCAAAAAATTATGAAGCTACATCCGTTTTAATGTCGCTTGTTAGAGTGAGAAAACGATGAGGGACTGTGACGTCAATATACTCGAGCGTAATAGTAAAAAACAATCGTTTCATATGAAGGTGCGTTTTGCGGAAAAGAGACAGAACATACCCCCTCTTAAAACTTTGGACTCTTATAACTTAATCATTACCTATATAACCTCTTGCTTTGTTTTTTTCTCCATTGGACTACATTTATTTTAAATTCTTTTTCGAGAAAATACATTATGATTATTTACCATATTTTCGATTCCTGAGCTATAACCACGAACTTCGGAATTCGAAAATATTCGGGTATCTCTATCTCTATCGCACTAACCATACTCGAGTGACAGGGATGTAAATATATGAACATTGAGTATCGGTTTTCGTGGTAGCGCCGCAGCGCAGGTACTTTGGCTGAATGCGCCGAGCGCGTGCCATTGTCATTCAAATAAAACAAATTCATGTTAATTATATTGTTCAAATTTGTTGATTTCATTTATTGAAATTACGACATAAAACGACATTTGCGCATATAAGTTCTCATATCAGAATCGAATATTTTTTTATGGTTTATATTTTAGCATTTGTCTCGTAAAGGTCTATCGTAGACGGGATTTAAATTATTAATAAGTGAAAAGCAAAGCAATTCCGCCATTTTGACGGTTCTTATAGCTGACAGTTGGAGCAGCGTTTGATTTCAATAAAAATAAATGAAAAATTAAATGAAGTCGTATATTTCGGAAAATTAATTAACTGTCGCAGTCGGATAAAAACTATCCTAAGTTGCAGCTAGAATAATAATGTACCTATATAAAATGTTTCATATTTTTCCGTTCATGGGATGCTGAGAACATTCGAACCGCGCAAAGCTTAGTTTCAAACTGGCTGATTCCTTTTTTAATTTAGAGATTTATTATAAGTGGAGATTAATAACCGATGGGTTTATAAATACTTATTAGCCAAGATATAGAATTTTTAGAGCGTGGCTGGTAGTGGTAGAGTTACGCCGTGTGGAGTAGGAAGCTTGGCGCTACCAAAGATTATTAGCGCTACTTATGATCTGATATCTTTCTAACGCTGAAAGCTATATGAGCTAGGGAGTCTTGGCAATATCTTTACATGTAATGTTTTTTGGTGGGATCTCATTCCTTTTTGTTTTGTAAGGTAATTCTAAAGAAGTGTATAGGAAAACCCATACAAACTTCCATCCCCTAATTTAAAGGGTGAGGGGTGATTTACTAAAAATTCGGAAATATGTATTTTATTATTTACTAGTGACCCGCCCCGGCTTTGCACGGGTTTATATGTATAATACAATTAATACATACACGTATTATACATATAAACCTTCCTCTTGAATCACTCTATCTACTAAAAAAAAGCGGCCAAGTGCGAGTCGGACTCGCACATGAAGGGTTCCGTTAAATAAATTGCAGTTTACGATTTATGACGTATTAAAAAAAACTATTTAGTTTAGAAAAAAATGATGTTAGAAACCTCAATATCATTTTTGAAGACCTATCCAATGTTACCCCACACGTATGGGTTTGATGAAAATTTTTTTTTTGAGTTTCAGTTTTGTGTATGGGGACCCCTAAAACTTAATGTTTTTTTTCGATTTTTTGTAAAAATCTTAATGCGGTTCACAAAATACATCTACATACCATGTTTCAACAGTATAGCTTTTATGGTTTCGGAAAAAAATGGCTGTGACATACGGACGGACAGACAGACGGACAGACAGACGGACATGAATCTATAAGGGTTCCGTTCTTTGCCATTTGGCTACGGAACCCTAAAAAGCGGCCAAGTGCGAGTCGGACTCGCACATGAAGGGTTCCGTTAAATAAATTGCAGTTTACGATTTATGACGTATTAAAAAAAAACTCCTTACCAGATCTCGTTCAAACCAATTTTCGGTGGAAGTTTGCATGGTAATGTACATCATATATTTTTTTGAGTTTTATCATTCTCTTATTTTAGAAGTTACAGGGGGGGGGGGACACACATTTTATCACTTTGGAAGTGTCTCTCGCGCAAACTATTCAGTTTAGAAAAAAATGATGTTAGGAACCTCAATATCATTTTTGAAGACCTATCCAATGATACCCCACACGTATGGGATTGATGAAAAAAAATTTTTTGAGTTTCAGTTTTGTGTATGGGGACCCCTAAAACTTAATGTTTTTTTTTCGATTTTTGTGTAAAAATCTTAATGCGGTTCACAAAATACATCTACATACCAAGTTTCAACAGTATAGCTCTTATGGTTTCGGACAAAAATGGCTGTGACATACGGACGGACAGACAGACGGATATGACGAATCTATAAGGGTTCCGTTCTTTGCCATTTGGCTACGGAACCCTAAAAACGGCATCAAAATCCGTTGCGTAGTTTTCAAGATATATAAGCATACATAGGGACATAGTGAAATCTGCGCTTCTCAGATATGATATCAATAAAATCTAAAGTACAAGAGCTATGCAATTGAAACTTTATATCTTCAATAAGACTACTATTGATATCATATTCAGAAAAATGTGTTTATCTAGTATAATCCAAACACAAGTTATGAGGGTTCAAATAAATAACGGCTTGCTTCGAGAAAAGGTAGGTACCTAGTGCCCTTGCGCTTCGCTTGGCTCGTCTTGGCGGGGGCACTACCATGCCCCCAGATTATAACTACATTGTCTAATGGGCCATTCAACGTTGCCCTAGAATTTACTGTTAATAGGTTAATCTAAATATTCAGTAATGACAAAACTACATGGTATTATGAAAATATTAGCCACTTGCTACTTTACAAATAAAATTTGCTTCAGGAACGAAAACGGATCGGGATTGATATTCAAGTAGTTTCACCCGTAATATCACGAAATTTGTCATCATCATATCAGCCGAAAGACGCCCACTGCTGGACATAGGCCTCCCCCAAAGAGTGCCAAAGTGATCGGTCTTGCGGCACCCGCAACCAACGGACTCCCGCGACTTTTACCAGAGGTCATCAGTCCACCTTGTGGGTGGTATGGTCTACCCACGCTGCGTCTTCCGGTACGTGGTTGCCACTCGAGAACCATTCCGCCCCAACGACCCCCCCCCCCCCCCCCCATTGCCACTTAAGTTTAGCGATTCGGAGGGCTATATCGGTTAGCTTGGTTCTGCTGCGGATAGCCTCATTTCTGATGCGATCACGCAGATACACTCCCAGCATAGCCCTCTCCACTGCCCTTTGTGTGACTGTGAGCCTGAAATATGTTATGTGTCCACTTAAATTTTGTTCGAAGTTTATAGTTTTTCGCCGGTGAAATGATTCATCAGTCATCACCGTGAGACGAAGCGTTCATAGCCCGGCGGCGGCGCCTGCGTATCGGAAACGATAACGCAGGTCAAGCAAAGACGGCAGGGGTCAGTCTTTGGATGGGTGACCGCCTGTTTGAGTGGTTACTATAAATGAGCGCTTCCGTGCTTTGGAAGGCACGCTAAGCAGTTGATCCCGGTTGCTGTCTATGACAGTAGTCGTTAAGCCGAGTTAGAGGCCTTCGGGCGGCTTAAGAACCTCTAACAGTCGAGTTGCCCACTCACTTGACAAAGGGGGGACAACTGTCACTCGCGTCCGCAGGAGCTACCTACCACAACCCCTGCACGTGTCCCCTGGGTGGTACTAAAGAGTGACAAACACAAAAGGCCAAAAAATAATATATGCCATACGATTTAATAAACCGTGAGACCGTGTCTAGTCGAATGACGCGTCAGTTATCCTGTATCGTTCTAAAATCAGTCGAAATCCTGATAACCATTAACGCCATTTTAACTTATGAGGTCGTTATCTACGGACTATTATACATCGATCAATTTATGATGCGTCATGGTCATGGTCATGGGCCTGACACACTTCAAGAGATTTAACAGTGATAGATACAGCCTTGTTGTTGGTAGACTACATTATAGTTACGTTGACTTACGTTACAGTTTACTTCCACTGGTTTACAGGTAGAAAGTCAAACACACAATTTTGCAATTACATAATATAATCGCAGTCAAGTTCACGATTACGTTAAGTATATCATTGTATCAACAAATCCGTAGTAGATAAGCGCATGGAGGTCAACTAGGTGGGCTAGCTTTCGTTTGTTTATTGTCGGGAGAGCCCGAAAGTATCGATCCTTCTCATAATTGTAGAGAATGTAATGATAATATTATGGCCACGGCAACCAAATGAGTATATCTGCACATCCAATTGCACGTCGCGCGACGCGAGGTTAGCGAGGAGCGTTTACCGAGTGAGTAGCGGAGGTGTGGAGACCCTGCCATGGCATGCATGACCTTCAGATTGTTATAGGACACGATCGCCCCTCCACGCAGACTTAGCGTCCTGCCTCTCGCTTAATCGCGCAATTCGCGCACTTCTTGTCAAGCACTACGTGACTTCTATATGGATGGTGGACCAATTAACTTACTAATACGTCGAGTTAATTAATGGGTGAGTAGGTAGGTATAGGTAGTCCTAGAGTGCAAGTTTAAACCGTCCTTATTGTATGAATGGCAAGTTGTTCATAATTTATAACCAACATTGGAGAAGCAATTCTGACGTAGGTATTTATAGTATAATACGTTAGTTAGTCAGCTTATCATGGGTTGTGACTTGTGGTGTACTGTTACTTATTCTGTGCTTGTGGGCCTGAGACATATCGAAAGACGTAACTTAGTACATGACTTATATTAACATTAACTGGTAATTAGGTACTTAACCAGTCGATGTGCAAGCGACGTCATGACAAGGTTGTATCCGTATGGAATATTTTGAAGCTGTCCACGCACGGCCCACGAACCGACATGTCCTGCCAACTAACATTTCCTAGTATACCTAGGGAGCAAGGTCTATTCTAGTTAGTAGGTATTTGGAGAAGGAGCCTGCCAACGCCAAAGCCAGAGTGATGTTCGTTTGTACAACAGTGTCGTAACACTGTTTATAGACCGCCGGGCCTCATTGCGCTTCATTGCTATAAGGCGAGATGGGCCTTGGATTGCTATTACTTAAGGCGAGATGGGCCTGGTGAATAAATCTCATCAACATTTGATTTGACCATTAAAATTGCAACGGTCAAGAGAAATATTACCTAAATGTATCCTGTAAGTTTAATTTGTTTGACTTGGCAGGGGCACTTACGACGGTGCCCCCAGATATGTCAATGCCATTAACTGGGTTACAGTAAATTGTTTGGAGAAACCAATACAATTACAAAGCGTCTATAACTAATTACTACTACTATCTATCGCATATAACTAATTAGTACTATAACTAATTTCCCACCGGTTCGCAAATTTTCAGACGATTGACCACACTTAGGTACTCGTACCTCCCTTTTTCAAGGTCCTTAAGGAAATAAATTCTGACTTGCCAAGGAATATGATATGTTTGATTCCATTCACCACAGGTCTCTATACCTATGAACCTAATAAAGCCCCTATAGGTAGGCTATTTGATGAAAACGAAACGACCAAGCATGCAACTTTGCAGATAAGTAAATAATATATATTTGGCGGCTATGCACGCTTTCGAAGTAACGTTTGGAAGGACCTTTATTTTCTAAAACGTTGGTAGGTACAGTCACCGGCATCAATATATGATGGAAGGCCGCAAAAATATCTGATCACAACTCTATTCCAAGAGCCGTTAGAGTGTGTCAGATATTTTTGCGGCCTTTGATCCATCATATATTGATGCCGGTGAGAATGCCGGTGGCTCGCGTGAAACTTATGGACGGGCAACCCGGAGAAAAAAAAAAGAAAGAGTATGGTAACTATATGTATATGTATATATTATAAAAAATAATTTTAGGCAAGCCGGTGTGAATCGGCTTGCTGCATGGGCGCTCGGTGACCCAATGAAAATCCTTTGGAAATTGGAAAAGATCGACAATCGACGCACGTAGGTACCTAAGTATAGATTGTACACCGTGCCGGGTCCAGCACGAGTAGGGATTGCAATTCGAATATTCATATTATCCGAATATACGCAAGGTTCGAATTTCGAAATTCGAATAAAGGATGACTCACGCTAGAACGTTGCGCGGCCGAGCCATACCCAAGCCCGGCCGAGCCACAGCCGGATCGTGCCGACACCGAGCCGCTTCCGAGCCTTAGCCGTGACTCGGCCACGCAATAAACACCTTAGTTTTTCTTAGAAAACGGCCCGGGCCGGACACGCCCTTTCTAGCGTGAGTCATCCTTAAAATTAATATTTCTAATAATATTAAAAAGTATTTTTTTGTCATTATCTATTACATATGTATATAAAATTGGACCGTTACTTATAGAGTGACATACAACGCACAGCCTAAACCGCTAAAGATACAAGCGTGAAATATGGAACACATATTTGTCAAGTGACATAGAGACCAAGGAAGGATTTTTTGAAATTTGGGATTAAATGTTGTATGCAAATCCGTTATTTTTGAAGGTAAGATCTATGAAATTCGAGATTTGGCTTTTCGGTTAGAAATTAAAATAGGTTTCCTTCGAGCATTATCGGGTATTCGTGCTTTAAAGTGGTCAAATGGAGGGTGAAAATTTATATGAAAGTTTCGTTATTTTTCGATTTATTTCTACATATTATTTATTCAATAAAACGGGGTATACAAGTAAACATTGAAAATTAAATCTAAATAAATAAAATTAAGCTAGCCTAAAACAGTAGTGGGTAAAAAAAATACTAGAAACAGAATACCTACACAAAGGTAAAATAAAATAAAACAAATAACGATAACATTACAAATAGAAAACTTGGCCCAGATCGGCGCCAGACGGCAGGGTGCCAGGGAGGCTGGCGGCATTGCCACGTTGTATAGCAATACTTATACGCTGGGCTAGGTATGCGCCAGCCTTCTGGTCACCAGAAGCGTCGACAAGGCGCTGCGAAAATGTTTTGTAGAGTTTTAAAGCGCTGGTGCCCCATGGCCCTTAGGTCTCGACGCCGAATGACATGAAGCCACTATCAATGCCAGCACATTTGAGCCTTTTGTGTGACTCGGCTGAGTCAGCAGCAGCAACAGCCCTAGTAGAGGTTCCAGGAAGGTGGGTCGTTGCAAGGGTATCGACGCAAGTAGCGTCCCATACCAGTGGCTGTCCCAAGCTCCAGGGCACGAGCGTCATGCCGTCGTCCCGGGCAAGACCAGTAGGCTCTAAGACGGCCGGAGCTCCGGCACTAGCGAGGGCCCGGCGGATGAGGTCGTTCAGGCTGGCGTGTCGCGGGATGCGGCCTGCGCTCCTGTGGCAGGAGAGGTCATGGTGCCCAAATTTGTCGACGGTGCAGCCGCAATGACACCGATGTGGAACGACACATGTCACTCCAAGACGCAGTGACCCAGTGACACGGCAACCCTAAAAGTTTTATTATCTAAAATTGTCAGCAAGATCTATGAAATTTGAGATTTGACTTTTTGGTCACAAATAAATAAGTTTCTGTCAAAAATCCCAAACTAAGCAATGCTTGTACTATGGGTACTAGACGCCAGACAAATAATGAACTACTTTGGTAACGGTTACCCGCAACCAAAGGAATTCAAGGTGCTCCCGGCGAACTGCATCATCCGCTTTGTGGAAATGATGGAGCAAGCCTGGGAGCAGGTATAAAGGAGAGGGCAAATGCACAAAAGATCCCACTGGGTCGAAGTGCAGCCGAAAGGGCCCTCACCTAGATAAGATAAGATAAGATAAAGATGGGTACTAGACGACGATAAACATACTCATTATAGATAAATCAATACTTAAATACATAGACAACATCCATGACTCAGGAACAAATAAATGCCCTTACCGGGATTCGAACCTCCGGCTTCGTAGGCAGGGTCACTACCAACTAGGCTACAGGGGGCTCCCATACAACAAACGTGATTTCTTTGCCGTTTTTATAAATAATGGCACTTGGCCGGTTTTTTAGTAAAACTGGACGAATATTGCAAACCTAAGGCACGAGAGCCCACCGCTGCTCCGTCGCCGAGTGTCCCATGGAGCAGCTTCCGTGCGCTGGTCAGCAAAGGGTGACACCTCATGTGTGACACCTCATGAAGCGGCGAAATATGTGACTGTGGGAAGAGTTTTTTAGTGGGGTATGTGTTCTGCCCCCCTATTCTGTAACTTGTTTTAAGCTCACCTCAACGCTCACTTACAATTATACCTTGACACCGCGATGCGTAGTAATTAAGCGTAGGTAGAGGTCTAGTTTCGTAACGGGTGACCGGCGGGGTGAGCCGCATTAACGCGTAGCGAATAACAGCCCTGGGTTCAAATGCGCCTCACCTCACCCGTCACACATACCGAAACTGGGCCACAAATTACGCTTACTGACTACGAATCGCGGCGCCATGATATATTTTGTGGGTGAACGGTGAGGTGAGATTTAAAACAAGTTAAAGAATAGCGAGGTTGGCGTCGACCCGGTTACGGCACCTGTTATTTAAGTCATTTTTAAAACGTGACATAATACCTATATTTATTTATTATGTTCACCAACAATTGTTTACATCATATACTCGTATTACATGAATAGCTTGCAATAACAGTTTTATGCTAGATGTAACAATCACTGACAGGTAAACACAAATTAAAAAACCGGTCAAGTGCGAGTCTGACTCGCGCACCGAGGGTTCCGTACAAACGTTCATACACCATACCCGTCACGTCACGACCCCATTCATTGTTGAACAATCTTAACAGCTCATAGTAGAAGTTACCGTTGTACAGCGCCATCTGCATTTTGGTACTAATAACTTGCAACCTAATATGTTTGTTTATCAAGTGGTTTGCTTGTTTCGCTTGGTAAACTTCGGAGATAAGGGGGGGGGGGGGGGGGTGGAATGATTTCTTTTTCAACATATTCCTTAATAAATCAAAATTTAACCACCGTAGAAAAAAAAAAACATTTTTAGGAAGCGCTAATCAAGCCCTTTCATATGACATCCCACTTGATATATTAACTAGACTTTGAATTTTTAACCCCCCTCCTATTCGTCATTTACACAGAAAATAAAAGTGTATAATTTTTTTTTATCCTCCATACACGCGTATTAACCTTCTTAATAGTTGTTCCAAATTTCAAATAGATAGTTCCTGAGATATTTAACGTTGTGACAGACGGACGGACGGACAGACGGACAGACGGACAGAGTCGCACCATAAGGGTTCCTTTTTTACCTTTTTGGTACGGAACCCTAAATGTAACAAACATGATCGTAATTCCCCAAAACTACAACCTTGAATTTAAATGCTCATCTACAAGTTTACGAGTCCGAACAGTATGTCAATCGTAGTCTATATTATATATACATACCTACTATGTTCGCCGTACAATATGCCCCCCCCCCCCCCCTACTATGTTCGGTTCGGCTGTTTGTTCAGCGCTCGGGTTACGTTACTAGTGTCCATTTAAATAACCCTACACTCGAAAGACTTCGGAGAACCCCACACGCGAACCTGACCCGGCACGGTGTTAGGTTAGGCAGTATAGGCACTCAATGTTTAGGCTAAATATTACATGAATCATATAGTTACCGTGAAACATGCTTTTTTCGGAAAAACTCGAAAATCTCATATTTTTTATATGGTAGGATGTTTTTTTTTGATTTAAACGAATCAGTCGTAGTAATACGCATGTGCTCATGAGGAGAAATATTTTTTTAATCAACATCTATTCCAAAAATTTATCGAAATTGATCGCAGGTAAAGTTATCTCGACTTTTGTCAACATTGGCCCTGTCGAATTATTGACGCAGCTATAGCTCTTATGATGTTGAGACAAGACTTAGTCCAAAATTTTGGGGCAAACAAGGAGTCCGTTTGAATATCTTGGTCTTAACTACGAAAAGTTTTACACAATACGGATGGGTAATGTTACCTAATATGTTAAATCTTTGCCCTACGGAAATGTAGACCTCACATTCTACAATTTGCTGCAAGCTCCTGGCTAAAGTTAAATACATATATGACTCAAAGTAAAGTCATTCAACATAATCTAGTTTCTACAAAAAATAGTAAGGTTTGCGCTAATAGGTATGCTGTGTTTTCTTTCATTACCAGATTTGGTTAAAATTTGCTTTTTGGGCAAAGTTACCCCTGGTGTTGTGTCTGTTTGTCTGTCTGTCTGTGTCTCTGTTTTCATTATAAAAATACTGATGGCATTATTGCTTGCGGTTTAATTTTTTTTCCATACTTCATATAATTATTGATTTCAATAGTAAAAGTTTTTTCAAATAAAATATAAAAGCCGTATACAAATAATTAGCCTGATATTGAATTATTTCCAAAAAACCGTAATTTTCTCAGGGTTAGTTCGTCATACCCGTCCTGCCTCCCCGGAGGATGGGATGCGTAAACGCATTTCCCCAAAGTATAAAAAAACGGTCAAGTGCGAGTCTGTCACGCACCCCGAGGGTTCCGTACAAACTTTCACCACGCTTTATTCAGAAAAATCTAAGCAACACCATAGCAATACTGTCCGAGTCCAGTTACCAGTATGCCGGATACACATAATAAATAAATAATTAATGTCATAAATTTGTGAAATATGTACAAGTAGGAAAGTGCTGGATGGGTTAGGATTGGGATTTCTAGAGCGTCAACAAATAGCCTTAGCCAACAAGGTATATTTGATATACGCCCCTTGAATAGGTGGATGGAGATCATTCCAACACTTGGACGCCGCGAACCTAAAACTACCTCGAAACGCCGTGGTCCGATGCATTGGCACCCGAATCATCGTCTTACACCTACTCTACGCGCACTCTTGAGCCATACAAGTCTCTGCAAATAAGCTGGAACCCCAGATCGCACTATGCCAAAGAGAATAGTGGCAAGGTGAAGCCGTCTGCGTGCAGGCATGTTCAGCAGACCAGCGGCGTGAACGCCTACTTGAACGTAGGGAGTGATATGGGAGCGGGGTGGGAATCGGAAACAGAAACGAATGCATGCGTTTTGCACTCGTTGTATGATCTTTTTTGTACGACCAGTAATGCAGCCAGCATAGACAACATCACAATAATTTAATCTTGACAATATCAGCGGTTCACAAAGGTTAACACGCAAATCAATACTTAAGTAATCGCGAAAATTGTAAAGAACTTTAAGGCGGTAGAAACAGTTAAGTAGGTAATCACTACTTTTTGTACATATTGAAGTTTCATGTTCCATTTTTGTGTAGCTATAGGTAAAACAACGGAGGAATATGATTGATACTGACTATTTAAGTAGCTGCTGTTTGTCACTCACGATACGTAAAAGCAATAATTAACAATATTTCAAATTAATTAAATACAAAAAAGTTATGATGGATTACTAAAAAAGAACTTTGATATAAATATGCGTGGTATACTTTTTTAACTATAATTTGCACAATACGAAAATAATCACCCATTTGTAAATGCGGGGCTAAAAAGATAAATTTTCAATTAATTGATAATAATAAGATGGCTTTTAGGGATCCTTAGCAAAAATAACAATAACTGAACCCTTATAGTTTTGTCATGCCCTGACTGTCTGTCCGTATGTCAGTATGTCACATGCATTTACTTAAAAACTAAAAAATTAAGGTACCTACTTACCAAACTGAAAAATCCTCTAACTTTGGAACCGTGGATTCAAGAAATATGAAAAAATTGGCAACTTAGAAAAATTTTAAAAACCCATGTTCGTTTCGAAGTTCAATATCTCAAAAACGGCTGAACCGATTTTGTTGAAACGTCGTAGCTAAGAACTATCTCGATCACGTCAGCTTTCGGATAAAAAAACTGCATTAAAATCGGTCCATTCGTTTAGGATCTATGATGCCACAGACAGACAGACAGACAGACACACATACACGTCAAACTTATAACACCCCTCTTTTTGCGACGGGGTTGCATGCGCTCCAGTTGCTAATTAAATACTTTTAACGAAAATTTATTTGAGTAAGAAACGTCCATAGGTTTTAGAGTTTTCGCTGACCAAAGGGAACGTTGCCAACTCCTATTGACCGTGGTCCATCACGATCTTGGCCGGTTTTTAATTTAGTTAGGTACTGCCGCGCAACATGCACCTATCGGCAACAGTACGTGATCAGACACGCTATTGGACTTGTATTCTTTAATAATGAATGAGACATACATTTTAAGTAAGTTGATTTCGAAATACACTCGCGGACAATGGATACGGGTCGGTAAAATACCGTCATATTTTCTAAAATAGTGCAATACAGTTTTTTTTTTAATTCTTGTCGTGATCTTTATTTATTCTGCATCAATACAACAAAAATAACAGTAAAAAATAGCGGCCAAGTGCGTGTCGGACCACGCACAACGAAGGGTTCCGTGCCTACTACTAACTTTGTACACTACAACCTATATTAAGTAAGATTATTTCCAAACTGTGAACGTCTTGGATAATAAAATAAATAAAATATTGTCGTCTTATTCATTCGCTTACACCCGAATATCATCTAACAAAGTCAAACATGTATACGTATATACAAATAATGTACGATTGTATATAAATAAAATAAATAATAAGGAATTTGCTAGCGTCGTCATGTAATATGCACCCTTAGCGTAGGATTGAAGTGAGTCGCGTCTACTATCGACGCTACCGCCTATCGTCAAGATTTAGTATGAAAAGTCTATACACCGCCCCTGGTGGTCACTCATAGAACTAAAAATCCATACTGTAACGTGAGGCACCTATACATTACTTAATTCGCGATCGACTTCACGTTCGTTCACGATTTTCCAATATTCAACCTTATATCACTAGCATTTATCGTTTTAATTTAAATGTTTGCCGGTTATGACATTACAGAATACGCGCACCGCGACGTCGACAGTGTCGACTGTCGATACAATATGGCGGCGCGGGGGCCATGTATTTGCATTTTTAAATACAATATACGCGACAATCCGAATTTTGCGGATATATGTTGTCAATTCAAAACCCTTATTTTTATAAGTTCTTTAATTTGAGATAAATTTCGATCGGATCTACGGTAACTCTTGACGGAATAATACGATATCACGGGCCATTTTGCAAGTGAAATAGTAAACTACAGTCGCGACGGTATTCTTCGATTCGAAATGTCTCACACTACCGATTGGTAGTACGAATCGAACGTTAAATTACGCATCGAAAACTAAACGCAAAGTGCCTAACGTTTTGCAGTTGGTTTCGTAGTCCAACGGCAGTGTGAGTTACAAGTTTGACGGGTCGAATCGAAGAATACCGTAGCGAGATCGAAATCTATCTATATATAAGTAACGTTAGGTTACGATTGTATCTCACAATAAGGGTACAGTAAGGGCGGCACCCCCTTACAATAACAGAGCGATCAACGTTAAATAAGGCGAATTTTCCATACATTCAGATTTTAACGAACACCGCTTTTGATGCAATCCACCTTAATTCCGCTGCACGGTAGGTCGGCCTACCTATAGTTTCAGATTCTGGCTACATTAAAATCGCACGTCTACAGTTTAAAAGCGTACAAAAATAGGTCTGTGATAGCTAAACAAAGATGAATAAGTAGGTATATTATAGTCCAGCTTCACTGGTGAAATTACCAAAAAACAGTGTCTAAAAGTATTCCTCCTCGCGTGGTTACAAAGTTGCAGGAAAGAGGAGTATAAGTAAAGCATTTCGCATAAATGTATCTAAAAGACTTTCAAGAAGAAACTCTTCGTTAAAATCTTTAAAAACTAGCGTGGGCAGAACGACCCCACCGGCGCGGAGCGTCAGCTCTGCGACAAATGTGTCATGGAGAAGCAGAAGACGCGCACAGGAAACTGCAATTGCTTGACATCAGCGGAATTCACGTATAAATACAGCTTCGCTGGTACGTGTACTTACCTACTGTATTTTGTATTTAACACGTTGACGGACAGAACGCCTGTAGGCGTTGGCCTTCGAAAAAGTGATACGACAGTACGCCTCTCGACGATCATATTTTGGCTTGTAAAAAATCAGTACGCCCGTCGACGTGTTTTTTTTCATACTAATACCAGGTAAGGCATGTTGTAGTGTCACGGCAGAAGCAGTTTATGTCTTCATACTGTCATATTATAACGTTTCAAAAGTTGATCTAAAAAATGCCGTTTACGCACACATTGACATATTTTTATTTCCGCCATTACGCACACAACGCCTATTGACGTCAGCACTACATACAATTTGCCGAGTAGTGTGCGGCGAGCAACGGCCGTGCGTGCTCGTGCGTGTTTTGGTGGACAGCCGAAATGTAAAAGGTCAGTAAATATAAACTTTACGTATTTAAGTTGTATATTTGGTAAATATTATGCAATGAATAGTAGTATTTTTACATACAGTAAGTAAAGTTGTGTAAATATGTATTTAAAACATAAAAACAATGTTTTAACCGAAGCATCCATTTTTTTTAGATGGCGAACCGTGGTTCGTATGAAGAGCAAAATAAAAGACTACAAACTCTATTTGATGAGGCTTCTTCACCTGAATCCAGCCAAGAACCCTTTTCTGATGACGGGGCATTTGGATCAGATAAAGATTACGAACCCTCGGACGTGGAATCTACCAGTTTTACTACGACGTAAGACGCCTATGCACGTACTGACGCATAGTATGTACTATTTACTGTGCAATATGACAGTACGTCTATAGGCAATGTATGAAATATTTTAGTGACACAGCACGAACTAAATGTATGGTAGTACTGTCCATCAACGTGTTAAGTACCTTGAGAAAGCTCTTAACAGTTTCATTATTTAATTTTTCGGACGGTGTAGCCTATGTATAATAGCATTTTATTTATGATACATGTTATATCATACTTATAATGTTTAATTATTTAATCATGCTGGCTAGTCCGGACGTATACGTATCTAGGCAGGAACTGTTTTTGTTTCAGTCAATGGTTACTCATTTCCCCGCGAGATGGCACTATAATACAAATTTGATTTCACTCGGCCCTTGAAGTAACTAACTCTGTGGGTTAGTATGGTCATTATTTCTCGAGAGATGGCGTTTTACCTATCAGTATCTATTCGTCTTAATTTGTGACGCAATAGGGACTATTTTATTTTGCACACGATTATAACACCTAATCGCTAGAACGATATCAATATTCAAATGGACTTGGGTCACTTTGGTTTTGATATAAAGAAATGACGTCTTGTCTTCATTACATCTGCATATAGGTATATTGTTTAAGCCATTATAGTACTTATTGCTTGACGATTAAATCCTAGAATGGCGGCATGCATTGATTTGAAAAACTGCGGTTTGTGGACCCTAGTTTCCACCCCCGATTTCATCCCTTTGAGGGATGGTTTCCGGGATAAAAAGTATTATGTATGTTAATCCAGGCTATAAACAATATGTGTTTAAAAATTCATTTTAATCCGTTTGGCCATTTATGCTTGAATGAATAACAATCATTCAAACATCTAAACATCCAAAGCTAGAAAACCTGTGAACCGATCTTGTTCGAAATACTTTTCCGTAAAAGTATTTAATAAGCACTACGTCGATGATTTTTTTCAAATTTTTCACTTCCGCCGTTCGGAAGTTAGAGGGGGGGACACAATTTATGTGACTTTCGGGGCGATTATCTCTGACTATATTCACTTAATCAAAAAAATGGCTGAGAAACCTTATATTTATTTTGAAAGACCTATCGATAGATGTGCCACATGTGGACATAAAATGATTAATTTTTTTTTGACTTGCAGATACTTGTATGGAGTGCACCCCGAAAATAATATTTATTTAGTCATTTCATTGCATAACTATGTAGCGGCCAACAAAATACACCTATAATCCAAATTTCATTCAAATACACTTTACAGTTTTCGAGTAAAATGCCTGTGACATACGGACAGACGGACATGACAAAACTATAAGGGTGCCGTTTTTGCCATTTTGGCTACGGAACCCTAAAAATTACGTTACCAGATTTAAATCGGAAACGACCCATGGAAAAAACAACGTTAACGGAGCGAGATATCGCTGAAATCGACATTTTTGGACATTGATATTTTTATGAGCGGGTCCCGGAAATTGCTAATACAGTTGGGTATTATATATATATAAAGTTGGGTATTAAATATATATATAATATATAAAAATAAAGAATAGTATATAATGTAAATAAAACAAGTGTAAAATATAAAAAAAAAACCTATTGCGGTTTAATTTAGGGTGACCCGAATTTTTTGACCGTTAGTGTACCTATGTGGAAAACAGTAGGTAGGTACATGTATACGTATACACACGAAAAAAAAGGGTAACGAAAAGGAGTGTAATGTTTTTAGGGTATATATATGTGCTGTGTATGTGAGATTTTTTATTGCGCCAGAGCTACTCAACGCCTTAATTACTTATCAGTTTTTACTAGGGTTGCCAGCTTTTAGAACAATAATATATGGGGTGGCCCTGTAACAGGAGCAAATATTCAAAAGGACGCTTCCTTACAGCATCTGCAGTAACTTCTTGTGTCCCATTTACTATAGTTTTTTTTTTAATTCGGAGAAATTTTGATTTCAAATTATGACCTCCAAGTAATTTATCTTGGCACCACGAGATCATAGCACAGCAGTCAATGCAGATTTTGAGGTAACATCATGTACCTAATGAGTCAGAATAATTTTTGCATTTTGGTTTTTAAAATTATCTTTGTGATTTTTTTATTTTATAATTTTTTTTTAGGTTTTTAAAATAATAAGTTACATAGATATAGCATTTCAGAAGAGTAAAAAAATACACGTACCTATACTTATTCAGAAGAAAAAATAATTAAAACATTTCAATTAAAACCACTTGGAAGTAATTGTTCACAAGCTTAATAAATAACCTACCGTTTAATTGTTTGCTCCTGTTACTGGGCCCACCCTGTATAATATATGTAATGTATAGTATGTCTGGCAACCCTAGTCTTTACCTACAGGATTTCTGAATCAATAAAAGTACTTCCTAATTTAAATGCTGAACACATGGATTAAAGGGCAAAGTGGCTAGTAAATACTTACTGTATGCATTTTAGTTGAGATTAGAGATATACAAAAGCACTTTGTGCGCAAATGACCTTGCCTGCGCAAAGGCGAATTGTACGTGCGAGCTGCCCCCCCCCTCCCCCCCCCACTTCGTCCCGCATGTTCAAGCTGTTTGCCGGGAACTGTACTATATAAAGTTCAATGCAATTTCTTAATTATCTACACGTATTTCGACTTTCGGGCACTAATAATTATTATCTACCCTTAGCCTTTTCTGTTCTCAAACTTCACTGACGCACCACCGTGTGCATAGGTTACATACACAACACAATTTACATTTTTATATGGACCTACTTCGCATTATATAAATAGCTGATAACAAAAACGTTTTAGTTAAGATTTTCAAGATCAGAAAACCACAATTTCCGAATAGGGAACTTGCATTGGACTTCAATTTTGAATAAATTGCACTCAGTCGATGCGGATATATATTATACGTAGAGATGTAATACAAAAGAAAAAAAGACAGAAAAACACGATTGTATTCGTTTCATCTTACGTTAAAATGACGAAAAAAAATATATAATTTTTTCGTTAAATTAACATAACAGTTACACATAATTTTGAATTAGAAATGATATTTTGTATGACTAGTATAGACTTAAACGCAAATTTTGTGGAGATAATTGCAAATTAATGACTTAATCCTTAGTAATCGCTCCGAGAATATAAGTTGTGACGTCATAGCATAAGCCCGTTTAATATAGAGCGTTTTCGGGGGGTGCCGGCGCGTGCAGACTTCAAATGCATATACCTACTCGTAACATCAGAAAAAGAAATCATAAGAAAGTTTTAATGCTACAGTTGATATTCCTCTGGATCATACTTTTCATTTTCGTAATAAAATAAAAAGATGCAAGTTCCCTATTCTGAAAAAAATTGTAGGCCCTTTTTTCCCAACTCCGGCAGAGCCGAGAGAAAGGTTTAAGCCATGTATGTTTGTACTAGCTGTTGCCCGCGTCTTCGTCCGCGTAGAACTTTTTATCGTCTTAGAAAATGATCTCTCTCAATACAAACTTTGAACCCTCTTTTAGGGGATAAATTAAAAAAAACGTTGATGTTCATTTTCTAGTTTGTGAACAAACAGTCTAAAAGTAAAGTTAAAAATCTCATACTTTAAAAATGTCTTGAAATACACAAACTTTGAACCCCCTTTTAACACTCTTAGGGGATGAATTTGGAAAAACTCTGAAATACCATTAAAAACATTCCATGTAAAAAATAGGCCAAGTCTCGAAACTCTTTCACAGTAAAAAGTGGTAAGATATTTCGTAGAGCCAAGTCAGGCATTCTTATTAATCTTTATTTGCTTGCTAAATAAAATTCTGCAACTTGGGAATCACACAACTTTACTGCATTTACTAATTTTTGCATAGGTACCTAAAACTATGTAAGTGTGATTGCCAAGTCACAAAATTTTATTTAGCAAGCAAATAAAGATTAATAAGAATGCCTGACTTGGTTCTACGAAATATTTCACCACTTTTTACTGTGAAAGAGTTTCGAGACTTGGCCAATTTTTTACACGAAATGTTTTTTATGGGATCTCATTTTCTTTTGTAGACTTTGTATGGGAATGTTATTTTACCAACCGTAAATAACGTTTGTATAGTTTTGCAGGAAGGAAATACAAAAGTAACTTTGTAATAATCGCATGTTTTTGTATAAATAACATTACAAACTCACTTATGCAGTTTGTATATCTCTGAAACGTGACTGAAATTGCAATATTTTTAGGTTTTTAATGAATTATTATGCTAAAAACTGTTTGAAATTTGGAGCTTGTGAGTCTGCTATAGAAGTATCTTAGAATTAGCGTGATGATCATTATCAGAAGTGAGTATGTCAGTGACAAAACTAACGAACTTTGACGGACAATAGTTCTTAAACTAGAAGTTCAAATTGAATGTTATTGATATTACATGTTAGCCATATTATGCCCTACATGTTCCTGAAAATTCAGGGTTCTAGCTTTAGCCAGCACAAAAATACAGGATGTTGAAAATGGCCTGAATGGCTTCGAGAAAAGGATGGTACGGCCGTGCCTCTTTGTTTTGCCCGTTTTGTAGTATTTTAACGTACAGAATAAGACCGAAGTTACAAATCTCTTACCCACACTTCAAAATTTTCTTGCTTTCCATTTAAAATTTGAACCCCCTTTTAAACCTTAGGGGTTGAATTTTTCTAATCGCTGAAAGAACTTTTTTCGTAATAAGTAATTATATATATTAAATAAGTAATCTTTTTGCAAAGTTTTAAGTCTCTAACTCAAAAAAAGTGTTGCCTATGCAAAGCTTGCTCCCCTTTTTATCCCCCTTCGAGATGGTTTTTTCCAAAACACTGAAAGTACTTTTTTTGTATTTTCATAAGTAAACTTTCTACAAAGTGTCAAGTGATACCCCATACAAACCTTGCACCCCTTTTTAACTCCTTAGGGAATGATTTTTGTAAAACGCTGAATGTCGTTTTTTTTCATGTTTTAATAAGTAATCTTTCTACAAAGTTTTAAGTCTCTATTTCAAAAAAGTCGTTTTTCCCATACAAACTTTGTACCCTATTTTACCCCTTTATGGATGAAATTTTCCTAAACGCTGAAAGTACTTTCTTTGTATTCTAATAACTAATCTTTCTACGAAGTTTTAGGTCTCTAAATCAAAAAAAAAGTTTCACACATACAATATTTGCACCCCTATTTTACCTCCTTAGGGGTAGAATTTTCTAAAACGCTGAAACTACTTTATTTGTATTCTAATGACTAATTTTTCTACAAAGCTTCAAGTCTCTATTTAAAAAAAAATTGTTTCCCCCATACAAACTTTGCACCCCTATTTTACCCCCTTAGGGGTAGAATTTTTTAAAACAGTGAAAGTACTTTATTTGTATTCTAATGACTATTCTTTCTACAAAGTTTTAAGTCTCTAGCTCGAAAATAAAAGTTCTCCCATACAAACTTTGCTCTCCTATTTTACCCCCTTTGGGGTGGAATTTTCAAAAATCCCTTCTTATCCCTAGCCCACGTTATAAAAGAAACCTACTGTGCAAAAATCAACTCTCTAAGATTAGTAGTTTCGTCTGTGCGTTGATGAGTGAGTGAGTGAGTGAGTGAATAAGTCAGTCAGGACATAGGCATTTATATGTATAGATTTACGTGTTTTCCACCGTAGCGTATAAGATACTGAACCGATTTTGATGAATGAGGTATCAATCGATTCGTAATTAATGATGCTCCGCGTGACATAGGCTTCTGTACGAAAAATAAACCCTATTTTTTCAATGAGTTTTCCGTAGCCTGGATACAGTTATTGAACTTATTATGCTTGTTGTAATACCATTTCATAAACGATGGAGTTGACTGTCTTTCTTACCGCCATCAGCCGGCCTCGTTTGTCATCAGCGCCACACATCTAGAAAAAGTCTTATTCCAGGCCTCTATTTCACCAACTTGACAATTGTCACTTGAAAACGACAATTATCCGTACATTGCTGGTTCCACAAGTAACCTAGCGACCACCTTAACTTCTAGAACAAGCAATGTGTGGCGAGTTGTCAGTGTCAGGTGACAATTGTAAAGTTGGTGAATTAGGGGCCAGGATGCTCTAGTTCGCGTCCACGTCCTCCAAACGTTGTACGGGTAAGGTACCCTAAACAAAGTTACGTCCACTTTCTTTTCTTTGAGCTTTAGAGTGAACAAAGGCATCTAAGCTGCCAAGGTCAAGGGGAATGTAACCTGTCTATCAATGTGTACTAGAACGAAATAAAGAACTGGTTTATGCACGGAGCTCTAGGTGTGACAAATCGGTGCTACAAAAAACCTGTAAGTACCATACTTAATGCTTGTACCTACATGACGAAGTTTATTATATAAAATGTAACAGGTGGCATTACAAGTCGGCGACTCTAGCAAACAAATTAATTACCTATTCGTGATTTAAGTAGGTGAATTATTCCAGCCGTGAACATGAAAACTCCTAGTCACAGTAAAAAGGATTACGAGGAAAAATCACCTCTGCAATTTTCTCGATGGTCACATGATGTGAGCAAACGTGTCATCATCTAATCGTCCTCTGCATGTCATACATTTTCCCGCGTCGCGTGGCGGCGGCGGGGTGGAGGGGTGGCGGGGCGGCGGGCGAAGGGGTCGGAGGCGAGGGACGGCGCGGCTAGGCTGGGCTGAGGGCGCGCCGGCGCACCCGCCGGGGCCTCTCGATCTGCGTCGCCCGCGTCGCCGCCTGTAATAACGCTGTCTGTTTCGCGAGGGCAGCTCGAGGGGATTTTCGATGCCTCTGCCGATTGACGTCATTCCCATTTTCTCGTATGGAGTACCTAGCTTTCCTGAACCTTTCGTGTGCATAAAACGATTGTAATAACTGGGCCTACCTATTGTCTAAATATATTTTAATCACGTTCAAACAATTAAAATAAATAAATCAAACATATAAATCTGTATCATGACGTGATTTGTATTTAATATTTTGCCAAAAAAGAATCTATTCAAATTGCAATTGTTTTGCACATTTCTACCAACCTATCTGATCCCTTTCGAGTTCAAATAAAGACGAAATGCAACAGCGAAAAAATACCTCCTTTGCGCATCTCGTCTTGTTTTAGTCTAAGACCCTGAGTTTATACCTAAATACCTAACTCGAGTGTTTGACACAGGGTAGTCATTAGACAGGAGACTGACAGTACCATTTACTTGAGGTACAAGTAAATGGTACTGTCAGTCTCTTAACTATTCATTACTCACATGGGGTAACAAATAATGTAAAAATAACCCGAATACATCCTTGAATAATCTATTGTCATTCCTAGGTAGTTTGTATTAATACGAATCTATGATACAATCTATTTCAAAATCCACGAACCCGTTATTAAGCTATAAAGGCGACAAAGAAATCTACAGATTAATTCCCAACGGGAATGCCAACTGTACTAATTAACCGGAGCTCTCTCCAGATCCCAATGTTTTTTAAACGAAAACGTAGCGCCCAATGCATTTCCTCACGCTTCTAAATTTTAATACCATTTTCAAGTTTTACGATAACGAATAACGCTATAAGAGCCGGTGAGAAGTAGGAAAGAATAACGGTGTGAAGAGTAATGAGTGTGCCTCTCGGCTGCGCACGTGGGATGCGTTTGCGCAAGCATGGGCGCCCAAATCACGGCCAAGATCGATGGGCCGAGCCCGTGCGCGGAGCCTGAGAGAAAGGAAACATTGGTGCACTCTATTATGCTAACATTTTACTAAGTGCTGGGTACTTTCATAAAATATATATTATTGGCGGACAATCTTACACATATCTACCTAGTCCCAAACTAAGCAATAGCTTGTGCTATGGGTACCTACTAGACGACGATATACATACTTATAAATATTGATAAATAAATACTTAAATACATAGAAAACATCCATGACTCAGGAGGTCAATTAATAAATCATCGTGCTCATTACACAAATAAATTTCCTTTACCGGGATTCGAACCCAGGACACCTAGCTTCGTAATAGGCAGGATCATTACCAACATTAGGCACCGCTGATTGGTCAGTATATTTATTAAAGCATTTAATAAGGAAGGAACACGTACTGTAAATATTATAAATTCTATTATTATTTAGTTACAGTTTTGTAATAAATCGTGAAAATCTGATATCATTTCGCGAGACATATAATTAGGTATCTGGGTCATTGTCAGATTTAGGTTCGCGTCTCTTCGGTGGACATTGCCAAAGTTAATGGCTATAAAGCCTAGTTTTTGGCTGAACTCTGAATCCACATAAACGGTGTTGCCCCTTCTATAGTTCTATGTGATAAAAAACACATTATATGTTAACGTAAGCCCTTAACTATTGACCACCGGAAAGATGATTTTTGTTTTTGTAACTGACAATGACCCATCTACTGGTATCTATTGTTAAATGTGTTCATTTATCACTATTTTCAATGTCGTAAATTATGCCTGAAATCATCAGAGACACCGGTTTTATTCGCAGTCCTACCTACGACACGACAAACAAAACAACACCGGTATACTTAAATATGATAAAATGTAGATATATAACTCAAATGCTCATTTTTGTTACGAAACCTCTCATTGCCATTGATTTTCGTCATTGTCAGCATTATTTATAGATATTCATAGTAACATTTTATTGAATAAAGATTGGGACGGCGTCCACCGCGCGCCGGCTCTACACTCTACACGTGGTCGACATAAAAAGGCTCTCGGTGTTGCGCAATGCGGCTCGCTGCGCTCGCGCCGCGCGTGTCATAGCGTTACTTCCATACGGTCACTACCCTTTACGGAGGGACTTAAAAGTCTTAAAACTACTTCGTAGGCATGTCGATGAGCAAGGTACATAGCATTCTAGAACATATAATTACTTTAGTAAGTAGTAAGTACCAATGTACTAAAGTAATCATATGTTCTTTTAACGAAGGGCGTAAGTGGAATATTGCGAACAAGAGTCTATCAGAAGCCCGACGCCGAAGACATTTACAAAATGTTTTTCATCACATTTGCGAGGAAATAAATAACTACAAATTACAGAAAAATAAAATATATGTCTCATACAAGATTACAATCGCGCCAATCAAAAATTGACGAAATTGACAACTTCACTTCTAGTTCTAGATCAGTGCCAGTGGAGCGCGCAACCAATCTCAGAGCAGTATTCTTTTGGCGCGCGGCCAACTAGATTTGCTTAAACCAATCAGATCACACACAAGCTCATTACTCCCTCGGGAGTTGTAAAAAGCCAGTACTCCGGGGGAACAATTTAGGCAATTGTCCTTCTATATACAGGCATGGAATAACACCATTTACGAGCAAGTGTGATATAAACAGTTTTCAACACAATTGCTCGTAACTTGCCTCTTATTGTGCCGCTTTTAGGCTCATAATCCTGGGTATTAAACACGCGTGTTTAATAACATTACGACACTCGTGTAGTTATGTTTATATCCCGATTAAGACACGTTGGCACCTTGCAGCAAGGTGTATGTATGGACTCGGCGCATTCTTAAATTGACCGGGTTATACAGGTTTGTTTTTAATTCTCGGCAAATGGATTCTTACTCGACTAAACAAATTAAATCCTTCTTGTGGATTAATTGATTATTTCTTGTTGGATATAATATAGAAACGTTTCATTTAGTAAACCTATTTACTTTTGATAACATTTTACATGAATTTATATTGAATAAGAAAATATTTATTTTATTTTGTATTGGCTGTTTAGAGATTTCATCTAAGCCTCGCTGCGGGCGCACTGCGCGAACTTCACGAAAAAAAATAGTTGCGCGCCATTATAGGTAATTTCACAAATATTTGTAAACATTGATGATGCGTGTTTGGTTATTGTTAAAAATGTTGACTCGTAATAGTGAATAGAAAAGTGATAAATAGAATTGACGCCACTGTACATTCTTGGAGATGTACAAATATGTGAGTAAAAACCTGTTGTCATCAATAACTAAAGGAAACAAGTTAGGAGCCTGTAACATGTTCATTTTATGAAAATGATTTTTTCCTCGCAAATGTGTTGAAAATCGTCGTATGACACGCGTGAGCTTTGATAATTACATCCTCGGCTTTATTATCACGCTCACCTGCGGTTCGCGTGACAATTCCGCCTCTGATGTAATGATCAACATACCTCACTTGTATCATAATGTACTATTACATATATATATATTCGGGACGCTTTGGTGACTTACTCTAATGTCATGTAAAAGTGTTAAGTAATAAAATAAATAAATAGGTAGACAGGTATACTAGGTACTTAAATATAGAAAATCTGTGGTTTTTTTTTCAAACCATTTTGTTCCGATCCGAGCCCTGCCTGAGAATAGAACTACGAACGTTTAGCCTAAGTAGTGGGTAGTGATAGTGACGCTGCCTATGAAGCTGAAGGTCCTGGGTTCGAGTCCCGGTAAGGGCAAATATTTGTGTGATGAGCATGAATATTTGATTCTGAGCCTTGCTTGGATGTTTTCTATGTAGGTATTTAAGTATTTATATCTATAATTATATATATATCATCGTCTAGTACCTATAACTATAACACAAGCTTTATTTTAGCTTACCTACTATGTGACTAGTTCGATTTGTGTAAGATTGTCCCATTATTTATTTACTTATTTAAAGCACGTTCAATAATTGATCAGTATCAATATTTCTTATTTTTCCAATAATTAAACCAGCAGCCCGATACATATGACTTTAGATGGTTTTTATTATAATAGGTACTAGCTTCTGCCCGCGACTCCGTCCGCGTGGAACTCTTGTATATCGTAGTTCCATACAAACTTTCACCCCCCATTTCTGCTGGGCTTATTTCCGGGATAAAAACTATCCTGTCCCCGGACCCGGACCCAGGACACAATTTTTTAATTTTGTAGGTCAAAAAATGAGTTTCCCCCATACAAACTTTGCATCCTTATTTTTCGTCACCCGGTAACGGGTGGGTTTTTCCAAAACCCTAAAATTACGTTTCTTGTATTGTAATGTAATAAGGATCAAGTTCTATACCTACACAAAGTTTGAAGTCTCTCACTTAAAATTTTACTTCATCCCCATACAAACTTTCAACCCCCTTTTTACCCCATTGAGGGTGGAATTAACAAAAATCTCTTCTTAGTGAGTACTTACGTTATATAAAGATTAATGATAATTAATCAATGTAAAATATAAATGTGTATATACACATATTTATGTTAAGGCACGGTGCACCAGGCATAGTAGAAGGTTTAGATAATAAGTATTATAATTTTTATATTAAGTATGTTTCAAAAGTAAAGTCATAAATCGGATTAGATACTCTCTCAAATTGGTGGTACGTACGTAGACTCATTCGATCATTTAGAAAGAAACTTTGTACCAAATTGTATAAAAAATGACCTATACGCGTGTCGCGGTAGGTCGTTGACCTCCTCTGGAACCACCCCGATTTCAAATTGTGCCTCTCTGTCTAGCATGAAGGCGGTTGGTACGGCAGCACTCCTCGCGCCGTCGCCCATTCTCACGTGCGCGCGCGCATCTTGGTGTAAAGTCGCGTCTATCAACAAGTCCTATTCTCTGGGCCAGTAGGTACTTACACTAATTAATTCCCCTCTAAATAGTTAAGTAAGTCCAATCTGGTTATATTTTGACACTAAGTTAAATTTCAAAACGAAAAGTAAACGGTTTCTTTGTAAAACACCTTACTTTAGTAGATTGAAGCTGGTCTGATTTTAGCTGCAGGTATCTAAGATTAGATATGGAACAGCCATATTTTTTACAGATAAGTACAATGAATTCTCAAAATAAGCAATTTAAAGAAATGCTTCGTAAGAAGTACTTCGATTAATATTTCCTATGTGCATTATGCGCGATCACATCGTCATGCCATTGTCAAGCACGGTATATGTGAGAATAGCTTGTGATACGAAGCACTTTCCATTATGCCATTGGTCGGCTATTAGATGCGAAGAATTTCTCACCGTACCGACCCCTATTCTCAGAGCGTCTTCCACTCGCGACCGTGGAAAAGTAGAAGAAAAGGAATACACTTTTTTCAAGTCTCCGTGCCGATGCTGCCGCTGCCGTGCCGGCTTCATTCTTGTAATTTATTTATTGGTCGACGAGCCTCTGAGAACACATAGCATTCAGTACCTGCTATGCCCATTAACTTGATATTTTATAATTTTAACGATTTAATGGGTAACAGATAAAAATGAGTTTGCATTAATTTGGTTTACTTAGACAGACACACACAGCGTAATGAAAACGGCTACCCTGGCACAGAATAAGTAATACGTAGACTACGTACAGGAGGTTCTCTGTTAACAAATTCCCTGTTTAGGTACGCCAAATGAATAAGTATAATTTACGATTTATGACGAAAAATTTTAGTCTCCAAAGTTTACAAAGCGAAAAGTAGGTACCTAAGAACGTTTACATACTCAGAAGATTGTACGGAAGCCTCGGTGCGCGAGTCTGACTCGCACCGTGGACGATCCCAAACTTACAAGCGGTTCGAATCGAACCGTTGAGTCTAACGAGAGACTTCGCCTCCTTGTGCGTGTTCTATCGCTTGTATAACGGGTTGTGCTCCGAAGAACTGTTCGAAATGATGCCTACCTAGTATGCCTACGGCTGCTTTTCACCACCGCACCGCTCGCCATCGGCAGGGTATCCATTCATCCTCACACCCTAAATGGTCGCGTACAGTACGGTTTCAGAGAAATTTCCTCCCTCGGACGCTCAGGTTGTGGAATGTGCTGATGCTCCCTGCCGAGGTTTTCCCAAGGGACTACAGTATATGGGGTTCTTCAAAAAAGGAGTGTATAAATTCTTAAAGGGTCGGCAACGCGCATGTAACACCTCTGGAGTTGCAAGCGTCCGTCCATAGGCTACGGTAACCACGTACCATCAGGTGGGCCGTAAGCTTGTTTTGAGAAAAGCCTAGGGAGGAAGGAATACCCATCAAATGAGAAGAGCCTTCAAAAAGGGTATTTACTTATAAGGTCGCCTCGGCGGCGCAAAGGTTTGGCGTTTCTCAGATCACACACTATAGGGGCCGATTACACAGTGAATAATTATTATCACATCTGTATTGACGTTATACAAGCAACTTATCCATACGTTTTATCACGATAATATTGCTATCAAGATCTTGCAATAGGTACTGTGTAATGCCTGCAGCATAGAGTTGGATGTTGACATGAAGTACCATCAATCAATATTAAGTAATTTAATTACGTGTTCAATTTAAAGATACATTTAAGAAAAGATCTCCTCAGGGCGCTTGGCAAGCGGCTGAGGGAGGCAACGGGCGACCCTCGCGCGGGCAGCTTTCTCGCGCAGAGAATTGCAATCGCAATCCAGCGCGGGAACGCTGCCTGCGTGATGGTCGCGATCAACTACCAAGGGCACCAAATTTTGATAGGTATTTTTAATTTTTAGCTTTAGTTATTTCAATTTTAGTTTTATATTCAAGTGTTTTTCATAAGTAGTTTAGTTTGTATATTGTTATTGTAAATAAATATTATAGTTGTATGTATAAAAAAAAACCGATCAAGTACGAGTCTGACTCGCGCACCGAGGGTTCCGTACAAACTTTCATGCACCATATTACCCGTCATGTCAGAGTGTGTTTGTTTATCAGCGATAGCTTTTTACCACGCGTACCGATTTCGATTATAATATTTGTATTTGAAAGAAGGGACTTTAAAGATACTCTGATAGGAATTTGAAGTTAAAAAATTACATACAAAAGTAAGTAAATTACAAATTTAATTAAGAAATTATTTTTGTAAAATAAAAAAAAATACGCTAGTTAGAGATATTGTTTTATTTTGTCAGGACTCCGTCCGTCTGTCACAACGTTAAATATCTCAGGAACTACTTAAGCTATCAATTTGAAATTTGGAACAACTGTTAAAAGGGTTAAGACACGTGTATGGAAACTGAAAAAAATAAATATACATTTTTATTTTCAGTTTAAATGACAAATATGAGGGGGGGTTAAAAAATCAAAGTCTAGTAAATATATCAAGTGGGGTATCATACGAAAGGGCTTGAGTTGCACTTTCTAAAACCGTTTTATTTTTTTTCTATAGTGGTTAAATTTTGATTAATTAAGGATAATGTAGAAAAAAATAGCATCCCCCCCCCCTTATCTCCGAAGTTTACGAAGAGAAAATTCTAAAATAATTACATATAATTAAGAGTAACATAAATAATACAGGAAAAATAAAACGATATCTCTATCTAGTTTATTTTTTTATTTATCAAAAATAATTTATTAATTAAATTTGTAATTTTCTTACTTTTGTATAAAACTTTATATCTTCAAATTCCTATCAGATTATCGTTAAAGTACCATCTTTCAAATTAAAAATCAATAATCGAAATCGGTACGCGTGATAAAAAGCTATCGCTGATAAACAAACATACTAGGTTGTAAGTTGTTAGTACCAAAATGCAGAAGGCGCAAACAACGGTAACTTCTACTATGAGCTTTTTAAGATTGTTCAAGAATGAATGGGGTCCTGACATGACGGGTATGGTGTATGAAAGTTTGTACGGAACCTCAGTGCGCGAGTCAGACTCGTACTTGACCGGTTTTATTTTTTATCTTATTTTGTAACTATCTTATTCGTCACCTATCTTAAGTAGGTAGGTACTTAATACTTGAAAAGTCTACAACTTTTTAATTCAATTTAGATTCAGGGGAGAAAGGAATCCTTCCTTAAAACACGCGTTTGCAGACAGCATAGAACATAAGTTGTGTCGGCAAAAAAGAAATACAGACCTAAGTCATGAGGACATACCTACCTATATTTTTCGAAACGTGCAATACTTAACTACCTAGGTACTTAGTTTTACCTCGGAATGAGTAACATATTTAATCCCGTAGGTACCTAATGCTTAGCTACGGCGCGGCGTAGGCGTGCTACTGAATAAATAAGTAAGTACTAAGTACCTACCTAAGTAGCTATCTGCTGGTTATCCACTGTACGCACATTTATTAACCGTCAAGATTAGGCTTCATACGAGTAACATAGGTACCTATTAGGAGTTCTAGATCAACTACGAGTAGAATGTATAGGTACCTACCTACTGCATACAATTGTCATCATCATCATCATATCAGCCGAAAGACGTCCACTGCTGGACATAGGCCTCCCCCAAAGCGTGCCACAATGACCGCGGTCCTGTGCCACCCGCATCCAGCGGACTCCCGCGAATCCAGAGGGGTAATCACTAATCACGTAACGTTCCAAACGCGCGTCGGTACAATTTAACCGTCAATTTTCCATATAAAAAGTGACATTTAGACCTACGTGTCGCGCGTACAATGCGTTACGTGATCGAGCTACAAGTCATACAATTGTAATATACTAGGTACTATTGCATTGGTGCGTCGGGCGTTAAAATCATCCTATTTTTTTTTATTAATGATATTTTTACTTGGGTTTGTTTTCTATTTTATTTATAACATGTATGAGGAATTTTGGAAATAATCAGAAGCGAGATCCCTTACTTTGTTCGCTGTGAATTGCTGATCATTATAGGTATCCATTATAACGATGGTATGAATTTAGATTCAGCAGGTCGATCACGTAACGTATTGTACGAACGTCGGGTAGGTCTAAACGTCACTTTTTATATGGAAAATTGACAGTTAAATTGTACCGACGCGCGTTCGGAACGTTACGTGATTACTGATTACCCCCCTGGTCTATGTCGGGGGTTAAATGGTGGCGGACCCAAGTCACAGCAATAAATAGCGCAATTTTAAACCAGCCGGCTCAATATGAGCGGTTACCTGTAAGCCTGACGAGTGTAGTTTTATAAATGAGGTAGGTAGGCGTCACCGCTCAAGGTCTCACGCCGTGGTGGTGGCAAAGATAATCTCTATTCGTGTATATACTACGTATGTATATAGCAGGCTAACTCCGAAGTGGGAAGGTAAGACGCCGTGCGACCGCTGCAACGCTCCATCGTTGCCTACTTGTACATATATTATACGTATTCATGTAGAACTACCCATTACGTTCAGTGACAAATCATTGAGTAAACATTTGCATGCCCATCTCCATGTAGCATGTTACATAACAGACATCTGTTATTATCGTAATACATTGAGCGACTTTTATCTAATATATATGAAAGGATCTTTTTTCGTGTCAAATAACGTCGTAACTCTATCTTAATATCATCCACTTGTGGGTCCTGTACGTTGTAATACTCACTTGTTATTATGCAGTGCATCTCCTTAAGCAGGCAAACCTGTACCTACTTATATATGAAGAAAAAAACTGTATGTACTATATGTACTTTAAGTAGTTTGGGGTTAAAGATACAATACTTAGTAACTATAAGGTATAAGTACGCTCAGGAAAATTCGAACGAATCATACAAAATGCAAGGAAATAGTACATTTCGATGCTAGTGCGGAACGTATGTCATTACGTCCCGAGTACGGAGATATCTTGCCACGAGCCGTAGGCGAGTGGCAAAGACTCGGGACGAGTGAAGAATGTCATTTCCGCACTTGTATCGAACGACGTTTATTAATACAGTTGCGAAAAAATAAGAAAAACAACAAGTAAGGAAAACCTGTATTAAAAAATTTTTTTTTTGATCAACTTCATTATTTTTCAACTGTATTAAAAAGATGTTACAGAATTAATAATATAAAAGTTTCGAATTCCTTACTTGTTGTTTTTCTTATTTTTAACCGACTTCAAAAAAAGGAGGAGGTTCTCAATTCGGATGTATTTTTTTTGTTATTTTTTTTATTTTTAATGTTTGTTACCTCAGAACTCCGTCATTTAAGAACCGATTCGTACAATTCTTTTTTTAACTGAAAGTATTCCAGATTGGTCCCATTGTTTCCAAAACCCCAGTTGGATGAAGGGAACCATGAGGAATTGAGGGAGCTCCTCAAATATATTAGGCACGCGTGTAGTAATTACGGTATTTTCTATTATAACTCGTGTATACCCGGAAATCATAAATTTGGTGAAGTGGAAGTGATGATGAAGACCACAGATGGCTTGTGGAACTTCTCAATGATGTACTTCAAACTATATAAGTACGTCACATATTCTGATATTATTCCGTTGAAATAGCAAAGAATTAAGTGCCAAAGGTAATTCTGAGATCCTTGAGGAATCGACGGAAGTCCTCAAATATTATCGGCCCACATACAGCGATTTGGTTTATTGATCTAAAAATCACAAAAGCGTTGATTTTTAGATCAATCTCGAAAATCAGTTCATGTGGTAAATTGGAAAAAAAATGTGGAAATGTTAATGTGGCTTGGCGGAGTACTGAATTGAAGTCGGTTAAAACTTTGTTTTGAAAGTAAATTATTTCGCAACTGTATTAAAAAACGTCGTTCGATATACCTACTTGAAAAAGTAAAAAGCACTAGTTCGGGAAAACCAACTTTCCGCACGCTTAACAGCTACGTAAATTAGCACTTTTTGAGCAACTGTATTAAGAGTAAAATATTAATACTTAGATAGCACCCAGAAAATAATTGTCCCTATTGCCTACACAGTTACTAAGAACTAAGTACGTAGGTAGTTTATTAAATAATGTCGAATAGTTTTTTGTGCAACGGTTGCAGTAGGTACTGTGCGCAAGTGGGAACAGTTCTCGGGCTGACCTTGCTGCGTGGGAGCGCGCTAGAAATCGGCTGCGCTTACGCAATTCCAACCACTCGGCGGTCGGGCGCGCGCCTCCGCGTCCGCGCCCGCGCCCCCGCCGCCATATTGCAATGCCCTACTGCTAGTACGTGCTCCCAATGCTCCCATCCACTCTAATCCTGCTCCCGTTTAAAATGATATCACAAAAATGCATTAGTTGCTTGTTTTTTGCATTTAACTGTTTACAATTTACATGATTGCAATCATACCTTTAATTTATTTAGGAAAAATAAATACACTGATCTGAAAACTCGTAATTTGTGTCGTGATTAAGCTGCTTTGCCCAAAGGTTGACTGGTAGAGAATGCTTATGGTACCGCGTTTTGTTCAATAACGATTACCTATATAAATAAATAGCATTTATTTATAATATAACAAGGAACGATAGTCCGTCCATCAGTAGACTTTAAGCGCTTATAATGTTATTAAACCTTCTTTATTAAGCCACTGACTGACGAGAGAGACGCAGCAATACTAAAGAGTTGTGTGTAATGTATAACAAACCCAGTAGGTATTTATTCTGTAGATTATCATAAGTACCTAAGTAAAGATTACAGTATAGCCATTAAAGGTCATATACCAGAAACTGACAAAGGGCGCACAGCAATCTTATACATACTTCTTGCATTTGACGAAGGCGAGTGGATTTGACGAGATTAGACTTTAGCGAGCGAAGCGAACGAAGTTCTCCGTTTCAGCTTGGGCCAATATTGTTTCGTATGTCCAGATGTCCGGCTATTCTCCTCTAAGTAGGGTTAGTATGAGTTACAATCGAAAACTCACGTTCCGTTACTACTTTCGGGATCGAATAAACGCGCTTCGAATAGATTTCGAAATAGCTACGGTATTCGTTGGTTCGACGGTTCGACCCGTCAATTTTGTAACTCGATTAAGTAAGTACTACACTTTTGTTTCTATAAAAGTGTAAGGATTCTATTGATAGCTTAAGATTTACACTTGGATATTTTTTCTAAAGTCTTTCAAGGTTTTCATAGGTATTTATGATTTTAATTAAAATATTTTTTAATCTTGACTTTTTTACATTAAGTAATTTGATGGTTTACATCCATCCATTTAGCAACACTACGTTATCAATTTTAACATGAGGCATCATGCCTATTATAAGTATAGAGATTCTTTGTCCATAACATTTTTAATATACATATATATATATATTTTTTTTAAATACATGCTCGCTCGCTCGTTCTACTGCTCATAGAGCGACTAATAATAATAGGAACGCGCCCACTCGTTTTTAGGTATTAAATACATAGATAGGTACCTACCCTACCCGTTTTTTTTCAACTTCGATTTGCAGCTAGTAAAAAGATATTCCGATCTGATCCGTAGCGTCGAAGATAAGCGTTGTTTAGGTCGAAAATAATTTCCTCCTGTCTTCTTTCAGCATCGAACAGTACTCCTTGGGGTGATGGGGGGGTACTAAATAAGGGTAGGTAAGTTCGTTGCAGCATAGTGAACCTATGCCACGGGCTACGTAAGTAGGTAGGTACCCCGTGATGCGCCGCACCCCTAACATTCACACACACGGAACGACGGCTCGTCAGAGAGGACACTATTAAGTATTTATTACCTAGGTACTTTGCGACTCTAGAATGCAATACCGGCAAAGTTACCTGCAGTTTTCCTCCAACAACCTAATTTAAATAAAGATCCAAACGATAAGATGTATGATTCTCTCCGTTTCTTGAGATGTGTGCCGGATATCATTTGGGGTTAATCGATTCACCGCCAAAAGTTGAGCTATAGTGAGATGAGATTAGTGATGGGTCTCGTGTAACGGGACTCTCGCTCGCCGCTGCTGGGCCGTACTGCTTCCTCCACTAGTAGACCCATTCGCTGCATAATGGCCAGCCTCGCCGACAGGTGTCCAACTTATTCACAAAACGCTATTTGATCGTGAACATCGCGCTGGTTTAGTTGGATCCCTAGATTCGAAACACGTATACATAATCGGAGGGCACGCTTATAGTGGTCCATCCAGTAAGGAAGTGGTTGAAAGTTTCGTGAAACCGCCCTGATTGCGAGGGACCGCTGACGGTATACCTACACTGCATGTCTCGTCACGTATTGCACGATGTCACTCCACGGTTTAAACACTTTAAACCAAATAATATAATACCAATATTGAGTAATACACAGAACGTTGCACTTGGAAATGTTTCCACATAAATATCCATTTGATCGAAACCGGTTACTAATGAATGAGTAATGACACTGCAATTAAAATAGTCCTTATTACCAATTAACTTACGAAGGGAATAGGTAGTTTTATCGAGAAACACTCATAAAATAATAATCTCCACTTATAATAAATCTCTAGAATCAGCCAGTTTGAAACTAAGCTTTGGTTTGTCACGAATGTTCTCAGCATCCCGAGAACGGAAAAATATGAAACATTTTTTGTAGGTACATTATTATTCTAGCTGCAACTCAGGATAGTTTTTATCCGACTGCGACGATTAATAAATTTTCCGAAATATACGACTTCATTTAATTTATCATTTATTTTTATTGAGATCAAACGCTGCTCCAACTGTCAGCTATAAGAAACGTCAAAAATGGCGGAATTGCATTGCCTTTCACTTAGTAATAATTTAAATCCCGTCTACAATAGACCTTTACGAGACAAATGCTAAAATATATACCATAAAAAAATATTCGATTCTGATATGAGAACTTATATGCGCAAATGTCGTATTATGGCGTAATTACAATAAATGTATCAACAAATTTGAACAATATAATTAACACGAATTTGTTTTTTTTTTAATGGCAATGGCACGCGCTTTGCGCATTCTGCCAAAGTACCTGCGGCGCTACCACGAAAACCGATACTCAATGTTCGTATATTTGCATCCCAGTCACTCGAGTATAGTTAGTGCGATAGAGATAGAGATACCCGAATATTTACGAGTTCCGAAGTTCGTGGTTACAGAAAAGGAATCGAAAATATGGTAAATAATCATAATGTATTTTCTCGAAAAAGAATTTAAAATAAATAAAGTCAAATGGAGAAAAAAACAACGCAAGAGGTTATATAGGTAATGACTAAGTTATGTTATAAGAGTCCAAAGTTTTAAGAGGGGGTATGTTCTGTCCCTTTTCCGCAAAACGCACCTTCATATGAAACGATTGTTTTTTACTATGACGCTCGAGGATCTTGACGTCACAGTCCCCGACCGTTTTCTCATTCTAACAAGCGACATTAAAACGGTTGTAGCTTCATAATTTTTTGAGATATTTGAATGGGAGTTTAGTCATCTTCTATCTATCTATACATATGACTGACTCACTCACTCACTCACTCATCAACGCAGAGCCGAAACTACTGGGGCTAGAGAGTTGAAATTTACACCAGAACTGCTTTTTACAACGTAGGCAATGGATAAGAAGGGATTTTTGGAAATTCTACCCCTAAAGGGCTTAAATAGGGGTGCAAAGTTTGTATAGGCGAAACTTTATTTTTTGAGCTAGAGACTTAAAATTTTGTATAAAGATTACTTATTAGAATACAAATAAAGTACTCTCAGCGTTAAGGAAAATTCTGCCCCTAAGGGGGTTAACAAGGGGTGCAAATGTTGTATGGGGGAAACTTTATTATTTTAGCAAGAGACATAATACTTTGTAGAAATATTACTTATTAGAATTCAAATAAAGTACTTTCAGCGTTTTGAAAAATTCTGCCCCCAAGGGGGTTAAAAAGGGTTGCAAAGTTTGTATGACCGAAACTCCTTTTTGAGATAGATTTTACAATACAATGAAAGCATTTTCAGTGTTTTGGAAAATTCCACCCCTAAGGGTATGAAAAAGGGGTGCAAAGTTGGTAACGGGGATTTTTTGAGCTATTACATAATAAAATAAAATAAAATACTTTCAGCGTTTTAGAAAATTCCACCAGTTAGGGGTGTATGGGGGTGCAACGTTTGTAAATATATTTTTTTAGCGACCGACCTTTGTTGAAAGATTACTTATTACAATACTTACAAATAAAGAACTTTCAGCGTTTTTGAAATTTTCACCCCTAAGGGTGATCAAAAGGGGTGAAAATTTGTATGGAGGCAACTTTTTTTTTGAGCTAGTGACTTGTGATTGTGTAGAAAGATTATTTATTAGAATACAAATATACAGGGTGTCCCAGAAATCAACGTCAAGCCGAAAACGGATGATAGACCGAGTCATAACAATAATCAGAAAAATACAAAAAAAAATCCAACTCATGTTCTTTTAAAATTATGGTCACTTTAAAAATTGAAAATTTACGACGATTGACCAATTAATGAATAAATAAAAAAAACCAACACGAGTTGGATTTTTTTTGTATTTTTATGAAATTACTGGTCTATCATACGTTTACGGCTTGACGTCGATTTCTGGGACACCCTGTATAGGTAAATTACTTTCAGTGGTTTGGAAAATTCCAACCGCTAAGAGGGGGATAAAGAGGTGCAATGTTTTTGTATGGGGAAAACTTTTTACTAAGGTAGAAACTTAAAACTCTGTAGAAAGATTAAAATACAAAAAAGTACTGCCAGAGTTTTGGAAAATTTCACCCCTTAAGGGGTTATAAAGGGGTGCAAAGTTCGTATTTAACACTTTTATTTAGTTTGTAGAAAAAATACTTGCCTATTACAATAAAAAAACTAAGTGTTTTATTTTTAATTTTTTTCCTGAAAAGCGTTCAAAGTTTGTATGGAGAGCAAGAAAATTTTGAAGTATGAGATTTGTAACTTCGATGTTAGCCTGTTTAGACTAAGGTCGTTGTTGTTCTACGTCCGTAGGAATAACCCTAGAAACCCTACACGTGACCTCCGGGTGGTGCTAAAAGAACAACAAACTCGGCAGCTGCACTGTTCCTTCTGAACCTCGCAGCGCACACTGGAACTCTATCAGCGACATCAATACGAATACATATATGTACCAGTGTGTAACCGCCATACGATAAATAAAATAAACTACAATACTTATTTTAGCGTTTTTTGAAATTCATCCCCTAAAGGGGATTATAAGGGTGTTCAAAGTTTGTATGGAGAGCAAGACATTTTTAAAGTAAGGGATTTGTAACTTCGGTTTTAGACTGTTTGCTAAACTACTACAAAACTTATTTCAGCGTTTTTTTAATTCATCGGCTAAAAAAAGGGGTTCAAATTTTTGGAAGTAAGAGATTTGTAACTTCGGTTTTAGACTGTTTAAGTGTTGACTTCTTCATCTTCATCCCTTTCCATTCAAATTCCACTCATTTACTAAAAGACTAGGTACAAAACTAATTTCAATGTTTTTTTTTAAATTCATTCCTTAAACATACATTTAGACGATGACATGGTAATACGCGGACGAAGTCGCGGGCAACAGCTAGTTAAGTAATAAAATAATTCAGCAACTCATTTACATAATTAGCTATCTAGATCGGAATTAATAATGGGACATGAGACGTTTCTAATGAATGAATCCTGTTAATTAGATGTTATTGAGTATTACGTGTACGGAAGGGTGTAGGTAGAATGGCGTATGGCGGAGGTGCGGGACGAGGTACCTTCGTCTTTCGTGAGCCTTCTAGGAACTGGAGCTGCGGGAATCCTGCGCGCTCCAGCGCTGACACATTTCCGAACCATGCGCCATAAAATGTGTGTAGCTTAGATAAGTAGGCATATTTAATTAAACTATAACTTCGTTTTTTTTAGCATTAGAGAGACCTTTGCAGAACGAGATATAAGGTTTTTTATCGGGCACACTCTGCGGATCGAACAGTGAATACGAGTTAATAAATATCACGTATTTATTATCATGTTTTAGTAATACATATATTACTCAGTGTTGTGAACAGATAAGAAACATAATATTAGTTAATTTATATTCTAAGATGAAAAGATAAGAATTTTAATAAATTGCGTTTGCAATTTTTCATGGAAAGGTTGTACATTAAAAAACCTAAAGAGGCAGAGTTCTCACACAATTTTTAAACGTCACTGTCACTATCTGTAATTCACTCATGTGGGTTTTTCATTCGAGTTCATATTGTTGTCGGTTGAGTCGGTTGTGATTTCTATAGCTGTAAGCTTACTTAAAGATTGTTGTTATCGTTTTTGTTGAATTTTGTTATTAGTTGTTGATCTATCTAAATAGATTCTATTTAGATATTTTGTTTGTTGGTGCACATTTACAATGTATGAAGCCGAGGCTGGCCCGAGTGGGCTACAGAAGTCGCAGCCGGTTCCGGTTAATGTTTTTTCATCTCCAAAGAAGAAAAGGCATAAGCAGAATCCTCTGACTGCCAGTGAAAAGCGGAAACGGGTGGTGAATATTTACAAATGAGTGTCAGAAATGTGCCGTAGAAAGGAGTATCCCACTAAATCGGACCGTGTGAAAAAGACTGCCGAGACTGCTGGCATATCGTTGGCTACGGTATACAACATTTTAAAAGAAAATATATGCGTTCAGCTATCGGTAAATATCAAATGATATGTACTCGTATGTACATAAGTTCCGAGAAATTCAGTGGTATCGGTCGAAATCGAAGAAGGAAGGTTTACGACCACTGCTTCTTTGTTTACCCGTTTGACAGATAATTCTAATTTTAAAAAAAACGAAGTATATGTATAGGTAGTTGCCAGTGTTGCTATCTATACTTAGACCAATAAAATACCTTCCATGAAGTATGTACTATATGTACATGTGATAAAAATCTCAAATTGGTAGGTTTGTATGTTTGGTTAATTTACGATATTTTTTTTGCTTGGCCCATTTTTGTTTTAATTTAGCGATATGGTTATTCGACCATAATCAAATCTGTGGGATATTGAATGGAATAGAATACTTACATGTGCTCTTTTATGTAATTTCATGAATTTTGAGTTCTCTTACATTTTTATATATTTTTATTTGTTTTCTCATTGACACTTACTTCCACTCCCATACTATACTACAATTATTTGTCCAACTACCACTCTTGCAGCAAAAACTGTCAATCTCGAAATGGAATTTCTATCCCGTTTTTTAAGTTAACATAAAGTCCTGTGATATTTAATCCACATCGTTTATGAAAAGCTTTCATGAAGTACAATTTTCGTTAATTTTTTGAATTTTTTGAAAACGTGTCCAAATTTCAACAATGGGCCTCCATAAGAAGGCTCAAAGTCACCCAAAGGGCAATGGAGAGGGCTATGTTGGGAGATTCTCTGCGTGATCGCATCAGAAATGAGGCTATCCGCAGCAGAACTAAGGTAACCGATATAGCCCTCCGAATCGCTAAGCTTAAGTGGCAGTGAGCGGGGCACATTGCACG
Organism: Epinotia brunnichana; assembly: GCA_963854355.1. Taxonomy (NCBI): domain Eukaryota; kingdom Metazoa; phylum Arthropoda; class Insecta; order Lepidoptera; family Tortricidae; genus Epinotia; species Epinotia brunnichana. The sequence continues at coordinate 52,291,336 of OY977935.1, read as the reverse complement.
TAGAACCGATGGCCATTGGGGCGGAAAGGTTCTTGAGTGGCGACCACGTACCGGAAGGCGAGGCGTGGGTAGCCCCCCCCCCCCCCCCCCCCCCCCAAGGTGGACTGATGACCTGGTAAAGGTCGCGGGAGTCCGCTGGATGCGGGTGGCGCAGGACCGGTCATTTTGGCACTCTTTCCTATGTCCAGCAGTGGACGTCTTTCGGCTGATATGATGATGATAATGATGATGTGTCCAAATTTTGACGTTATGTGTAACGTCATGAAAGTAACGCTTATTTTTCCTACACTAACTGAATATACTCCCACTGGTAAATATGTTTCTCGAATGGCAACACCATTCAACATGATGGCAACATAGAAAAAAAGAGCAACCATTTTTGCTGAGTGAAATGATGTTTTATGTCGACGACAGTTTTGTGGCTCGAAAAAATATTGTTTTGTGTGTAAACTGCACCGTAAGTAGAAATATAATATTGTTCTATTATACGTGATTATGCCGATTTACAATTCAATAACAGAATTAAAGGGATTCTCAATTGAGTGCTATATTTTTTAAGTTAGAAGGCAACATGTATCACAGTCGGCCAGTAGTAGTACCTAGTAATCTCCACTTATAATAAATCTCTAAATTAAAAAAAGAATCAGCCAGTTTGAAACTAAGCTTTGCGCGGTTCGAATGTTCTCAGCATCCCATGAACGGAAAAATATGAAACATTTTATATAGGTACATTATTATTCTAGCTGCAACTTAGGATATATTTTATCCGACTGCGACAGTTAATTAATTTTCCGAAATATACGACTTCATTTAATTTTTCATTTATTTTTATTGAAATCAAACGCTGCTCCAACTGTCAGCTATAAGAAACGTCAAATTTTCGTCAAAATGGCGGAATTGCTTTGCCTTTCACTTATTAATAATTTAAATCCCGTCTACGATAGACCTTTACGAGACAAATGCTAAAATATAAACCATAAAAAAATATTCGATTCTGATATGAGAACTTATTTGCGCAAATGTCGTTTTATGTCGTAATTTCAATAAATGAAATCAACAAATTTGAACAATATAATTAACACGAATTTGTTTTTTTTGAATGACAATGGCACGCGCTCGGCGTATTCAGCCAAAGTACCTGCGGCGCTACCCACGAAAACCGATACTCAATGTTCATATATTTGCATCCCTGTCACTCGAGTATGGTTAGTGCGATAGAGATAGAGATACCCGAATATTTTCGAATTCCGAAGTTCGTGGTTATATCTCAGGAATCGAAAATATGGTAAATAATCATAATGTATTTTCTCGAAAAAGAATTTAAAATAAATATAGTCAAATGGAGAAAAAAACAAAGCAAGAGGTTATATAGGTAATGATTAAGTTATAAGAGTCCAAAGTTTTAAGAGGGGGTATGTTCTGTCCCTTTTCCGCAAAACGCACCTTCATATGAAACGATTGTTTTTTACTATGACGCTCGAGTATATTGACGTCACAGTCCCTCATCGTTTTCTCACTCTAACAAGCGACATTAAAACGGATGTAGCTTCATAATTTTTTGAGATATTTGAATGGGAGTTTCATTATCTTCTATCTATTTATCTCCACTTATAATAAATCTCTAAATTAAAAAAAGAATCAGCCAGTTTCAAACTAAGCTTTCTGTGGTACGAATGTTCTCAGCATCCCATGGACGGAAAAATATGAAACATTTTATATAGGTACATTATTATTCCAGCTGCAACTTAGGATAGTTTTTTATCCGACTGCGACAAATACTTTATTTTCCGTAATATACGACTTCATTTAATTTTTCATTTATTATTCTTAAAGTATATCGCCGCCACATCTGTCAGCTAAAAGAAACGTCACAATCACAGTAATAAGAAATACTACGGACAAAATGGCGGAATTGCTTTGCCTTTCTTTCGCCTATTAATAATTTTAATCCCGTCTAACGATATACATTGACGAGACACATAGGTACCAAAAGCAAATATAAAATTAATCGATTTTGATATGCGAACTTATATGCGCAAATGTCGAATTAAGGCGTAATTTGTACAAATGTAAGAACAAATTCGAACAATATAAACTTGGTTTTTTTGAATGGCACGCGCACGCTCTTTGAGTATTCAGCCAAACCACGAAAACTGAAACTCGAAGTTCGTATATCTGAGGGCCTACCGCGAACGGCATTCGAAGTTTTCCCTCTCTGTCGCACTTATGTACGAACTTGTAAGTATGACAGAGAGGGGAAACTTCGAATGCCTTTCGCGGTAGGCCCTCTGCATTTCTGTCATTTGTTAGTGCGATAGAGATAGAGATACCCGAATATTTTCGAATTCCGAAGTTCGTGGTTTAAAAGAAAATACGGATGTCGGATAGATCTAAATTAATATTTTATGTGTGAATATGGTTAAAATTATTTGGAAATACTATTGTTGTTATTGTTTTAGTATATTTGACTAGCTTTAAGTTTAATATTGTACGTCCGAAATGGGCAAGCTGTTGGACTTTATTTTACACAAAACAACTAAATGTACACAGTTCTGACAATAAAGAAATCTTATTTTATCTTATCTTATCGAAAATAGGGATGTAGACACTAAACAAAATAATCATAATGTTGTATTATCTCGAAAAAAAAACAACGCAAGAGTCTATATAGGTAATCACTAAGTTATAAGCGTATAAAGTTTTAAGAGGGGTTTTGTTGCGTCTCTTTTCCGCAAAACGCACCTTTATAATGAAACAATTGTTTTTTACTATGACGCTCGAGGATCGTGACGTCACGGTCCCTGATCGTTTTCTCACTCTAACAAGCGACATTAAAACGGTTGTAGCTTCGTAATTTTTTAAGATATTTGAATGAGTTTTTCGTTTCTTCTTTCTTTTGAAGTGAGTCTACAGCTCTCTATTTGGAAGACAAGGGTGAAAATTTGGATGTAATCTATTTTGATGAAATTTGGTGTAGATATAGGTTAAGTCCTGGGAAAGGACATGGGATAGTTTTTACCCCAGAAATCATCCCCTAAGGGGGTGATATTAGGGGTGAAAATTCGGATGAAACCCATTTTAATACAATTTGGTATAGAGATAGCTTGAGTCCTGGGAAAGGACATAGGATAGTTGTAATTCCGGAAATCACTCCCTAAGGGGGTGAAATGGGGGGGTGAAAATTTGGATGAATCCCGTTTAGATGAAATTTGGTATAAAGGTCGTTTGAGTCCCGAAGAATGACATTAGATAGTTTTCATCCCGAAAATCATTCCCTAAGGGTATGAAATAGGGGGTGAAAGTTTGGATAAAATCCATGTACCTAGATGAAATTTGGTATAGAGATAATTTGAGACCCTTCAAAGGATATAGAATAGTTTTTGCCTCGGAAATCATCCCTTAAGATGGTAGAAGTTTGTTTGCATTATATTTTCTATATGTTAAGTTCTACGCGGACGAAGTCGCGGGCAACAGCTAGTATAGTAAATAAATAAATAATAAATATCTGCAGACAATCTTACACAAATCGACCTAGTCCCAAACTAAGCAAAGCTTGTATATGGGTACTAGACAAAGATAAACATACTTATATATAGATAAATAAATACTTAAATACATAGACAACATCCATGACTCTAGAACAAATATTCGTGCTCATCACACAAATAAATGTCCGTACCGGGATTCGAACCCAGGACCTCTTGCTTCGTAGGCAGCGTCACTACCAACTAGGCTAAAGCGGTCGTCGATATAACGACATATACCCTACCACCTTACACGAGTGCAACATCAGAGTAACGAAATGGCTAAAATTAAAAAACTATGCTGATGTAGAGAATATAATGCAGAATGTTACTTAGTAATATTGTATGATTAACACATACATACACAGGCACACACACACACATTCACACACACACACACCCACACATGCACACACGCGCGCGCGCAAACGCATCATAGTAGATTGTACAACAAGTGCATAAAACGCACCATTTTACTCGAGACGTTTATCCATCCGAGCGAGCTTGCGAGCGAGGATAGATATAAAGTCGAGTGTAAAATGGGTTTTATGGACGAGTTGTACACTCTACTTTTCACTTCGATTGCGAGGAAATGAAACAGCAACACGTAAATATAGTAAATGCTATAAGTTGTTGTTATGGCTTAAATACTATACTGATCTACTAAATTGAAAAATAAACAAATATAAAAAATAATAAATGAGACGAAATACAAATTATAAGTTTATTTCATGAAGTTTTATTGTGTACTTTGGCTGTTGGTATCTTTGCCTTGGTCTTAGAATACGAACGAAACGAAATAAAATAAAGAGGTTGTTGTATGAAGTTAAAGATGTTCGTGTGGCTGTTGCAGCGATTGCCTTGGTCTTCGACGAAGATTTTACTTTATGCTCTAGAGCATAAAAAGCGACTTTATGTCGCCTACGCACGACATAAAGACGAACTTTTAGAGCATGAGAAGTGAAAAATATATTTTATCCTTTGTTAGTTTTAGATTTTTCAACATGTTAATAATTTTCTATATATCAGTTACCTTTCTTATGTATATGTACGTTAGTTACCACAGTGGAAGAGCGGTGTCTCTTAATACAGGTATTATAAATACTTAAAAGAGGCACCAGTCTATATTGTTAAATAGTATAAGTTGCTGCATAAATAATTTTTCCTTTTCATTTGAATTTTCATATCCTGCCAATTTTTTGTCATGAATGTATTATATTAACTTTGGAGGCTAGCACGAGTTGGTTTACCTAAACTATAGTTAGGTACCTACATTTGAACTAAAGCAGAAATGAATGATTTTTGGGGCAATAAGTAGCCTTTACTACTAACGAACCAACAACGCGCAAAACAGACGAATAACACAATTAAGCCAAATTGACCATGCTCCAGCTTCATCCCGAAATACTTTCCGAGAATGCCCATCTATTCATTTAATTTAGAGCATATCAATGTAAATGAGCTTGAAGTTGGTTGCGCCCCGCCTTGGGCCGGCGAATGGTCGGTGTTCGCCTGCGGACATTTCTTTCTCATGATTGCAGTGTGTTATTGCCGGCGCGAGATGTCTAACAGTATCCGCGGCGAAAATTGAGCGTCCGAATCGAGTCAATGAACCGAAAACTGACCGTTAGCCGCACCGATTCTAACAGGACGGGCCCTTTTACTTCCTACTATTTTTGTCCTCAATGTAACTTTTTACCAGATAAAGGTAGCCGAGAATCGAGGAGGCGTCCGGCGGCTTGGACATAAGAGCGCTTCTTCTAATAGAAACCGAGTGCGTGTGTAGGCTAACCATCACACAAGGGATACTGGAAACCAATGTCGGATATAAAATTGAGAACAAGACAATAGGTAGATACTTGTTGAATATTTAGACAATGAATATATTGTTATTTAATCAGTATTGACGTGTAATATTCTTAGGTACTTGTGCAATCATTAGGTATCGTTTAAATATTGAATCTCCAGGTCTTAATTAAGTAGTGCAATTTACCACGAACCCTACTTACATAATTAACAAGCATGTAATGCAGTAACACGTGACCACGCGCTAAAAACGTTGCCATGTTATCTAAAAGTGTAGCTTTTTCCTTGTACTAATTAAGTCGTGGATTGAAGGCTCTTCTGTTTGTCGGAGCAAAAGGTAGTTTCTGTCCGCAGCTTTTACCCGCGTATATTATAAGTAACAGTTATGGCGACCGTTCTCTCGACGCCGTTACTGCAAAAATGCTTATTCATCGACACTCGAAATATTCAAAAAAGTAAGTAGTTGGTAGTAGCAGTCAGTGGCAATTGAAATCGCATTGAAACGAATTAATTTACAGTTGTTTCCTATATTCAATCAAGGTTCGATATAGATGCTACTCTCGACAATCGGTAACTACTTAGCTATCTACTGTTTGTATTGGCAATTCATTTATTTGGACGACAAAGTGTAAGATGTATATTAATTTATTCTATTGTCAGCAGGTATGGCAAAACTGAAATGCCACTAAAGTATTTAAAAGTTAAAAAGCAATGTCAATCTTTACGTATTCCAGCAACTTATTACTGTAGGTAAATATCTAATAGAGCATATCTATACTTAGTAGCACATTCAACATTAATTTCATTAGTTCTAAGTATTAAGGCTCGTCCCGTTTAGCACACGTTATGGTATGATGATGATGATGATGAATGATGAACCATGAACACTTTATTTGTAATAATGAATGATTCAGAAATATAAAGTTTCGCTCTTTAGTCCACAACTGGACCAGAAAACTCTGGAAATCCAGTAGGAAGCAACTCAGAATTATATCTGGGGTGTTCACTGGTCACTTCGGGGTCAAGGATCTTTTGGCCAAGATGGGACTATCTGATAGTTTAGACTGTAGAATGTGTGGCGAGGAGGATGAGACTATGGAACACTTATTGTGTGAATGTCATGCCCTTGCCAGACAAAGAATGAACTACTTTGGTAACGGTTACCCGCAACCAAAGGAATTCAAGGTGCTCCCGGCGAACTGCATCATCCGCTTTGTGGAAATGATGGAGCAAGCCTGGGAGCAGGTATAAAGGAGAGGGCAAATGCACAAAAGATCCCACTGGGTCGAAGTGCATCCGAAAGGGCCCTCACCTAGATAAGATAAGATAAGATAAGTCCACAACTGGCTGACATATTTCGGCAACTTCAGCCTTCCCACAGAGAGGAGACATACACGTAGTCCAAGTGAACGTCTAAATATTCGATGTCTAAGACTGACACCTTTCGGGCTAAATTGCGTAACTTGAGCTTTTCAGTTCAAGTTACGCATTAAGTTTCACATGCCACCTGCAAGGCAAATCCGTAACATTTTGAACACGCGTTAGGGGAAATGACAGTTAATATCGAAAAGTTACACATTTTTACCCCTCTGTTATTATTATTAAACGTGATTTAGGTGTCGTTCTGCACTTGGGAATAAGTAGAGAAGTCGCATGAAAGAGCCTGTTCCATAAATGTAGCAAAAAATACAGTTTCAATGGAATTAAGTAGTCCTGAGATTTGTTTTCTCAAATATTCTGTATTTACTAAAGTATGTATTTTCATAGGCACGAAAAAAAAACATAAATAAATAAAAACATGTAAACGGGCTGTTTCATAATTGATGTTTGTTGTGCCACGAAAGGTTATGAACGAGCCCTTAAATTTGCAAAATACCCAATAAACGCACCCTATAGAAAACAATAAAAAAAACTAAGTATACTTACATTTGTTACAAATTCTTAACGGTTATAGCAATTTTATGTCATTTGTAACAACTGGTTTTATCTTACTAGCTGTTGCCCGCGACTTCGTCCGCGTATAACATGTTATCGTCTAAATGTTTGTTTAAGAGGATTGTGAAGTGCCGATACGCGGCACCAGTAGGTATTTTAAAAAAATCTATCTGTTTCACATCGCTCTGTGCCTCACCCGTATCGTGCGATAGAGAGAGTAGCTAGTCCTGGAGGCAATTGCCTACATTTCCTTGTTGAAATATTGTTCCGGGTGATAACGTTTTTACCCCCCTAAACCTTTATGAAATGAAATAATTTTGGTATTATTAGATTCAGTACACTATAATCTATGTCTGTACGTTTTCTTTTTTTAGCAAATCAGATTAGATTAATTAAAAAAAAATAAAACGATAGACAAAGTTTTTAAGTCAAAAATATCGATTTTTAGATGCTACTAACTTTTACCGCAAGCAATATTTCTTAAAAATCAAAACGTACAGACCTAGTTTTTCATTATATCTACAACATGTCCAAAAATTATAATAATCGAAGAATGTTTACAGGGTGAAAAACGTTATCGCTTTTTGTATGAAAAATTACAGGTTCACAATCCTCTTAAGGAATGAATTAAAAAAAAACATTGAAATTAGTTTTGTACCTAGTCTTTCAGTAAACAGTCTAAAACCGAAGTTACAAATCTCTTACTTTAAAAATGTCTTGCTCTATATACAAACTTAAAACCCCCTTTGAACCCTCATAGTAAACAGTCTGAAACCTCAGTTACAAATTTCTTACTCCTTTTAACCTTCTTAGGAATTCTTTCGCGAATAAAAAAAAAACGCTGAAATAAGTTTTGTAGTATTTTAGCATGTTTGTTTTGTCTAAAACCGAAGTTACAAATTCCTTACTTTAAAAATGTCTTGCTCTCCATACAAATTTTGAACGCCCTTATAATCCCCGTTGGGATGAATTAAAAAAAACGCTGAAATAATTTTGTTAACAGCCTAAGATCGAAGTTACAAATCTCATATCTTTAAAATGTTCTTGCTCTCCATACAAACTTTGAACCCCCTATTAACGCTTTTCAGGGAAAAATAAAAATTAAAACACTAAGTTTTTTGTTATTGTAATAGATAACTATTTTTTCTATACTATAACATTATAAATTTATTAAATCACAAATTGGGTTATAAAATAATAAGTATTAACAAAACTAATTATTAAAAACTAAATAAAATATAACTAATTAAACTGAATCTAAAAATGGCCCCTGCGGCATTGTGCCAAAGACGCTGGCAGCATTACCTCGCTGAATACTGCGGTCACCGGTGGCATCTATAAGCCTCTTCGACATCTCCTTGAAGAGGCTTTAAGGCTCCAGGGCCCCACGGACCAAGGGTCTCGACGCCAAAAGGCACGAAATTGTACAAGCTTTGCTTAGTTTGGGACTAGGTCGATATGTGTAGGTAAGATTGTCCGCAAATATTTATTTATTTATTTATTTATTATTATATTTTTCTGCAAACTATCAAGTCTCTAGCTAAAAAAAAGTGTTTCCCATGGGAACCTTGCACCCCTTTTTAACCCCTTAAGGGGTGGAAATTTCCAAAAACGCGAGTAGTACTTTTTTGTATTTTAATAAGTAAGTACTTAATCTTTCTACAGAATTTTAAGTTTCTACCTAAAAAAAAGTTTTCCCCATACAAACATTGCACCTCTTTAACCCCATCTTAGCGGGATCAACTTTCCAAACCACTGAGAGTAATCTACCTATTGTATTCTAATAAATAATCTTTCTAAACAATTTCAAGTCTCTAGCTCAAAAAAAACCGGTCAAGTGACTCGCGCACTGAGGGTTCCGTACAAACTTTCATACACCATACCCGTCATGTCAGGACCCCATTCATTCTTGAACAATCATCATCAACGAAGCTCATAGTAGAAGTTACCGTTGCAAAACGCCTTCTGCATTTTGGTACTAACAACTTACAACCTAGTATGTTTGTTTATCAACGATAGCTTTTTATCACGCGTACCGATTTCGATTATTGATTTTTTATTTGAAGAACTCATAATCTGATAAGAATTTGAAGATATAACATTTCATACAAAAGTAAGTGAATTACAAATTTAATTAAGAAATTATTTTTGATAAATAAAAAAAATAAGCTAGAAAATAAAAATGTTTAATTAATTTGTTCATTTTCCAAACACCCTTTTAACAGTTGTTCCAAATTTCAAATTGATAGCTTAAGTAGTTCCTGAGATATTTAACGTTGTGACAGACGGACGGACAGAGTCGCACCATAAGGATTCCTTTTTTTTCCTTTTTGGTACGGAACCCTAAAAATTTACTTGCATACAAATTTTCACCCCCTTTTCATCACCCTTATTTTTTTCCAAAACGCTGAAAGTACTTTATTTGTATTGTAATAAGTAATCTTTCAAAAAAGTTTTAAGACGCTCGCTAAAAAAAATATTTCCTCAATACAAACGTTGCACCCCCTTATACACCCCTAAGGGGTGGAATTTTCTAAAACGCTGAAAGTATTTTATGTTTATTTTATTATGTAATCTTCCTAATAAGTTTTGAGATTCAAGCTCGAAAAAGTCCCCTTTACCAACATTACCGGCTCTTTCATAACTAATTCTTACATATAACAAATATAATTTTCAAAACAACAAGGATATCAAAACTTTTGCAGATTAGTTAAACCCATTTCAAGATGCATAAACCTATAATCATTAGTAATTAAATAGCAAAAGACAAAATAAATGGAGCAAAATACTTTCTTTTTGGTGCCCAAAACTTTGACTCCATCTATCGGTGCCGTTGGTTTCAGCGAACTGTCAAATGTTTGTGGGTGAAGAGAAATAAAACCTAGAAATAATAATAACAAAGTTTAAACCGACTTCAATTCAGTACTTCGCCAAGCCACATTTCCTTTCCAATTCACCACATATACTGTTTTCCGAGAGCAAATGCGTTGATTATTACAGATAAAACCCAAGTCGCTATCTGTGGGCTGATAATATTTGAGGAGTTCCGTCGATTCCTCAAGAATCTCAGAATTAACACTTCATTAGTTACTACTTCAACGGAATCATGTCAGAATCTTTGACGTACTTTACATCTTTGAGGGGTTCCATAAGTCATCTGTGATTTCCGAGGGTAAATATACGAGTTATAATAGAAAAAAACCGAAATTAGTACACGCGTGCCTATAAAGTTTAAGGGTTGCCCTCAATTCCCTTGGGATTCCTGACTTGGTCGGACAATAGGACCACCTCAGGAGTAAACCCTTTCGATTAAAAAAATAATCTTCGAAATCGGTCCACAATTTACGGAAAAAACGCGGACATACATTTAAAAAAAATACATACAGACCATACAGTGGAACGGGTGTCCATTTAGTCGCATTAATAACTATTGTCATAAATTCGATTGTCACAACATTATGCATAAAGTTGTTGCTCATAAAAGTCTTTTGTCATTAATAATTCTGCGCATAATATTTGTACTTTGTCATATATTTTTTAACCATAATGTTGAATATCATGATTTTAGGGTTACGTACCAAAAAGGTAAAAAAGGAACCCTTACGGTGCGACTCTGTCCGTCTGTCCGTCTGTCACAACGTTAATTATCTCAGGAACTATTTAAGCTATCAATTTGAAATTTGGAACAACTGTTAAGAAAGTTAAGACACGTGCATGGAAAATTAAAAAAAGAGTTCTGAGGTAAGAACTCTGTAATTTAAGAACCGATTCGTACCTTCAATATTCTTTTTTTAATTGAAAGTGAATGCTTCCAGATTGGTCCCATTGTTTTTTAAAACTCCAGTTGGATGACGGGAACCGCAAGGAATTGAGGGAACTCCTCAAATATATTAGGCACGCGTGTAGTAATTCCGGTATTTTCTATTATAACTCGTGTATTTACCCGGAAATCATAAATTTGGTGAAGTGGAAGTGATGATGAAGACCACCACAGATGGCTTGTGGAACTTCTCAATTATGTAGGTACTTCAAACTATAAAAGTACGTCACAAATTCTGATACGATTCCGTTAAAATATTAGCAAACAATGAAGTGTCAAAGGTACCTAATTCTGAGATCATTGAGGAATCGACGGAAGACCTCAAATATTATCAGCCCACATACAGCGATTCGGTTTTTTTCTCTAATAACCAACGCATTTTATATGTAAAAGTCTGACTTACTTATTTACTATTACCCCTTCTGGAGTTCTGAATATTTACCTCACTATTCTCACTACCTGGCACAGAATTATTGTCTGTGTTTTGTTAAAGATTCAATTGGGAATATCTAATTTAGTAAGGGAATCATTCGTTATATTGCCAATTGCTAAATTAGTTTCCGCATGAAAAGCTGTGCTGTAAATATTCTAGAGCAAAATACCTATGGTGTTTATACAAATACGAGTGTGACTTACGGCCAGCTAAAATCGTTAAATATTTAATTTTAAAAAACGCCACTAACTTAGGTACTTATAAGTCGATTTAGCGCGATAGAAAAATAATAAGTAGGTACATGAGATTATTATTGTAGTGCAAACAAGGCCTGAGAATAGCCAGTACCTCTCCCATCTACCCATATTTATTAGCTTCATATACCTAGATGCAAATTGCAATCGATGCGGATGACCTATATTTTTGTGAACTTTTCACAGCCGACGAGGTACCTATACTCAGGTTATGTTTATTTCAGGGCATGCCCGCTATTCGAGGGAAAGTGTTGGCGTTGGCAAGCTTTATGCATCAACCGCGGCGCTGAAAACTGGGTCAGCCCGCTGTAAGGACTTCAGCTAACAGTGGCACGATGACCTAGCCTAGGTCAGGTCACTGAGCACTGAATTATACCTCGTTCCAGGCCGATCGATACAGCAGCCCAACAACCAAAGCATGCCCTCTTACGTGATTTTTGGTTGCACAGCATGAAAGGACGACGCGAGCGAAACGTACCTATATACCTACATACTATGTATTTTTGATAACTTTTTAGAGTTAACGCTAACATCACTTTGAATATTATTTTATCAATATTGGTGATAAAAGATGGTACAAGATGTCCGATTATTTAGATCTTTGGTGGTGTACGTGGTGTTAGGTTTTTAAAACGACTCAGCCAAAATGAATAGGGCTTTAATTTTATTCCCTTCTGCCATCCTTCTTCGAGTTTTGTAACTAGTTTACGAAATGTATACCTACATTGACCAATACTTTGTCTCCCTTAATAACTCCGGTGTCTCTATTATAACCAGCTACGATATGAATACTTATCTCTTCCCATAACTTCTGTGCCCGTGTAATAAAACAACCATTTTGCAATCCTGTTTAGAAAATGAGTTATGAAATATTTTTTGTCCTGATATTTGTCAGTGTCCCGTACCAAACTGGTGTTGCAGAACTCTCATTTATGTATCGTACGATTCATAAGATGCATAATAAAATATGAAAGGTGAAGAAATGTTCAGAATGAAAAAAGCACCCAAGTATTTCAATGACTGTGTGAAATTTTTAATCATCATAGGTATATATAATATATGTCCGTTTGTAAAATCTTGACTACCAATAGCAACTACTCGTACCGCCTGGCTGTAGTGTAGGCAGCTGTGTAAAAAAAATATCCGACTTTGTAGCTGGTTACAAAACTCGGTTAAGTACAAGTGGGTTTTATTACTCGTAGTATAGCGACGAGCAATTCAATACTCGAATCATTTGGTATTGTAATTATACCTGTCTAAGGATTTAGCGATAGCGACGGACCAAAGCGCCTGTTTAGGTATAGGCCAGATTCTTTTTCTAGATCAGATCTTTTCTTTAAGACCCATCGGTCCAACAAAGCAATTGTTTAGCCACCATGCCAAAAATGCTTCTAAATTAAGGAGACGTGAGCTCAGAAAACGGATATTTAAAAAGTTGTAGTGTTTGTTTAGATTATAATTCGGCTGCCCTTAATTTAATAAGCAATCTTGACGCCATTTTCAAGGGACAACAGCTATTCGAATCCTGAGTTTTTGACTTTCGCTCGATAGAAAAAAATCACGAAGATAGGTCTAAAATAGACTTAAAGATTCGTAACCAATTATGCACAACAGCTAAATATATTAAAATTGGTTCTAAAAATCGGCAATAGCATGTTTGAGAGAAATCTGCTATTACTTTTTTATTTATTTAAACGCACATAAAATTAAAATCAAAAATCTTCATATCCGCGCTTCCGAACACGTGAGCGAGATGGAAGTGTCCATCTCGCTCGCTATCTTCTCTTTAAATACCAAATAGTTAAAATTGCTAAGTAGGTAGTATATTTTTGATGAGGTTCTCCTTTGCCAAGAGTAAAACCGCCTTTTGGTTAAAGGAATGTTGGTATTTTCTACGTTTATTTTACAGTATCCATTAGCGGTTACACTTAACTTGTTTACCACTTAACAATTAAAGACAATCGCATTGTTTACTATTAGGCTCAAAGATATGTGTATTCGGTCAAGAAAAGTTATCCGCACTATAGGTACCCTACCCTACCTACCATTTTTATGCAAAGCACCGCGTGTTTTCCCGCGGGCCGCGGCGCGTAGTGACGACTCAATGTGAGATTTTTTATAAATATGTACATACTGTTGGCGACGAAATATTTATTTGTAATATTTATTTCATTTGGGTATTTAAGTATGTTCATGTTTATATCTGCGTATACATGACCTATGCGTATATATGACCGTTTTTCAATTTAAATTATTACTGTATAAAAGTCTGTTGCGTCGCAAATTGAACTTAAGAAAAACTGGCCAAGTGCGAGTTGGAAAAACGGCAAAAATCACGTTTGTTGTATGGGAGCCCCCCTTAAAAAAATATTTTATTTTGTTTTTAGTATTTGTTGTTATAGCGGCAACAGAAATACATAATCTGTGAAAATTTCAACTCTCTAGCTATCACGGTTCTTGAGATACAGCCTGGTGACAGACAGACGGACGGCGAAGTCTTAGTAATAGAGTCCCGTGTTACTCTTTGAGTACGGAACCCTAAAAAAGGGGGCAAGTGCGAGTCGGACTCGCCCATGAAGGGTTCCGTAAAATAAATTGCGGTTTACGATTTATGACGTATCAAAAAAAACTCCTTACTAGATCTCGTTCAAACCAATTTCGGTGGAAGTTTGCATGGTACACATCATATATTTTTTTTAGTTTTATCATGCTCTTATTTTAGAAGTTACAGGGGGGGGGGGACACATTATTACACTTTGGAAGTGTCTCGTCTCGCGCAAACTATTCAGTTTAGAAAAAATTATATCAGAAACCTCAATATCATTTTGGAAGACCTATCCATAGATACCTCACACGTATGAAAGAATTTTTTTTTGAGTTTAATTTCTAAGTATGGGGAGCCCCCACAGTTTATTTATGTTTTTATTTCTATTTTTGTAAGAAAATCTTAATGCGGTTCATATAATACAATCTACTTACCTACCAAGTTTCAACAGTATTGTTCTTATAGTTTCGGAAAAAAAGTGGCTGTGACATACGGACGGACAGACAGACATGACGATTCCATAAAGGTTCCGTGTTTTGCCATTTGGCTACGGAACCCTAAAAACTGCTTGCACCATTTCCACAACCCATTCTCTTGAAGAGATCGCTCCTTAGAGATAAACTTTCAATATTGACATTAGGTTACTGTAGTTGTTTAGCCAAATTTCTTGTAATATGTTGGTGTCCAATAAATAATTTACTTTCAAAACAAAGTTTTAACCGACTTCAATTCAGTACTCCGCCAAGCCACATTAACATTTCCACATTTTTTTTCCAATTTTGTTATTCGAGAACAAAAGCGTTGATTTTTAGACCAATAAACCAAATCGCTGTATGTGGGCCAATAATATTTGAGGACTTCCGTCGATTCCTCAAGGATCTCAGAATTACCTTTGGCACTTCATTGTTTGCTATTTCAACGGAATGATATCAGAATCTGTGACGTACTTATATAGTTTGAAGTACATCATTGAGAAGTTCCACAAGCCATCTGTGGTCTTCATCATCACTTCCACTTCACCAAATTTATGATTTCCGGGTGTAAATACACGAGTTATAATAGAAAATAACGAAATTACTACACGCGTGCCTAATATATTTAAGGAGTTCCCTCAATTCCTCATGGTTCCCATCACCCAACTGGGGTTTTGGAAACAATGGGACCAATCTGGAAGCATATACTTTCAGTTAAAAAAAGAATTGTACGTATTAGTTCATAAATGACGGAGTTCTGAGGTAAGAAACATTAAAAATAAAAAAAAATAAAAAAATACATACAGAACTTCCTCCTTTTTTTGAAGTCGGTTAAAAATAGATACTTAGTAGTTGTAGATATTAGTAGGTACGAAACGTCCAACGGGCTCTCCTCGCCAGTGGGCAAGTCTGGCATAAAAGTGGGGAAGAGATAGGTTTTGTTTCTTTTTAACCCACAATGCCAAAAGAGGGGTGTTATAAGTTTGACGTGTCTGTGTATCTGTGTGTATGTGTTTCTATCTGTGGCATCGTAGCTCCTAAACGAATGGACCGAAATTTGAAAGCGGTATTTTTTTCCGAAAGCTGACCTGATGTTTCTTAGTTACGTTTCAACCAAATCGGTTCAGCCGTTTTTGAGATATTGAACTTTGAAATGAAAATATCGGGGGTTTTTCTAGGGGTTTAATTATTTTGAACCGGGCTGCTCCTTTCATAGGACGAACCCAATAAAGCGATCGAAATGCGTGGTGGGAGAAAAACCTTGAGAAAATCCAGTGGAAACCTCCGGCACGACTACGCGGGCGGTTTAAGGATTGCCTCAAAACCGCGCTCATTGACACCAATTGAGTTTTACTTATTTTCCCATGATATACTTGCGATTACATACGGCGAATTTTTGCACCGATATTACAAACGCGCGTTCCACGATCCGGTCGCGCGACTGTATCGCGACACTAGCCATAGATAGGCATCAGTATCGATACCGACTGTATCGCGACACTAGCCATAGATATGCATCAGAATCGATACCGGCTGTATCGCGCCACTAGCCATAGATAGGCATCAGTATCGATACCGACTGAATCGCGACACTAGCCATAGATAGGCATCAGTATCGATACCGACTGTATCGCGACACTAGCCATAGATAGGCATCAGTATCGATACCGACTGTATCGCGACACTAGCCATAGATAGGCATCAGTATCGATACTGTATCGCGACTGCATCGCTGCAAGAAGTGGCCGTGTGTAACAACCGCTTTCAGTTAATTGGTAATGGTGTCTTGTTTGATATACCCATTTACTAATCGGCAGCGACAAAGGAAAGCAATATTAATATAAAAGTCGTTTCTCTCATTCATAATACATTTCTATATTTAATTACAAAGGTCATTGAGAATAAGAGTGCGTCATAGTTACGGTCGAATGTTGCTACCTAATTAATTAATTATTCAGAAATCATTAATAATGAATTACAGTTAATCTGACGTATACCTAAGCACTGCCATGTTTGAAAATTAAGACTTGATTGCACAAAAGCACAAGGTACAGTCAAGGAACTTAATTCCCTACACATTTCGTTGAAATGTCGTTAGACATTCGCAATGCATTAAAGGTCGAAAATGTCAATACGTATTATTTCTCACTTCACATTATCCTCTTTGCGAAAAGTTATCATTTGCTTTTCTACACATGTGTCAGTGTCAGTCGAGAAAATTCTAAAATAATTTTCACATTATTCATTTGAAAAATAAAATGCTTGCCTCTACCGTGAACTATTAAGAGCTCGAAATAGTGGAGTTACACCAGAAAGGAATGGGGATTCATGATAACACGTCCAAAAGTTCAGTTCACCATGTCAACGTAGTGCCTAGTTACTACGAGTAACATAACACAGTGCATGCGATATGTCAAAGTAACGTCGAGCTCTAGCTAGCTCTTATGGTGACAGTTTGCTATACGATATTGACCCTAAGGTGGGTTGGAAATTAAATTCCTTGACTGTAGGTACCTGTAACCAACAAGTACCACAGCGCGTTTAGAATAATTTAGGTATCGTTTATGCACAAACGTGCGTGTGCTCATACAATTGGGATGTTGACTGATAATCGGCAACTTTATAAAACATCAAAAACGCTATGTAAACTAACCGCTCGGCCACCACTTTGGTCTTAAGCGACCTGCGACTAGGGTGACCAGATGTCAGGAATTTTAGATATATTATGTCAGGAATGCGGCCGGAAAAGGAAAATGTCAGGAATTTTCGACAAATAAATG
Source organism: Epinotia brunnichana (assembly GCA_963854355.1). Lineage (NCBI taxonomy): Eukaryota > Metazoa > Arthropoda > Insecta > Lepidoptera > Tortricidae > Epinotia > Epinotia brunnichana. Next base: position 52,273,766 of record OY977935.1, on the reverse strand, counting down.
AATCGATAAAATTTTATACACTGTAGACTTTAATTACAATAACAAAAAAGGTAAAGCCACAAGGTGTTTGGAGTTTCATAAATTGTAATTTTTAATGCAGTTAGGTGCAGAAAAAATAACGAATAGTATGCCACTCTTCCTGTAAAATAGTATTTTTGTTACTTAGACGGTATTGATTCTTAAGCATCGTTATACAATCGTAATTATCTTCTCTGCATCAAGCTCGTGTCAGGAGTTTTGGCCGAAAATCAGGAATTTTGTCACGACTTTTGAAATTCGTATCTGGGATCCCTTCCTGCGTCCAGCATTTTATCTGTTCATTGCGCGGTCGAGACGCGCAACGCACTGTGGTTAGTTGGGATCACGCGCAATGAACAGATAAAACGCTGGTCGCAGGTCGCTTAAGACCAAAATCGTGGCCGAGCGTTTAGTAGTATACTTATTAAGTTGGCAGGGTGACGTCTCGATTTTCTACGGTCAAATAGCGCCCATTTTTAGGGTTCCGTACCCAAAGGGTAAAACGGGACCCTATGACTAAGACTCCGCTGTCCGTCCGTCTGTCTGTCTGTCTGTCTGTCCGTCTTTAACCAGGCTGTATCTCATGAACCGTGATAGTTGGAAAGTTGAAATTTTCATAGATGATGTATGTCTGTTGCCGCTATAACAACAAATACTAAAAAACAGAATAAAATAAATATTTAAGGCAAGGCCTGTTCACGATCTGACGAAAAGATTGATTTTTGAGCTTCAAGTGTGAAGAAATAATGAAGAATTCTACTACAGAAAAAATACTGTAGACTGAAAAAGAAACAAATAAACACAATAACCGAACATTATAGCAAAAAAAATCTTAAATATTACCATAAAAATAAACTTTCATGTTCGAGATTTCGTAATTTTCAACGACAACCGTGATTTTTTGCCGTTTTTATAGATAATGTTACGAAACCCTTCGTGCGCTAGTCCGACGCGCACTTGGCCGGTTTTTTGATCTTTATGTACCATTGATATACCATTAAAGCTTGGAATTTCATTGGTTAACTTGGTAATAAATGGCCTCAAAGGCAATAGGCGAAGTATGGGTATCTTTCCCAATCTTCGCCTATGGCATGCTTTACTGCTAATAATAAACTTTTCTGTGACTTACACATGTTAAGTCATATCCTGGCTACTACCGGGCTTAAGTACCTACACTATTTGTTATTCCAATTGTTACCTACTCAAAATCTTATGTATTTCTATTTCTAAGTCATTTGTCTGGTATGTTACTGTTAATGACATTATGTTGATTAATCAATAAATAATAAATCTCCTTGGAGTGTGTTAATGTAATATAAACCTTAACAACACCAGACAAGCCATATTGCCAGATTGGCAACAGTCTGAAGTTGTTACATACATTTTCTATAATTAACCTAGGGCTGCCAAAAATTAACCAACATGCCAAACAAGGGGAGTATTGGTTCATAAGTAAATTTTTATTTTTACTGAATTGATTATTAATTAATCTAAAAACTGGTAACTGACCTTTGCTCGCGCGAAAGCTGAGGTTATTGATAATTTTGCAAGAAAAACTTACTGGTTTGAAATAAATCTACACATACATATATTTAAGGCATAGCTTAGCATTTATTAAAGCCATTTCCGAAAAACCAAACGCCAGAAAATATTTAAATTTGGAAACAAGTAAATTCATCCAATTAATGTGGTACAACAAATTTGACAACCTAGGTAGGCGAAATTCGGCAACAAGATGGACGTCAAATACCCTCTCCAATGTGTTATGCAATTGCGACTTTTAAACGTAAGATAGCCATTAAATAATAGTTTCATATGAAAAAGAAATAGTTATGGTCGGTGTCGCGAAAAAACCTCACTGAACGTAAACAATGTGAAATTAGCCGCAGATCGTTCGAAGAATGTTGACAGCAATAAAAAATACTTTGTAGTTCTAGGTGAGGCTTCCACTAGAAACATTTTGTTAATGTCAACTTATGTCAAACTAGGCGAACATAGGTAGGCAGAGGCGAAGATACGAAACTCGACGGTACCTTCATTGTTAGCTCATTCGTTTGGTCACTTAAAGTTAACTAGGAGGAAAGTAATACGAATGTTCCCCTCGCAGGCCTAGAGGTCCGGGCAGAAAAACAGCGCTGTAGCACTTACTCCAACTCCTCCCTTCTTCGTTGCATACACATGCCCATGAATGATGCTGTGCTGTGGTCTTCATCATCAGTTCCACTTCACCAAAATTGCGATTTCCGAGGAAGCTGGTGTCCTATGCAAAATTTATCTAATTGCCCTGCTTTAGTTGCTAGTCCGTGAGACGGTAGAGCGCGACCTATGAATTATCTAAGATTAGGTCTTCAATTTCAAAAATAAGAGCTGACCTCGGTCGGCCCTGTCGAGCGTCATTGTCAGTATTGACCCTGCAGATGCAGTGCATGTGCATGTTCATGTACCCATATAGACTCAAGACTCGTGGTGCATAGGTATTCGGTGTCCATAATCATCAAATCCAAATAAGTTCAGCAGCCTTTACTTCCCTTAAGTTATAAGACGACGATATATTTAACCCCCTATATACTTATACATATATTGCTCGTTTAATAGTACCGTCAAACATGCCTACTTTGCCACCAGGGGGAACTTTGCCCAAGAGGAAAATTTTAAAATTTGCTTCTTGGGCAAAGTTCCCCCTGGTGGCAAAGTAGGCATGTTTGACGGTATAGGATTTTTCATTTTCATATTCCTTTAGAAGGCCCACGGCCATAAGTTTGGGATAGGTTCAATATTTTTCAACACATTTGCTCGTAACGTGCCTCTTATTGTGCCGCTTTTAGGCTCATAATCCTGGGTATTAAACACGCGTGTTTTATAACATTACGGCACTCGTGTTTTATTTTATGGTTATATATGCCGATTAAGACACGTTGGCACCTTGGAGCAAGGTGTATGTATACTGTATAGACTCGGCGCATTCTTAAATTGACCGGGGAAAGAACATTAGAGTTTTTTTTCTTTTTGTTTAATAAATTATTAGCACTCATAGGATTGCTAATGCCTGCTCATTATAGAAAATGCTTTGAAATGAAGGTATTTTAGGCGTCGGTACGTACCTTATATTTATATCCCAACATTTCCATAAAGGAATCCTGGGATATATTAAATATATGTATTTTGTAACCTTAGCCTTAGTTAGATTGTTTGCATGAAGCAGTTTTACATAGAAAATGTTTATCTCACTACATTTTACCACGCACGATATATCATGTACTTACATATATAGGGTTCGAAACGTCTGTGGGTGTACGCGATATAGCTGTTTCTTAAATTATTAATTGAATTTAATTAAGTAAGAAAAGAAGAAGTTGAAAAAATACCATAAGTTAAAGTTGAAACATTTGCTACAGTTATCGAATAATAGTAATATGCTTACTATCATACCAATTAGAATGGCAAATGAAGCCGCAGCGTAAACATGAGAGTGGTACCGCGCATCCCGGCGCGGTGGGCGCCCGCGCCGCGGACGTCCCAGGACATCGTCGCTGTGTTGCGTGTTTTCCACGATTCTACTTTTGAAACTTTCTAACCCTGTGCCGGAGTGAAGCGGCAGGGAGGGGCGCGCGCGGGTGCCAGAGAGAGGGTACCGACCTCATTGCCCATTGCCACTCCTCCCGCCGAGGCGGCAGGCCATTTTTATCAAAAACACTCGTGTTCCGTATACGCGCGCGGAAATTTGTTTTATTCCCCAAAAAAAATATTAAGTATGACCGGCAAAATCTAACGTTTCATCAAACAGTGTATATGTTTAAATCGTATCAAATAGACTGTATTCTAGCGTTTAAGCATAACAGAACAACCCTTTTAACATTTTACAAACACATAAGTGATGAATGACATTTTGTTAAAAAAAATAACTCTGTGCGCCCCGAGATTTGTTTTCCGATTTAACTCGGGTGTGCTCGGTTGCGAAAAGTGGCTGCCCTCGGCTATCTTCGGCGGCGATCGCCACGAGGAGGGAGTTCAACCCCGCCTGAGAGCAACAGAGATAGAGAGCTGTGCTGACATGGCGACGGAACGAATGGATTGATGTTTTTCCTCGGAAAATTCATCCCTCGATCAACATCGATAACATGTTCAGGTAATGTAGTGATAAATACCTATATGTCAGATAATTTTAATGTACATACACATACCTTTCCTGCAGGACTATAATATAATAGTATAACATTGTTATATTACAATTTATGTAGGTAATAAATAGATAACTAATAGGATCCAGAGCTATTTTACCTATGATGAGAGGAAATCAATAAATGTCTATAAATCAATATTTTACCGTGCACCCCGCGCCGAATATATATCCTCTGCCGCCATTTCAATGATGACGGCGTATTTTTTGTGAGATATTCGAGTCGCACAGCGAGCGCGAGTCGGTGGCGGTGCTCGGCGCGCCGCGCGGGGTTGTGGCCGTCAGTCGTCGGGTGAGCGGGGTGCGACGCAAACGCGGTCTCGGACTATGGCGGAAGGGCTGATCCTCATTCCCATAAAAGGGTCGAGTTGATTGTGGTGCGGATACGTTTGGTATGTCTTCTAATATTAGTGCAGTGATATTTTATGAATAACGGCTCTTATCTTGACGTACCGTTCGAATCCATGTGAATATCATAGGTAATAATGCCATTGTGATGACGTAATGTAACGCGCTCGGCTGGGTGCGTAGTAATAATTCGAGCGCCCGTTTATACCGCGATAACGTCTGTGGTCAGCAAGCACCTGTGTATGTGGAGCATGTATTAAGTTTTTTGCAATTCATATATTATGATTTGAATTCCAATCAGATTCTCATTGGATTTAACAAACGAATTCCGTACCCAGTTTGATGTTATGAAAATTGTTTTTGCCGTAAATTATAGAATATAGGTAGGTACCTACTTAGTTATGATTTGAAGATAGGTAATGTTTTCGATTCTATTCTGTCAAGTGCTGTGAACGTTTCTGTGGGAGTGAGTCGCGCTCGGCTCAGGGGCGCGATTGTTTTCTCACTGGCCGCTGGGCGACGCGCCGCGCGCTGCCCGACCGATACCTACTCGCTGCTCTGTTCTTGCCGCTAGAAGCGCCCTCAATTCGTTATGTCAAATTATTACATTTATTAGTCAACTACTTAAGTACTTACTATTTGCCCGCGACTTCTTCCGCGTGAACTCCCCGTACTCACTTTCATGCCCAATTCCATAAGTACCTTTTGAAGACGAGTTTCGGAATATTTTTTTTTATCTACCTCTATCTAGGTAGTTTATAAACTAACCTAGATGCAAAGTTTATACCGTTTTTACGTTATTGAGTAACAAATATCTAAACATTTACCCACATTTTTATTATATTAGATACCTAGTAGGATTTCGAACTAGGTACCTAGTAAAATAAGAGAAAAGCTGAAAAGGAGGTGTAGATAGGTGTGGTGGGGTACATGGATAACATACAATATTGTATATTACAGGACTACCTACTCCGGGAATTATTTTTACAATCAACAAAACGTACCGTCAAACATGCCTACTTTGCCACCAGGGGGAACTTTGCCCAAGAAGCAAATTTTAAAATTTTCCTCTTGGGCAAAGTTCCCCCTGGTGGCAAAGTAGGCATGTTTGACGGTAATGTATTCCTAATACCTGTTCTTGTTTTGTAGTAGGTACGAGTACCTACACTTGGGTTATTGACTTACTCACCCTTACCTATTTAGCTACATTGAGTTATATTACTAGAGTAGACATCACCTAGCATAAGTTTGCGCATGTCAACATACGCTCATGAGCGTATGTTGGTTTAGTCTGTGGCGAGCACTGATGGCGGTCGTTTCGAGAGCAGATTGATTTAAAACTTTTAAAAATGCCTTCTTGTGCATTACGCTATTGCACCAACAACACCACAACAATAGTAAAAATACGGTAATCACTTTTCATCGGTACATTCACGGATATTTTTCATAATATTCATTTATTAAATTTTGTTGTAATTTATAAGATGCGTGCCATACTGTCGGCCATTATTTCAAAGATTAAAAAATGTAGAAGTGACAAAATCCTAATATTATTTTCTCCCTATTAGCTGAGTATAAGCCGTGCTAATGGAACATTAAACTTAATAAACTGGCTACTTGAACCTTTAATTATCAGCATTTTAGCTCCAAATTAGCAGCAACCATTTGTTTATATTTATTTAATCGTTTTTATGAATTGACAGCGTTCAGTTGCTATTTAGATTTTAAATTCTACTCATTTAAATCCTAGGCCAATTCTCTTATATATATAATGACCGCAAAGCGAGTATGGTCTCCGAATATGAACCCGTTGGCAATAATAAGAATAATAAAAATTAGCCGCCATCCATTTTAATTTCCAATTGCTTCAACACAAACAACACAGTGCATCCTCGGGAAGTATACAGATATCCAATATTAAAAAAAATACAAATACCAAATGTCGATGACGTGATTATTAGTTTTTAAATCAATAAGTAGTTTTTTTTATATGAATGTATTAAATCACGCTATGGCTTTATCTGAATCTAAACTCAGAAAAATGACGCATCTACTGCACGTTCACATACTCTTTGATTTTTAAGATGGCGGCCTGATTGGAAAATGTCAAGAAAAATGTTCTGGGTTGCCAGTGTATACGTAGTAATAGTAAGTCAATGTTTAGCTACGAAAAATGTCCTTATTGCGACATAAAATATCACCGCCACAAAAATAAAAACAAGCCTACCTACCCAAGATTCCCAAGAACCTCGTTATTACCTAATGGTTAAACATCATTCATTAGGTACATATTATTTAATCCAACAAACTTATATTGGAGGACTGAAAGTGGGAATTATTTAGTAGCTCTAAAAACAAACAAACGAACAACCAGATGAATAAGTAGGCTAAAAGTCAGAAAGTCGAGAGACTAAGCAAGTAGGTAAGGAGACCTATAATGTACCACTTTTCCAAACTTTAGTATTTTAAAATCAAATCAAACATTACTTTATAAATTAATCCTAAAAAGATATCCGGTTTTTTTTTTACTAAACGCTTTGGTATTTCCTGATTCCGCCCCCTTGAACACACGCTTAATGTCTTCTCCGTACACGAGATAAAGAGATATAATCATATAATATAACACTCTTCAGCAATGGCTTTTTTGGAAAATGTTGAAATGTTGATAAATAAAATAAATGATCTATATTTGTAAAGTTGTAGGTATTCATAATTGCTTCTATTTATCTTTAGATGAGTTCTAATACCTTGATACTTTGTTGATTATGTATATAATGGAGGTATTGTTTGAGTTGGCTGAGGCACATAATTTATAATTAAAAAAACACGAATTCGATGTAGTAAGTAATACTTCGTCGTGCCACATACATGCACAATGCACATTTCCTTTGCATTTCACCACGATATATAGTTAGGTAAATGCTATGTGGGCCAATAATAATGGAGAAGGTCCATTGATTCCTTAAGGATCTCATACCTACTTAATTTACCTTCAGTACTTCATTAGTTGCTATGTCAATGGAATTTCAACGAAGTCTATGAGGTACCATCGGCCAAAGCCAGAGTCGACCAGATTCAAAACAGAATCGCTTGAAATTCTATACGGCTGGAGCCAAAATGCGCCGTACATACCGACTTCATTGAGAAGTTTTCATCATAAGTTGCTTAAGAACACTTTTGGATGTTCATGTATTAATTTTATTAGGTTCGATATTTCATCCATCATTGCCACTCCCGCCGCGCCGCTAAACATACTTAATAATATATATCTGTATGCCTTGGTATTTAACTTCTTTAAATACCCATTAAGCCCCTACTTACTACCTTATTGATTACGGCCAGAAACAAATTAACACACTGGTTAAGTACGGAGAAATTAATTGTCAGTCATGAACTAAATTCCGAACTAAGTAAGCTCAAGAGAACAAAACGGGTAGGTACACTATTAGGTTTTTGTTTATTTATTTGCCTGATTTAAACGCAAGTATGACAAAATGCTTATCTACCCAAAATAGAAAATACTTACTACTTATTTATATGTATATTCTAATTTTTATCCAAATATTCTTAGAGATTTTTAAGAAACATAACTGACGGGCCTTAAGGCGCCGTAGGGTCAGCGAAGTTAAGCGAACAGAGTTTTCGAAACAATATAATACGTCTGTTTATAATAATATGGTTTTAAAAATTGGAATAGTAATCTTAAGGCTTAACTGCAGCGAGATCAGTGATTAGAAACATGATTAAGCAATTTTCGCTCGATAGAAAAAAATCACGAACATAGGCCTAAAATACACTTAAAACATTCGTAACAAATTGTGCAGAAAAGTTAAACATATTAAAATTGGTTCTAAAAATCGGCATAATCATGTTTGAGGGAACTTAGTGATGACTTTTTTATTTATATAAACGCACAAAAAAATCCAATAAAAAAAACATGATATCCGCGCTTCCGAACATGCACTTCCATCTCGCTCACGCTTATGCTCAGTGAGAGGGAGAGAAGACCATGACCCTACGGCGCCTTAATTAGGATTCGGCGCTTGTGCCAAGCACCTGACCGAACGTCATATGCTCACGCCAGTCAGTACGGGTTCAAAGCAGAGAGGTAGCGCTTGCCTATAAATATGAAAATATTTGGCCCATATCATATTAAGTATCTATATAATTAAGTACTTGTATATTCTGGCGTAGGGCGTAGGTAAGGATAACGTATCAGACTGTATCGTTTTATACTTTTTTCTATAGATCTATATATATATATAGTTTATATCACGAAAATTATTTAAATTATTAGTTTAGTAATGGGTACCGTACTGCTTTTTCGGAGATCTCACGGTTCTAAATATACTGATTTGCCATACGATAAATAAATAACTTATGGGAGACGAATCAAGCAAAGTGTCTTATTCGCCGTCCTAAACCCAAAACGTAAGTGAGGAAACTGTTATATTTTTCAAAAATAATTGACTCAGCTGAAAAGTCTGCAACTTTTTCCTTGTGCTATATAAGGAAGGTTATACAAATCACCAAGAAAAAATCAGGCACTTCTAAAATTTTCATCCATGCCCAATTGAATATGTACCTACTGCTTTTGTGTCGCTTAACTTCAAACTCAGATAAATCCACTCTAACCACTTGCGAGTTAATTGAAAAAAATGAGATATTAACGTTAATTCGGTCATTTGAAAGTGAGTTTTTTTTTTTTTTTTTTTTTTTTTTTTTTATTTATTTATTAATTACAAGACAACTATGAGGTCCACTGGTGTTATTTATTCTTAGTCTAGGTTAGTACTTAATGGTAAAAAGGGATTTGGTACGTTCAGTAAGTATTTTTGTCAAGGGACAATCAAACTTACCAGCTATCATTTTCAGGATACTGTTGCTGCTACCGCGCACTCTATTCAGGAGAGAAGCAGACTTTTTGCGCCAAACGGCGTCAAAACCGTCTGTACGCGCCTCGGCAAACATAAAAGACGCACTGCAGAAGCGCGGCAGCCGCAACAGCGCCCTGAAGGCATTATTAAATTGGATGCGCAGAGCATTGTATGCCTTTTGGGTATACTTGAACCACAGACTTGCCGAGTACAGTGATGTGCAATACGCTTTGAACAGCGTTATTTTCACGGTATCTGTACATCGAGCAAATCTGCGGGCCAACATGTTCGCCCGGACTGACAACGCCCTGCGCTCCCTCTCCATATCTAAATCGTCCTTAAGGTCATCCGTTACCAATGATATTATTACCTATGGCTAAAGCATTAAATAAAACCATCCTGTTCGGCAAATTCAGCATTAAAACGATCCATTCTTTACAAAAAATAAAATTTAGATTGGATGTACTTTCATTTGATATAATCGATTGCAATTTATCTATCTTTGAAAACATTAAGTGTGGATTTGTATAATATTGATTTAACAGACCTGGATCTATCTAGATTAGAAAAAAATACGATTAGAAATGTTCACCCATGTTGAACAAACTTCTTGCGCTGATTGGCTTGGATGGACTTACCTCCTACATTTGAAAAAAAACGTCATATTATTTTGATAAAATATTATGATAAACTGTATTTTTCTCAAAAACCACACAGAATACTTAACCGATAATATAACAAAACTAGTTTTTTACCCTTTCTTTTTATACCAAAAAATTAAAAAAATACAGAATTGGATTTACCCGAGTTTGAAGTTAAGCGACTGTTTTGTGGATCCCAAGATCTTCAAATCAGTGTTCCCAGATCAGGGTGGCATGAAGATAATGAGCATTAAATTAATTTAAAAACAGCCAAAAATTGTTTATGTTATTATTTTACGTAGAGGGCATACTGTATGCTGATGATATAGTGCTTATCACCAAACGCGCCTGTGACCTGCAGGAATCCTTTAATACCTGGCTTAAGAAGATCGAACGGCACGGACTGCGCATCAGTAGAACGAAGACGGAGTACCTATATGGAGTGTGACTATGGCGGCACAGAGGATACCAACTGTAATATACTCATAGACGATAAGGTTCTGCCCAAATCGGCACAGTTCAAATAGTCCTCTCGTCAAACGCAAGCGTGGACAATGACGTGACTCACCGAGTAAATTCAGCACGGCTAAAGTGGAGATCCCTGTCTGGCGTTATGTGCGACCCAAAAATGCCTATTAAAACAAAAGGGAAAATATACAAAAAGCTGTTGTCAGACCCACTATGATGTACAGAGCAGAATGCTGGACCGATAAAAAAGGGCACGAACAAAAGCTGCACGTGGCAGAAATTAAAATGCTTAGGTGGGCTGGCGGTGTCACACGCCTCGATAAGATCCGAAACGAATATGTCCGCGGCTCGTTCAAAGTTCACGTAAAAACTCCAAGAAAGCAGGATGAGATGGTACGGACATATTATGCGACGAGATGAGAACTACTCCGTGAGGAAACCCCTGAGCATCCCAAATCACCCCCGAGGAAGAGGAAGACCACCTGCAACGTGGTGGTCCAATGTCGAAAAAGAGATGAGGACACTTAAGGCGCTGTTAACACCAAAAACGCGCACACTGTCTATTTGTATCGGAGTAAACGAGAGCGAGCGTTACTTAAATATAATGAATAAATATTGAAATAAAAAAAAGTGTGGATTATTTGTGAAATATGGCTCGTCAGCGGTTTAGGTATGAATATGTGGACTTCATGTTTTTAATTGCAGACCCATACGTCAAAAAAAATAAGGACATAGAACCGTTTAAGATGATTTTAAGACCAATCTTTGCAATTATTTTCTATCGAGCCGATTTCATTCAATTATGTTTCGAGTCCGTCTACGGTCTTGGAAATATGATGAATATTAACTTATATTTTTTTTGATGTGCTAGAACAAATAGTATATCTTAAACAACTGCTTAAATAATATCAATTTCAAGAAATTTGGTCTTGTCAGCCTCTTAATCTGACTACATCGACAACCCAGGATAGAATATCCTGGCGCCAACGTACGAGGAGGCCCGACCCCATCTAAAATGGGAAATGGGCTGGGCAAAGAAGAAGAAAGATTATTTTACGTGGAGGGGCCAATCTCCGAGAGTTTGAACGTTAACGTCATTGTCGGCTCAAGATTATTTCAGCAGAGGTAAAACCATACCGCGGAAAATTAAATCAAAAATGACTCAGCACCGGTATTGGTTTATGTCTTCATCAAAAGTGGACTCTGATATTCGTCAATTTTAATAGTGTTTCTTGGAGACGACAATGACGAAAAAAAACGCCCTAAAACGCTGAATATTTGCCCAGAGGGCACGTAACGTTTCGAACGCGCGTTAAGACAATCCAACTGTCATATTTCCATATAACATTTGACATTTAAGGCCTCCACACACCGGTCGCGGGCGCGGGCCCGCGCAAATTGTAAAACATTGAAACTACACTTCAAACACACATCGAACGCGGTCCCGCGGGCCCGCGGCGGGCCCGCGTTCGATGTGTGTTTGGAGTGTAGTTTCAATGTTTTACAACTTGCGCGGGCCCGCGCCCGACCCGCGCACGACCCGCGCCCGCGACCGGTGTGTGGAGGCCTTAGGATCTACCTGACGCGCGTACAATGCGTTACGTGATCGACCTGCGAAAACGTATTATAATACATATATATAGCAAGCCGTTCATATTTATGGCAAATAATTGAAAGACATTTTGGCGTGGAAAAGCTACAACCTTAGTTTGTGTAGATATTAAAAGTCGAGCGTAGCAGGTTAATAGTTACTGTAAAATATGGTAAAATAAATAATGTCCCACCTCGCCACCTTGCCCTATCACCCGCAGGGGTTATCCAATTCATATTAATACTTAATCATTTAATCAAATACCCGCCACAACTTACAAATATAACGTAGAAATTTAAAAATAGGGAGATTGGCATCTATTTTTTGTTACATAACTTTTAGGTGACCAATATTTGTAATGGCAGCTAAAAAAATGACAAGTAAAGAAATAAAATTTGTATTCATTGGTCTTGTTGGCGATAAGGCCGATATGATATGAGAACATATATTACATGTTGTTTATCTTAGTAGCAGGTTGAAATTTATGTGTTTCGACCCTAGGGCTGAAAATGGGCTTGTGACCTTAAATTTGTTTACGATGCCATTCGAACCAGTTTTTGTAGATGAACAAATGTTTCTATGGAAGCAACTACATTTAAAGGACATTAATACCCAAAAAATCGAGTTAAAGGCTGCCTCGCTGACAGCAGCCGAAACGCTTCATACTGATTGGCTTTAAAGTATGACGTCACACCGTGCAATTTGTACTAACCGATGCATGGAAAATGAAGTAAATTGCTGTTTCGGTCGCGAAATACTGCGTTTAGGTCCATAGTTGTCATACAAATGTGTTTCTATAAAAGCGTAAGGATTCTATTGGTACCTTTAAATTTACTCTTGGACAATAAATAAAAAAACTTTTTTTTCTAAACTTACAAGGTTCATATATCTTTTTATGATTTGAATTATATTTTGTAATTTATACTTTATTACAATCATTTGATGGTTTACTATCCATTTAGCAACACGACGTTATCAATTTTAACACCACGCAACAAGCCTATTTATTGAATTAGTACTTACCTAGGGCGGTAAAACAAAGAATGTCTCAGATCGCAGGTATTTGATGGATGAGCCGAAAGCAAGGGCGATAAATGTGCGATCTGAGGCTTTCTTCATTGCCGCCCGTGGTAAGTACCAAATTTTACGTCACTCCCTGGCCAAGAAGTCCTACTTTGTGGCCAGGTGGGACGTAAAAAATAAGCAATGGCAGAAACCTGTACCTACACTTTCATAGCATTGTATTTATTTATGAAGCTTGTTGATAATTATCATTTTATTATTATGCTTATAAATAATATTTAATAATTCTATTTGAATTCTTTTAAATAATGTTTAAGGTTTCGTTGCCAAAATGGCAAATAGGAAACCCTCATAGCTTTGTCATGTCCGTTTTTTCAGTCTGTCCGTATGTCACAGGCATTTTACTTGTCAACTGTACATAAGGTGTAGGTATATAAGTATGAATGAAATTTGGAATATAGGTGTATTTTGTAAGCTGCTACATAGTCAAATGAGAAAATAAAACTTAAGGTTGCACTCCATACCTGTATCTGAAAGTTGAAATGAAATATAGGTACATGTATGTAGGTTATCACATCATGCGGCAGATTAATCGATAGGTGTTATTAATCTCCACTTATAATAAATCTCTAAATTAAAAAAAGAATCAGCCAGTTTGAAACTAAGATTTGCGCGGTTCGAATGTTCTCAGCATCCCATGAACGGAAAAATATGAAACATTTTATATAGGTACATTATTATTCTAGCTGCAACTTAGGATAGTTTTTATCCGACTGCGACAGTTAATTAATTTTCCGAAATATACGACTTCATTTAATTTTTCATTTATTTTTATTGAAATCAAACGCTGCTCCAACTGTCAGCTATAAGAACCGTCAAATTTTCGTCAAAATGGCGGAATTGCTTTGCCTTTTACTTATTAATAATTTAAATCCAGTCTACGATAGATCTTTACGTTACACATGCTAAAATATAAACCATAAAAAAATATTCGATTGTGATATGAGAACTTATATGCGCAAATGTCGCATTATGGCGTGATTTCAATTAATTTTTTCAACAAATTTGAACAATATTAATAACACGAATTTGTTTTTTTTTAACTACCACGAAAACCGAAACTCGAAGTCTGTATAACTGCATCCCGGTCACTCGAGTTTAGTTAGTGCGATAGAGATAGAGATACCCGAATATTTTCGAATTCCGAAGTTCGTGGTTATAGCTCAGGAATCGAAACTACACCCCGTAAGCCGCGTCCGCTGCGTCATGTTTTCGTGGTTTTTAAACGTCAAACATGTTTTGCCAATCAAAACAAAACCCTATTTGTTTGCCGAAACTGGGGGCCGATTTTTGACTTTCGAGCGCTCGAAAATTAAACAAAAGTTAATACGATTTTAGTGTCAAAATTGCAGGCACTAACTTTCTACCGATAGAATTGAATACGAGTGGTCAATATCACTCACTTTTCAATTTTCTATCGCTATTTCAAAAGAGTATTTCGTAATTTTTGTCAGTTTTCGAGTGAAAGATTCGAGCGCTCGAAAGTCAAAAATCGGTCCCCTGACGGAAAACATGTTAGATGTTTAAAAACATGGAAAACATTGGTGCAGCGGACCCGGCTGTAGGTAGACACTAAATAAAATAATCATAATGTATTGTCTCGAAAAAAGGATAATAGAGAAAAAATCAACGGAAGAGGTTATATGTATAGGTAATCACTAAGTTCCAAAATTTGATGTTTTGTCCCTTTTCCACAAAACGCACCTGAAACGATTGTTTTTTACTATGACGCTCGAGGATCTTGACGTCACAGTCCCCGATCGTTTTCTCACTCTAACAAGCGACATTAAAACGGTTTTGAGATATTTGAATGGGATTTCCGTCATCTTCTATCTATCTATACCTACATATAAATGCCTATGTCCTGACTGACTCACCCACTCACTCATCAATGCACAGCCGAAACTACTGGGGCTAAAGAGTTGAAATTTACACCAGAACTACCTTTTACAACGTAGGCAAGAAGTAGATACGTAGATAAGAAGGGATTTTTGGAAATTCTACCCCTAAAGGGGTCAAATAGGGGTGCAAATTTTGTATGGGGGAAACTTTAATATTTTAGCAAGAAACTCAATACGTTGTAGAAAGCTTGCTTATTAGAATACAAATAAAGTACTGT
Organism: Epinotia brunnichana; assembly: GCA_963854355.1. NCBI lineage: Eukaryota > Metazoa > Arthropoda > Insecta > Lepidoptera > Tortricidae > Epinotia > Epinotia brunnichana. Next base: position 52,258,444 of record OY977935.1, on the reverse strand, counting down.
CAGCGTTTTGGAAAATTCAGCCTCTTAGGGGGTTAAATAGGTTTGCAAAGTTTGTATGAGCGAAACTTCTTTTTGAGATAGAAACTTAAAAGTTTGTAGAAAGATTACTTATTACAATACAAATAAAAAAAACAGCGTTTTGGAAAATGGTATGAAAACGGGGTACAATGTTGGTAAAGGGGATTTTTTTGAGCTAGAATCTCAAACCTTTTTAAAAAGATTACATAATAAAATAAAATAGAATACTTTCAGCGTTTTAGAAAAGTCCACCCCTTAGGGGTGTATAAAATATTTTTTTTTAGCAAGTGACAAATCTTTGTTGAAAGATTACTTATTACAATAAAACTTTCAGCGTTTTGGAAAATTCCACCCCTAAGGGTGATTAAAACGGGTGAAAATTTGTATCGAGGAAACTTTTTTTTTGAGCTAGAGACATGTAATTGTGTAGAAAGATTATTTATTAGAATACAAATATGTAAATTACTTTCAGTGGTTTGAAAATTTCCACCCGCTAAAAGAGGGGGATAAAGAGGTGCAATGTTTGTATAGGAAAACTTTTTTTAGGTAGAAACTTAAAACTGTGTAGAAAGATTAAGTACCTACTTATTAAAATACAAAAAAATATCTACTGCCAGCGTTTTGGAAAATTTCACTCCTTAAGGGGTGCAAGGTTCGTATGGGAAACACTTTTTTTTAGCTAGAGACTTGATAGTTTGTAGAAAAAATACTTACCTATTACGATAAAAAAACCGAGTGTTTTATTTTTAATTTTTCCCTGAAAAGCGTTCAAAGTTTGTATGGAGAGCAAGAAAATTTTAAAGTATGATATTTGTAACTTCGATCTTAGCCTGTTTAGACTACAAAACTTATTTTAGCATTTTTTGAAATATATCCCCTAAAGGGGATTATAAGGGTGTTCAAAGTTTGTATGGAGAGCAAGCTATTTTTAAAGTAAGGGATTTGTAACTTCGGTTTTAGATTGTTTGCTAAAATACTACAAAACTTAATCAGCGTTTTTTTTAATTCATCGCTTAAGAAGGTAAAAAGGGGGTTCGAACTTTGTATAGAGAGCAAGACATTTTTAAAGTAAGAAATTTGTAACTACAGTTTCAGACTGTTTACTATGAGGGTTCAAAGAGGGTTCTTAGTTTGTATAGAGAGCAAGACATTTTGAAAGTAAGAGATTTGTAATTTCGGATTTAGATTGTTTTCTAAAAGACTAGGCACAAAATTAATTTCAATGTTTTTTTTTAAATTCATTCCTTCAACAAACATTTAGACGATAACATGTTATACGCGGACGAAGTCGCGGGCAACAGCTAGTTGATGAATATATTCGGAGATAATCGGTGGAAAGTCTCAAAAAATGGTGCCCCCCCATCATGATCGTCTTTGGTTTAAATATTTTATTGTTTACCCTTATTTAAGTTATTAGCTTTAAGGTTACCCGTACTTACCTCGACGCTCATAGTTGTTTTCTCTTTTTCAGGTCCCCCTGCGTTCGTCACAAATTCTACGGAACAGAAATTAAAAATGGGTCTTGAAATGTAAAAAAAACAACTGTTGTTATTTTATTAATTTGTTCATGAAACAAGAGAAAATATACTTATGTATACATCATTATAGATTGTTGACATTACACAACAAATCCTAGCGGGTGAATATATTATTAACAAAGAAGTGAATATACAGACAAGATGGCTTCACAAAGGTTCTGCTTGAGGTGGAATAACCACCAATCAAATATGCTGTCTGTATTTGACCAACTACTTCACGCGGAGACCTTCACCGACGTAACACTAGCGGTGGACGGCCAACTCCTTAAAGCCCACAAAATGGTACTGTCAGCGTGTAGTCCCTACTTCCAAGCTTTATTCGTCAACCATCAGGAAAAACATCCAATTGTCATTTTAAAAGACGTTCCATATTCAGACATGAAGAGTTTATTAGATTTCATGTACCGAGGTGAAGTGAGCGTTGATCAAGAGCGACTGACGGCATTCTTAAAAGTAGCTGAAAGCTTAAGAATAAAAGGACTCACTGAAGTAAACGAAGAAAAATGTGATATCCCAGCTCTTACTAATTCTTTAATTCAACAACAGCAACAAACTTCCGCCTCTGCCCACACTCCTCCACCCCAGCTCCACAGAATACATCCCTACATGCAACAGAAAAGACCTGCTTCTGGAATGCCAACTGGAGGCGCGCCCCCAAATTTATTGATGCCTTTACTCGGTAACGCTCTTATGCAACCTAAACGAAAACGAGGTAGACCGAGAAAACTGAGCGGCAGTTCGAGCGATGCACTGACTACTGCTGCGAGCCCACCAGCAGAGTTCATACCAGAGTCCGCTTCTCACGCTGCATCCAACCGACCCGGCGATCAACTAATTAGGGGATCACCAGAAATGCTCGAAGTGAAAATGTCCATGGACGGCTTCAGTGCCGAAGACGGCGCGACTTCGGGCGGCGAGGAGGCCGGTGAGGCCCTGCTCATTGACGAAGGAGACGACATGCACTCCACAGACGCCCAAATGGCTGGGAAAGACTCCGAGTCCGCAGGTACGTGGGCTTTATATCAACATATATTGTTTATTTCCCAGGGGTGTTTGACACCTGTTGTATAGCTCAAATTGATTTTGAATAAAATTGTACACCTTGAATTCATTTATGTTTACCTATCCTAATCGTATGAAAAGGTACCTCGATTGTTTCTGAAAATTTATCGCGGATTTTTATACATATACTTGCATTTCTTTTGTAAATACATAATCTTCCTTTCCATTGACCTAACACTGTTTGATAACAGTTAAATTATGATGAAAAAAGGGAAAAGCTAATGGGATATAAGCTTTGATGTAGGGAATTGAATTTGAAGTGAAAAAAGTGAAGTGTATTTTGAGTACTTATTTACATACCTATTTAAAGTTTATCCAAAAGGGGTAAGTGATATCTATTAAATTATTTTTGACGTATTCAAGTAACAAAGATGCTTTTTCTTCTATCAAACAACAGTAACTATTGCTTGCTTTTCTGCTTTTGGGGAGAGCTATTAGAGGAATGGCCAGGGGCACACTCGGTGTGGTAATGGTTTGGGTAATATTATTTCTTCTCCTTAAATCTCTTTTATTACATATCATTTACATAAACATGACGATAATTAAAAGGGAAAACAAACAAGGCTTATTCCCAATAGCTTTCCTTCATTAAAAGCAATTGGAAATATTTTAAGGACATTAGACCAATAATTCAAATTCACGAATCAAAACAATATGTTGCGCCAAAATATTTCCAATCATATTTTTAGTTTATGTTGTACAACCATAAGAAAAAGAATCCGTTAGAGCTGAAATTATAACATTACAGATCCCGAAAAAGCGTCAAAAGAGGAAATACATCAGAACAATAATTCAACAAACGGACCAACCCTCTCTATCGAAAATGGATCCATTAAGCAGGAGCCCGCGGCCGATGCTACCGACGGTTATAACGAACCTATCGAGTACAAGTACAACCCCGATAGAAGCCGCGATAACTCTAACTCGCAGGATGGTCCGATTAAAGATGTAGACGAAAAAATCCGACTGGGCAGAAATTTAAAGCCAAAGAATAGTAAAAAGTTACTACCCCAAATGTCAAAAATTAGAGCCCGAAACTTGTTTAATCAGCTCTCTGGTCTTTCTAACTTGAACCCCGCCCTTAATAGTTTCGATAAGTTCGCGCCCGAGACCGTGCTCATGCCCGCTCTGGCCACCCAGCTGTTCGCCGCTGAGCTGGAGCACAACAGCCTGAGCCTCACCAACAATGAAGTCGCCGAACTAGCGCAAACTAACTGGGAGCATCGTATATTTCCTTCACCCATAAGGAAAAATAGCATGGCCAACTTGGGCAACTATCACGAGGAAACTAATGAATCTGTTAGGGATTATTGTATCAAAGAGGGTGAAAATGTTTTCAGGTGCAAAATTTGTTCCCGAGTCTATACTCATATCAGTAACTTCTGTCGGCACTATGTAACTTCTCACAAGAAGGACGTGAAAGTTTTTCCATGTCCTATTTGCTTCAAAGAGTTCACTCGAAAGGATAATATGATTGCACATCTAAAAATAATTCACAAAAATCAATCAAACGTGAACGAGCAAATGGCTAAGCAAGAGTCTTAAGGGACATGACAATATATCCAAATATTATTTGTTGACTTACAAAGATCTGAGTTATGCAAGGATTTGCCTTATCGCGCAGATACAAAGCGAATATTATTATGATTAAAGTTGCATTGAGTAGGTTTTGAGCTCTAGTTTCAAATATATATGTATAAATCTATTTGACAGTAAGTTTGTTGATGTAGGTCGATGAAAGAGTTGTTATATTTATTATTATGTTCAAATTCATTTCTCAGAGAACTATCTTCAAAGAGATGTATGAATGTTTCTACTTATTTTACTTGTTATTTCGCACGTATGTACTTGTTACTTAATTTTATTACTTACAAAATTTCAGGGTACAAAATAATTACTCAAGGTGATCGTTTATCAAATGGTAGTCTCTTAGATAACCGCATAATGATGTGCTAACATTATTTGCAATTCTCATTGAACTGAATTAGTGTAGGTTTCTTAGTTGTTTATTGTTTGTTTATTAATGGCGCGGTAGGAGTAATTAGTATTTATTATGCGATGAAGCGACTCGTCCAGAAGAGGCTAGCGAGCAGCCCGCGCTGCCACCGGCGCCGCGGCTGTTCCCCACTCTGTAGAAACTCTACAGCGCTGAGTTACTAGTGGTTTCAATTTTAAATTGCATTTTCATTTGACTTGCCTTATTAGTGATTTTAGATGTAAATAACGATTTCACTTCTTCGAAGTAAAACTCAACACAGGCTATGATTTTTTGTCTAGGACTTGTTAAGGTTATTTTATAATAGTTTATTCAATGTTGAAAGCTTTGGTTGTAAATGTTATTCATTACAGATACATCTTAGAGAAATTATGTATGTATGTATGATGATAATTAATGAAAAAATCTTAAAATAGATTTAAAAAATCTCAATAACAGCGAAATTTAGTTAGTAGAGTTCACGTAGTTAAGGATTCGGTTCCTGAACATTAATTTAACTAATAAAAGCTAAGTAACGGCCCCAACACTGTAGCTGTCTGCGCCGTCGCCTGCGCCGCCGCCGCGGGGTCCGCGACGGATATTGTATATTCGGTGCCTGCTTCGGTACTAGTTGTCTAGAAGATCAAGTTATAATTTGTGTAATTTTAAATGTATTACCTATCTTTCAAAGACAATATTATGACGAAATGAAAATTGTGAGATTGTATCCAGATCACTACCCCGATTCGTACAGAATTATATAAAATAACAGATGTTTTTAATCTTAACATTACCTGTAAATATTATCATTACAACAGAAGTTGTAAAAGTGATCTAAGCAAGGTGCTTTGAAAGAAGTTTATAAATGACAGGAATCATGAGATGATTTGTAAATTCTATTTTAGTAGAAATCAAATGCCTTAAATATTTAATAAGTAACAATACTTAAAATATTTAATTAAATATAGAGGCAAAATGTAGTCTTCCATATATCGATAGCGACACTTAATCTCGATTCAGTCGGTAAGTAAGTCGACAATATGTCGCTTCAAACGAGCATGTCTAATTATTCAACAAACAATAAATGTGTACCTTCTACGAGTGTATTAAGTAAAGATCAGCCTTACGTAAACTAGACAATCATGACATTGTGTGTGACGTGACGTGACACAAGGCAAGTTTAGACGGGACATAGTTCTGTCTGCCCTCGTACAAACGCAGTTCCGGAGCATCCGCTGTCAAATATTCGAATTATTCAAATTTTAAATACCTCGTGTTCAATTATCCCACAAAACTTCAGTGCAATCTAATCTGAACATGCTTCTATCAATTTAGTTGCTTATTGAAGAACTGCGTTTGTATGATACCCTGCAAGCAGAAGTACTCTTAAACTCATATAGGTAGGTACATATATTTCGCAAGATATGTTCATGAGGTGCATCTCGGGTATTCTTTTTCGTAAGATACTTATATTATATAATTGACTTTCAAAACAAAGTTTTAACCGACTTCAAATCAGTAGCTTCAAGTTTGCCTATAAAATTTGAAGAGTTCCCTCGATTTCTCCGGGATCCCATCATCAGAACTGGATTTTGGTGACAACGGGACCAATCTGGAAGTATACGCTTTCAAACAAAGAAAGAATTTTTCAAATCGGAGTTATCGCGTAACATACACACAAAAAAAAACAAACTAATTGAGAACCTCCATTTTTGAAGTCGGTTAAAAATTGGAAAGCTCATTGCATAGCGATGGCATTTATCCATATACACTCAACAATTATTTTGTATACAATGTCTATAGATACAAAGCGTACGCGTTTCAATTGATCTTGAATACCTGCTTATTACAATGGATGACATCAGTGACAAATGGCTTTTAATAAGTTTATTTGATAGATGCTGTAGCCAAATTTTTTACCAATTTCTTTAATCTCTTAGTTATTTTATTTTATCAAAATGATAATTTTAACATTTTTTGTGTGTATTTTTGTGTGTCTTTCTAATACAACTGCCTTATTTTAATCTGCACGCCAAGCGAATGACAAAAATACTTGTTACTTTTCTTTTTAATATTTAGTTGTTTTGATTGTTAAATAATGTTCTCACATGAAACACGCTTTTTCCTTCTTGATCTTAATTCATTAACTTAATACGAGTAGTGCTCCAAAAGTGGACAGACGCTCTTGTCACTTCAAATAATTCCACACCTCACCTAATCAGATTATTAATTATATTATTATTATTCTCACTTGTAATGTGAGTGTCAATTACCATTTTGAATGCATCCTTTATCAGATTTATATTTATTTTATTACATTTTTGGCTGGCCATGCAACATTGTCACTAATGTCACCGGATGGATTAGTTCGTGTTTGTCCACATTGATTGAACGCCCGAAATGCACCGTGCGATGTATCGTTGCGAAGGAGTCGTGTGTATAGTAAGGCTGGCATGTCACAGAGTTGGCAATTGTAACTTAATATGAATTACTTTTTCCCTAAAAACCGAGTTTCTAGTAACATAAAGTAGGTCCAGGAAACGCTTGCCTATTAGTGTGCCTTTACTTGTAAATTAAATAATAAGTTAAATATTTATGAACTATATTAGACTATTAAGAATTTTCAAAGAATGTTAATTAAAATTATTTATTTTAATTATTCAAAGTTTACAATATACTTTAAGACGCTTCCATAGGAATTTAGAAACCTTTTAGGCCCATGTAGAAGAAATAATAACGTTGTACTTATCTAAACATAAGAAAAATATCATCTCATGTTTCCGACTGTATATCGAAAATGTTAAAAGATTTTCAAATGAGCTACCTAAATTATACAAATCGAGACGAGACGTCTTGGTGAAATCAATATTAAGACTGTAAAAATTCTTAAAAACGAATTTAAACTTACCTTTCATAAGCTTTATATACAATTTAAAGGGGAAATTCTTTGAAAGGTACTTATGGGGAAATTTATACGTAGGGTGAGGCAATCAATGAACATTAAATCTCTTATGTAGTCAGCCAGTGCCTAAGCATATTATTCGAAATTTATATCCATTATCTAATTTATCAGTTTTGTCCTAAATTCGTTAAGATTTATTTTATTAATAGATTAATATTTACTACGTCGATTTGATGTTATTTATTAATTATTATAATATCATCAATTGGTGCTAATTATGCTTAAGAAATGTTACATCTGATGTAACATTTGAAACAAATTTCGGTATATTATTTACGTACACACATATGGTACTTATATTTATATTCGTTGAAGTTGTTATTTTAAATGATATTGTCTCGTTTCAATTGTCGTCAGGTTGCATTCACAAAGTGCTAGGAAATGGGAGTCCAGTTTTACCAAACGAGACTCGTTCGTGACAAGCAACTCGATTCTGTCATAATAATGTGTGTGAATATTTAAATAACTACACTCGTATTTAGTTACTCAGGACAAATATTAGAAAAAATAGGTAAGACTAAAACGCAGTTCCACTGTTGTTAGATGACACGTATTCAATACTGTAATGTTGATTATCACTTCCTAAAAGCAATAATTACCTAGGATTTTACCTTCTAATAAAATAAATGCCACTTACAGGATTCATGAAACAAGTTTATTAACATTAAACACTTACAATAAGATTTTTAAATTAATCAGAAAATAAAAATGATGTTACCTACATAACACCACAATATAAAGCTTAATACCTACATAGATAGCATTCTATAGATGATGTATTGAGAGACATATTTATTGGGATACGGATGCTAAAAAGCGCTTAATTTCACGGCAAATACGGCAAGGGTGTAGTGGGGTTTGTTGTTAGCTGTGGCAGACGCCGCACGGTAGGTCACTGATTCTGGTCGTAAACAACAGAACAAAACGGAGTTGTCGTGTTGGGTATGCGGACATAATAATGGTCTCACAGCTGTAGATGGTGAGACCCTTTCTGACTTTATTCGCGGACGTTGTGACTAACAGGGCATTCAATTAACGTCATTTTAGTGACGGCTGCTACATAGCAGTTAATTAATTCTTTCTACTCGTACATATTTGATAATCGGATACAGATATTCTTAACGAATGTCATCAAAATCCGTCCAAAATGTTTTAATACCCTGCACTTTAAACACATATTTCTAAAAAGTTCAAATTTATAATTTTCTAGGGATTGTTAAGAATATGTTTTGGAAGCGTAGGTATGTCTTTATGCATTTTAGTATTTATTTATCCACTTTCCCTCTAAATATGTTTCTCAATTCTTATGAGACACAGTTGACATACGGCGTACGTACTTACCCTCGGAAAACTTAATATATTTACCTATTAATTGTTCGTGATATCGATTTACTTCACACAAAATACATAATTATGATAATCGTAGTCTATTAGACAACAGTTGAAGAAAGTGTTAACAGTTTCTTTCATTAATTTGCACTTAGACAATAGCCAATGCAAAGAGTAATGTTTAGATACATTTTAGAATGAAAGTTACACAACATAGCATTATTTGTTAAAGAAGGAATAAATATATATATATATATATAAGGTGTTAATTACTATTTTTAGAATCTTTAATGAAAGTAATAAAGTTACAGCAAAATTGGTCATTCTTTTCAATGGATATTACTTCTTTGTTTTGTTTTATTTATTGTTATTAATCTAATTTAACCTTTTTATTTTAATGTTGATGAAATCCAAATGACTTATACCTATGTGATTTTTCTGAGTGTATGATTAGAATCGAATTGAAGTACTTGACACTTGATGGTTTTTATCTCGACTTTATTGTGCGCGTATATAAGTGAAGTTTATGTTTAGTGGAAGACGTTTGTTTCATCGTCAGTGGCGAGTCCAAGGAACTGTTCGTCGCAGTCAAATAATGTCTCTGCCGTACTGGAGTTGCCAGTCGGACACTATTTCAGCAGGCTACTCGCGAAACTTTGCCGGCGACATCGGTCCATTCCAATTGTTATTTGAAACTGACCCGACGATATCACTTAACGATGGCAAAAGCCCTCTAAACCGACCGAATACCGTTGGGATCGTTTCGCAATTAACCTGTAGCCTCTTGTGACGCCTACAACTACGACACGGACTTCTACAAGTCTTAAATTATTATTGTTGTTAGCAAACAATATTTAATACTTTTTATTATTATGTAGTAGCAAAGTAACAACACGGGTTATTAGTAAAAAATAGATTAAAAGTTAAGTTATTTATATTATAATTAGAGGTAAATAGTGTTGTTAACATTTGAGTGAATTTCAATACTTAGAAAGCTTTATTAGTCAGGAAAGTTACGAAGAGAGGACTGTTCAGGTATGTGATCACATTGGTACTACTCTGTTCGTATGTAGCGGTTTGGCGGACCCTAGTGCTGTGCTAGATGACTTCGTTCAGTTCGCTTTCTACTTATGTTGCTCAAACCGACACTACCCGACAAAGTATTTTGATTCAGTACAAATTATTGCTTTTTGTTTTTTGTTGATCCTGTAGACAGTATATTGCAACTTACCCATGAGGCTAAATATATTCCTGCTCATTTTGTTGTCGACGACTGTATTTTGATTTTTAGTTTCATTACCATATAGACAAGGGCAGCTATTTTCTAGAACCTGTATAAGCTAACACCAATGGTACAATTTATATTATTTTTACATCTTTGAGCCCACCTTATGTGATCTTAAGAACTAAGTTTACTGAAGTGTTATTTTTATACGACGTACAACCGTACTTGCCGAAATAGTTCCAAATGCAAATACTTGAGTCCTATTATGTCATAGAGAATTCTGTTCTTTTTTGTTATATCATTTTTAATTTATTATTTTAGATTACGGTTAACTTAAATAGATTAGGCAGTTTGACTTTTGCTTAAGTTTTTTGCAACTTTCAGATATTTAATGTTCACAATTTTGTTTGGATTCCAAAATATATTTGTTAGCTATCATTTGTTAGACTGTTTTTTTTTCATTATTGGTTTTAATTACCATGTTATGATCCATCGTTTATTTTACTGCAAAAAACTTGGTTTTCAATTGATTTTAAGTGGTGATATTTTTTTCGGTTATTACATGGACGAGTTTTGACCTTAAATTAAATTACAAGTTTTTTTTTTACCTTAATTTAAATTACAAGTAATTTTTGATTATGACCATGTTAATTTGAAAAAGGTGATAAAACGGTAGCTGTAATGTGCATACTCGTAAGACTTGTCCGTGGAGTAAATCCGCTTATGTTCTTTTCTTTCTATCAAAACCTTGTTGTAATTAATTCCGTCAATCAATTTGAACAAATAAAGGTTTATATATTTTCTTCATTTGTTTTCATTTTGTCACTGTTATAGCGCACGCTTAGATATCACGGGGCACGCGCTCTTTGTGCTTTTAGAAGGTATTCGTCACGTTTATTTATTTTCTTGCTATTATTTAGTATCTATTGTCCTACTATTAGTACTCACAAAATTTTGCTTGCTTTCAGGCCGAGCAACACCGGATTCAGAAAATAAAGATTCAAGATATGTCCATTCTCCGACGAGCGACGGACACGGCAAGATTCGTGTGAACCCCGCCACGCAGACGGCGTCAACGTCAGGCGAAGGCGTGGGGTACGAACCGCTCAACAACAACCAGGCGCAGCGGCCGGCCGTGCGCCGCCGCATCCGGCGCCGCGCCAACTCCGCCTCCAACGACCCCGCCGAACAACTCACTGAGATGTCCGTCCGAGGACTCAATCTTTTTAGATACGCCTCAGTGAACGAAGGAGTCTACCAATGCACCGAATGTGCCAAGGAGAACATCCAAAAAACTTTCAAAAATAAGTATTCATTCCAGAGGCACGCTTTCCTTTACCACGAAGGGCAGCAGAGAAAAGTGTTTCCTTGTCCCGTATGTTGCAAAGAATTCTCCAGGCCGGACAAGATGAAAAACCATATGAAGACCACCCACGATTGTTACGTACCGAAAGACTGCGTGTACCCGCCGAACGCGTACTTCATGCTGCCGGGCATGGAGTCGCAGCTGCCTCCCGGCATCAAGCTCGAGGCGCTCGGCGCGCCGCACTCCTCGCCCGACCCCGCGCCGGTCTGATGTCTGTCCGCGCAGGGGCTTCGCGCATTTTATCAATCCATCTTTTATCTCGGCTAAGTATTAACATTAACAGACTGTCGATTCCACATTCACTTTTATTGCGCTTCTAAAAAAACGATTTTTCTCATAGTTTCCTTCCCTAATTCGTTATCATTACCTATATGTGTATCTAATAAGGGATACAGAGTTCAATAGAAGTAGTTATTGATTATATTTTTTGAGTAAAATTTTAATGTACCTACACTTATACTAAGTGCATTACTATACTAAACGATTTTTTCCAATCATACTGTTATGCATTTAATATCTAATGTTCGTTACATACAGGTTATACCTACTTACTTGTTAAAAATTACGGTTGTGCAAATTATTAGTAGACAATAAATGTTTGAGGCCAGTTTCGCAATAATAGCTAACAGCGAGTTATTGTAAAAGTTAATGAGTAAGTAAATAGCATAAATGGGTGGTGTGCAAGTCTTATTCGTGCCTTCCATGTATGCAGTTGTATAAATAAACACGCACTGGAGTAAAGTTAAATGTTTCATCAGCAATGTAGCTCTGAAATATATAAGTACTAGGTATGATACCGTAAGACATAACCAAAGACTGTAATTAACATGTTTTCACAATAGCCATTTAATCGCAATCTACTTCAGTCGGAAGTCAGGATAATTTTGTAAGCAAGTCGAGCAAGGCGCTCTCGATAATATTAATACGAAACGACTGCACTGTGTGTCTTCAGTGTATACTTGAACGTTTCAGTAAGTAGACGTGTGTGCACGTTATTTTCTGTCTATGTACATGTTACATTTATATAGAATATTGATCAGATATACACATATGCAAAGCATCTAATAGTGATACGAAGCAAGTGCCTAATAATGCAGTATACAATATATATTATCTTATACTGTTGGATAATATATGAAATATGTATGAAATAGAAACAGATGAAACAAAAGATGGATTATCTTTGGACTGTACGAGTAAGTGCCTATGTGCCTAGGGTTGCAGCGTCGACGGAAGATATCACTTTTGTTCGAATAGATTATGCATGATGTGATTGTGAAATGATCATAATTGTTTTATAATTAATATTCGTACTCTAAATTTTTATCTAATAAAGACTTATTATGTAGATGATTATTGATACGTAAATATTTAAATATATTAGTGAGTCTACTGTTGATAATATAGCTATAATTAAGCATCTTTGAAAGAGTTATATATTTTCACATATAGCAAGTAAATTGATGTTAGTGCCATAGCACAAATGATGAATGTTGTATATTAGATTGTTTCCAATTCTTATGAGTATTCCCGTATAACGATTAGTAAGGTAGATAGGACCGAGGCGTGCGCGCCCGCCGCCCGGGCGACAATCAGCAGTTCTTCCATTAATAAGGAAAATCTAATATTAATGTTTAAAATAATAATGTTACGACTAATCTCCATTCTAATTTTAAGTACTTGTTTTGGGAAAATTATTAAAATATGTGCGATTATATAGTTAGGAACCAGAACTTTAAATCGATGAATATTGTATACTTTAAAGATGTTAGTTACAAATTGAGTTTTTGTATTTTAATAATTAGCGCACAAGTTTAATATAGTTTATATGTTAAGTTTATCGTAGAGTTTGATAGGTCACGTTCTTGTATATAATTAATGGTACATTTACTTGCAGTAGTTTATTAACCACCAAGAGGTATTAAACACGAGCCGCGCCGTATGCCGCGCGCCGCTGCGCCCCAACACGCTCTTTTTGCAGTAGTTTATTAACCACCAAGAGGTATTAAACACGAGCCGCGCCGTATGCCGCGCGCCGCTGCGCCCCAACACGCTCTTTTTGCAGTAGTTTATTAACCACCAAGAGGTATTAAACACGAGCCGCGCCGTATGCCGCGCGCCGCTGCGCCCCAACACGCTCTTTTTCTATTTTCTTTCTCATCGTTACTTTCATTTATTTTTTCGTTTCAATTTTGCTACTACACAAATATTTAACTTTTGGTTATTTTATCTAACTAAAATATTTTAGTAGTGTGGTGGCGTGTTATCTTCATCTCTTCTTTTGTAGTATTTTATTTTGTGATATTAGTGCTAACTAAGTTGGCTTTCCTGTTCATTGTTGAGTTATTATATTTCTTATCTTTCATCTTAATCCATGCTGCAAGGCAGCGAATTTTTTATTTCTCATTTCAACAAAACAGTTGTAAGATTTGGATAGTGCCTAAGTATTACAAACTAACGATTTGACGAATATTATGACAATCCTATAAATTAGGTATGCTTCTACTAGTAAAGAATTAATTAGTCTGTAGGTAGAGGATCTAGATTGTGAAGCAAACAGGACACTTTTAAGCTCGGTTGCTTCAGAGAGTCGGTAATCGTAATAAGTTACGTCTGTTAAAAACTGTTTCTTTGGGAAGTTTGACAGTGTTCAGTGAGATGACAGCTGCCGGCGCCATATTTAACGTTAAGGCCTGTAGAGTGCGGTTGACGCAACCCCTTAAGGTCCATTTACATGGTGCAACAACTCGTATGCGATTTTCATTACATTGCGGGGCTGAGCGGGCTAGCGAAATACGATGAATTGAATCAAACCCTGTAATGGAATAAAACTCGCATGTGAGTCGATGCACCGTGTAAATGGCCCTTTAGTGATCGATCGTCTACACTTAATTGTTTTTAAAAGACAGCAACTATCAGATTAGGTATTCTATTATAAATCTACTTACGTTATTAAGTATGTCTCTTTTACCATCTTTTATTTTCGTAAATATTGAGTTATTATTAGAATCAAGGAATATGTACATTAATTGATTACCATTTAGGTATGACACACCACAAATATTTCAAAATATTTATGCATAAAGGATAATTCGCGGTATACCGGGCCGACGCCGGAACGTATAATCCGACTAAACAAAGTTTTCGTCGCCGTCACATATTTCGCCTATCAACTATTGGCATTCTGTTTCCTACGCGATTTTAACGGGTGTGACCGTTTGCCGACCGGCGCACGGATGCGACACGGCCTACATGGGCGAATATAGTTTCGAAAAACTCTGCGACCGAGCGCCGTTCGGCCCGCGACCCGAGATCCGCGCGGTTTATTTAGAGAGTAATACCAATCTTATTAAAAGTGAGCTCGCCTCTAATCTCATTACTTAAATTTAAACAAACTTAATTATAACTATGATTATTAAAGATTAATTATAAATAAGTACCTAACAACAGTAAATACATTTAACTATCAAACTTTGTTTTAACACATCTAAAATACATTAGAGGCGCGTACCTACATTTTATGATTGATTTTAGTCTCCTGTGAATCATCCAAATTTATAACTTTACAAAAATAGTAACTAATATGGAAATTCTACAAAAATGTTTAAATATTTTGTCAAGATCTGTTTTAGAGATAACTGTAATAATCTTATCTACATGCATACCGGAGCAATTTTACCAATTCCTCGTGAAGTATTTTATGTAATTCTACATCGTACATACATTGTCCTTAGGTATATAATTATGTATTTACACATAATGAAGATCGCCGGTGAAAGTTATTTTTTTACGATTTAAGTGCAATTTATATTAGTGTGTTGATTTGTTTTCTATATTCTATTGATTTTAGTCTACTAGAATTACTAGTGTTCTGATCAGAATTTTAACAATATATTGACTGCTTGTTCAGAATATACGAGTATACCTACCTAATATAACTATATAGAAACTTACTATTTTCTCCGTATCATCTACTTACATTATGTTTATAAAACTTATCTACAGTTAGATCTCTTTCTGAAAAATAAAGGATTTTTTGTGAATTAATTTTAATTTTAATAAATTATGATTTGGGCCATATCCGACTGGAAGGAAAAATGAAAATGTATTCAGGTTTGGCAGATTCTAGACCTATGGGGAGTGGAAGCGTATTCTCTTCCTGTTTGGCTAAGTGGCAATTCAACCAAACCACTTAGTGCAAGTTTAGCCCATGCAGTATGCATAAAATCTACGAACGAAATAATAATTTCATTTCCGAGATCGGGTTGGTGGATACCGTCGTTAGGTATATCTGGTATATTTTAAAATATAAGTGTATCTAGTACCTAATCGTTCTAAAATTTCAAAGCTTTAACGATTAATTGATGTAAATCAAACAAATGTTTATTTTATTGTAACATGAAGTCTAAAATAGATTTATTATAAAGAAATAACGATGTACCATAGCGATCGCGTTAAATAACGTGAATCACACATGTAACACTACAAGTAATCCAAATAAAATATAAACAATATGATAATGGTTTTTATTCCAGTCATAGGTACCTAAGTATGTAAATTCCGCTATTCTGTAACTTGTTTTAAGCTCACCTCAACGCTCACCCACAAATATATCTTGACGCTGCGATTCGTAGTAACTAAGCGTAGGTAGAGGCATTAGAGTATAATGAATAACCTGGGTAGAGGTTTTTGTTAAGCGTGACTGGTGGCGTGAGGTGAGGCGCATGAACGCGTAAAGAATAACAGCCCAGAGGTGTAATCACGCAACGTTCCGAACGCGCGTCAGTACAATTTAAGTGTCAATTTTCCATATAAAAAGTGACATTTAGACCTACCCGACGTTCGTACAATGCGTTACGTGATCGACCTATAGAGGTATTGTAAACCGTGTGCCAAACGACTAGAGTACTAGGACTAGGTAGGTAGAGACCCTTTCTACACATTTTGGATAAACTAAAACTTATTCAGCCCACGGTATTTTTTTAAATAAAAATTATAAAAAAAACAAATATTTTCTTTTACCTAATCTTTTTTTTACTTGTGCTAGCAAAGTAGTTATAATTTTTTTTATTTTCCATTTTGAATACCTACGTGTAAAATAAATAAACTACGATAAAACTACGTACTTAATGGGCGAAAGAAAAAGAGTCTCCCTTACAGTTATTTCCAGAGGCTGGGCTTCCTGATTCCACTTCCAGAAACCAAGTGGTAAACCACTTTCATATGTAATTTTCACATTTTAAATCACAGCTTTTTAATACCGATGCGAGCCTGCGTTTATTATATTATACTTATTATATTTATATATTGAATAATAATGAAAAAACTGCAAAGTGACAGTAAAGCGAAAAAAATTTCTTAGACAAAACTATTTTTCCCGAGTAGGTAGGTAATTGACCGTTTTTCTAAACATGTGGTATACCTATATACCCTTAGATTGGTGAAGAACTGGAGAATTTTATATGAGATCTGAAGACCTGAGAAAGGGATTTTTTTTAATTGTGCCATAATGTTAACCTTGTCGATTTTTATTTTCGGTTCACTCGCACTTTGACGTCACATATTTTTATTATTATTGAGTTTTTTAATAAAAATACATAATCGAGTTTTAGTATTTCATGCAACTGTTTATAACTACAACAGTTGCATAAAATATCAAGTCACTTCACAGATTTCTTCTAAATATTGGTTTTCTGTAATTAATTCCTTACGTTCCAATGTTTTGATTTTATTTATATTTTCCAGAACTTCTAGTTTATCCGTTTCTTTACACATTCTTGTTATTATATTTTTATATCAAGTCACTTCACAGATTTCTTCTAAATATTGGTTTTCTGTAATTAATTCCTTACGTTCCAATGTTTTGATTTTATTTATATTTTCCAGAACTTCTAGTTTATCCGTTTCTTTACACATTCTTGTTATTTTATATTTTTATATCAAGTCACTTCACAGATTTCTTCTAAATATTGGTTTTCTGTAATTAATTCCTTACGTTCCAATGTTTTGATTTTATTTATATTTTCCAGAAATTCTAGTTTATCCGTTTCTTTACACATTCTTGTTTATGAGATTCAGGTATTAAAATATTCACGGACCTTATCAAAGTTATAAGTAGGCAAATGTTACAACTAGTAGGTACATTTATAAAGTACCTATCAAAATATTTATGCTGCACCAACCTACTAACTTGTTTACGATTTGTAACCATTGCAGTTTTTCGTTATACAAGGCTTTAAACTCGCGCGTCGGGTTCTCACATTGTCGTAATTATTTACATGCTTAAACAATAGTTTGCGGACCTCACTCGGTTATATAAATTAAATTTAAACATAAACCGCAAACCATTGAATGAATGACATAAATCAATAACTGACTTTTTCTTTTTTTTCCGTATTGTGGCTTTTTGCTGCTTAGGCACTTTGCCAATGTCAAGTGGGGGAAGTTTTGGCTTTACGGTTCCGTGGAGTGCACCTAATAATTTTGCCCCAGGGACTAATCGTACGAAACTACCATATTTGGATATTGATAATAAGTGGATAACAGAGTGATTATATATATTCATAAATAGTTGGTTATAATTGGTATTATTTTTATCTGATAACTGACTTTTAGCCTTTTGCTTAAATCATAGACAATTGTTGATACCACAAGGACATATCTGTCAACAAAATTTGGTTACCCAGACTCTATTAATAGTTGAACTAAAATCTTTTTGAAGTGGATACTTCTTCGCTCGCGTTCTTGCATAGGGGTACACCAAAGATAAATAAATAGCATAGATGGAGTGTATCTTGAAGGATCTGAATAACTAGTGCCGTCCTTTACTTTCTTAAGGAGTATATTCATAAGAGAAAGAGAGACAAATATGGCTACTCTACTTGGTCTTTAATGGTGCAATGGACCCATTTATGGATTAAATTCTCAACTATATATTTGTCAGATGTCATCACGACTAGTGTTGTGTAATCTTCATAGTAAGCTTTTGTCGATAAAATATTTAATCATAAAATAAAATAAACTGGATTTACTGGTCCAAAATATCACTCTCTTGACTAGCTTGGCGAATTCTTATGTTATTGCGCATGGTGCATCTTGGTTGGAAGGTCAGATGGCAGTCACTTTCGTAAAACTAGTGCCTATGCCAAATCTTGGGATTAGGTGTCAAAGCGGACCCCGGGGCCCTTTGGGGCACAACCGGGAATAACGCTAGGAGGATGGTGCATCTGGGCCCTGTTCAATAAACAGTACAATCCGACAAATTTGCAGCAAAACGATTCGACCTGAACGTGTCTCGCCTTAATTTGATACTTATGGCAGCTACTATAGGGTAAAAGCGGAAAAATTAAAAGACGTATGTAGTTCATATTTTTTGTTTATTAAATTATCACTTGCAAATTTTATAAAACTTGCAAACATTATAAACCTTTAATCAATACAAGTTTGTTAAAAAAACTGCGAACATTGTGAAAGTGTTGTCAGGTTATATCAATACAAATGAGCACTTTGACAGATTTTGACTTGTACATGTTGATATGTTTGCCACTTGTTTGAATAAATCACACCAGACTAGCTGAATATAAGTCTTAGACGTACTAGGACTTTTGTACATACGACTTGTATAATCTGAACACTTACCGGTTGACATGATAAGGGATGATTAACAAATATTGTTGGCACTGCATGCGAATGGAGAGTTTTTCGAGTGTATCCCAGACGAAAACAGGATTCTTCAAAATGTGCAGAGCATATCCTTGAGTATTGTGTAGGACTCCATTCCTCGCCTCTGTTTATGTTTTTGACCCATTCCTTTCTTATTTCTAAATCAGCCGGAAACCTATTTATATAAAAAAAACAGTTAAATGTATAAACTCACTATGAAACGTTATCGATGTTAGTAGGATCTCAAGTACAACACGATGTGGTATGTGAAGTGTCAAAATATCGGGTTGCATTATTTATAATTGAAATAATAATGTAAAGCTGATGCAAATACGCAAAATTGATGCAAAAAACTTTACATGCTTTTCCAGTGATCGATATTCAATAAGATCTGCAGGTATTTCATACTTAACAAACATTAAAATAACAATATTTATGTCATAAGGCTTACCGGTGAAATGATGCACTTGAATTATTTTCACTTAGTACACCCATTCGGTGATTACAACCTGTACCACACACGCCATATTTAATGTTAAATGCGTACACTTAACCAAAATATCACTTTCAATACTAAAAACCACAAATTATTACCAAAACACGACAACGCGTTTGATATCCAGCTGGCTATCAAGCTAATAATATGGCCGCCGAGGTGAAGTGGCGCGCACGGCTTAAAGATAGGGTTGGAGACATGATGCTACCTCGTTTTAACACAGACAGTTTGACGTTAGAGTAAAGAGCGTATTAGATAAGGAACTTTGTTCAACTTAATATACTCCATCTATGCTATTTATTTATCTTTGGGGTACACATACAAAGAGAATATAAATAAGAGGCGGGACTTCGAACAAGGTTTTGGATGACAGTGACATTGTCATTTGATTTTGACATGACAACTCATTCGAACTTTAGCTAGTTTGAAATACCACAATACCAATAAAAATAAACGCTAGTACGGAAGTAGACTTACCAACCTAACGAACGAGGACAATAGTAGGGTTGTAGTACTTAACGTTATCGATATCGATAAATTATGATTAGGGACGTCCTTGGGCCCACTGCATGAACAGAAAATTGCTTTACAAAATCTAAAACTAATCTGATTTAGGTATGAAATAATAAAAGGAAAACAAATATTTCATACAGTTTATTTCACACTTATTTCCAAATCACAGTATATTTACAAAAATTCACCAATCTGTACACATATCTTCGCAGGTCGCAATTAATTCTTCTCGTACTAATAAATCTCCCGCTTGTAGGTTTTATCCAAGTACCAACCGTTGTTCTTCATAAGGTTGCGCTACACTGGGGGTACAGTTCAAAATGTATCACGTGATTTCCGGAATAACTTTTTGTAGAGAAGCCTAATTTGATTTCAAATAATTGTTTGTTACATGTTTTAATCCTTCTTTATTTGCCATTAGTTGTATATCACACAATGTTATTTAGTTTATGTGGCGGACATGAAAATAATGCTGAAAAGACCGCCATTTTCAATGTATCGCGAGTCAAATGAGCTACGTCAGTCAATGTTGCGATATATACCGATTTATCTGTACTTATACAGATTTTAGTGAATTAATTCAGGGTTCCATATTAGGGTTCCATAGCCAACAAAGAAGTATACACTTAACTTAAACTTAATTAACGGTTGTATCTCCGACACAACCCGCTTCTTTTATACCTAAGTTTGATCTTGCCATTACTTACGTTGTATCAAGTTTGATAAATCTAATGATTACATCCTCTTCGCTTATAATGATTAAAACTATAAATGTGAATAACAGTTCCTATCAATGTCATGCCACATGCCTCCAGACGATAGCAATTAGTCAGATTCTGATAAATTGGGGCTGACAAATCATGACATGTATAGATCCCATAATAGGCAGCGAAGTATCACGTTTCAGGTGTGAAGAGACGAGAGACATATAAGGCCTCTCACAGACTGGCGCGGCCTGGCCGCGGCGGACAATAGAAAACTTGTCATTAGCTGTCAAATTTACTATGGGCCGCCACCACAGGCCGCGCCAGTGTGATGCAGATTATAGAAATTTGATGCAAAATTGGAGGCCTGCAAGATGGTCTTTTTAGGGTTCCGTACCAAAAAGGTAAAAAAGGAACCCTTATGCCGACTCTGTCCGTCTGTCCGTCCGACCGTCTGTCAATCAATCAATCAATCAATCCATTTCAAAGTCAAGCTATCAATTTGAAATTTGGAACAACTGTCAAAAGGGTTAAGACACGTGTATGGAAAATTAAAGAAACATTTCTATTTTCTGTTTAAATTACGAATATGAGGGGGGTTAAAAAATCAAAGTTTAGTAAATAGATCAAATGGGGTATCAATTAAAAATAACATAAATAATACAGGAAAAATAAAACGATATCTCTATCTAGCTTATTTTTTTTTATTTATCAAAAATAATTTCTTAATTAAATTTGTAATTTACCTACTTTTGTACGAAATTTTATATCTTCAAACTCCTATCAGATTATTGTTAAAGTCCCTTCTTTAAAATAAAAAATCGGAATCGTGATAGCTTTTTATCACGTACGCGTGATAAAAAGCTATCGCTGATGAACAAACATACTATAGGTTGTAAGTTGTTAGTATCAAAATGCAGAAGGCGCTTTGCAACGGTAACTTCAACTTCTACTATGAGCTGTTTAAGATTGTTCAAGAATGAATGGGGTCCTGACATGACGGGTATGGTGTATGAAAGTGTGTACGGAACCCTCGGTGCGCGACTCAGACTCGTACTTGACCGGTTTTTTTTAATTTCCATTCCACATTTATTAATGACACAGCATCCCGGCGTTCAGCCATTAAAAAAACTATATGCTGAAACTTGATATATGATCATAATCTCCCATTGCTCTTGAGTATATTTAGGATAATTGGGACTAATATAATATACCTAGCTTAATTTTATTTTTAACTATTTTTTTAAATACCTTGTATGAAAGAGCGAATACCTCCTAACACAATTTTTTAGCTTGAAAGAAGGATTCCACAAATCTGTATTAAAATATAAGTTAAATAATAAATAATTTTGAATTTTTTGAATATGCAATATTTGCTTTTTGATTCGTTCTGACATTCTGCCAGTACGATGATCAAAAAAAAAGTTAATCGCAAAAAATACCTATTCCATAACTCACTGGTTCTTATTTTTCGCAATTTCCTGTTTGGTCCCATGGGAAAAGTTGTTCAGTATGACAGTCTTCGTCACTTTTTGTCATTCCGGATCATGACCCCAACATGAAATAGTATAGGTACTTACATTAGGTAGGTATTACTTATTTTTACAAGCTTTCTATTAACTTGTAATGTATGTATTTACCGAGCTAACTATGTAAGTATGTGGTATGTATGTAACTATGTTTGTTCTAGATAGATTAGATATCTTCAACCGATTGAGCTGAAATTTTGGGTAAAGGTACTTATATAGTTTGGATGACAGTAATTCAATATTATGGTACGATCGAGCTGATCTGATGATGGAAACAGAAGGTGGTCATGGGAATGCAGTGCTTAACTGACGTAACCCCATTAAGTTCGGGCTAGTTAGAATCGTCTCAATGAGTATGTTGATGAAATTTTGACATAAACTTATTTCAAAATGGCTTTCAAAAAAACGCATCTTGCACACTTCGATTTTTCTAGATTTTTAATAGACGTACGTATGTCAAAAACATACCAATGAAGAACTAAAGGAGCGGGTTGTGTCGGAGATACAACCGTTAATTGAGTTTAAGTGGATACTTACTTCTTCCTTCCTGTCCTAAATTGTATCCCATGGATTTGCGATTGATTTCAGTCTAAAGGGAAAATCTACTTAGATAAGCATTTTAAATGAATAGTTAAATTCAAAGTATTTTGATTATTTAAAGGAATCTGCTATTATGGTGTACCCGTAAAATATATATCTGAATTAATTTACTAAAATCTGTATAAGTACAGATAAATCGGTATATATGGCAACATTGACTGACGTAGCTCATTTGACTCGCGATACATTGAAAATGGCGGTCATTTCAGCATTATTTTCATGTCCGCCACATAAACTAAATAACATTTTGTGATTAACAACTAATGGCAAATAAAGATGGATTAAACATGTAACAAACAATTATTTGAAATCAGATTAGGCCTCTCTACAAAAAGTTATTCCGGAAGTCACGTGATAAATTTTGAACTGTACAAGAACGCGAGCAAAGAAGTATCCACTTCAAAAATCAAACCCCGTCTTTGTGGTTATTAGTATTATGACCTATCACTATCACCTATTCTTCTTCTTCTACCAAGCGTTATCCCGGCCTTTGCCAGGGTCCGCTTTCCTACTCGCTTTCCTCCGCTTTGCACGATCCAGGGTGTCTTCTTTTGTGAGCCCGTTTTCGCTCATGTCGGCCTACACGACATCCAGCCATCGCTTCTTAGGTCTGCCACGGAGTCGAGGGCCGTCGAGGACTAGACCAAGGCATTTTTTCCCTACCTAGTCAGTTGGCCTGCGAGAGACGTGAGCGAACCAACGAAGCTGAGCTTATCCGCTACGTCACGAACTCCGAGGCAGCCACGGATGTACTCGTTACTAATGCGATCCGCACGCGTAACGCCGCACATCCACCGCAACATCTTCATTTCAGTAACGCTATTATTTTTCATATAACTCCAGTAGGTAGGTACTAGCTGCTCCCGCGTAGGTGTTACAAAGAAAGGTTTGATATATAATATATATATATATATATATATATATATATATTTTTTAAGTTCGTTTGATTTCCTTTGATATACCTAAGTACTTAGTAGTTTAAATTTATTATCTTTTACATCGTTTACGATAATGTTAACATTCTTAATAAATGTTTTGTGAAAATAAATTCATCTTCACGGAAGAATACGCAGCATATTGTGTCTTCTGTCTGTCCGAGATACAAATTATAATCTCGGTAGGTATTTATTGGGTAATTTTGTGGGCTTTGCCTTCTGAATATCTTGAAGTAACAATTACATTAAAATAAAAACTATTTTTTTATGCCGATTAAAAAGGTTGCTCTTAGTCCTTCCGGCAGTCTAAATACCCTACGTACAATTGAATTGAATTTAAAATTGGCCCTAAATTAATTATTCAGATATCACTTACTGATACGAGATCACACTGAATCTGTGTCAATTACAGATGACCAGTTTACATACGAGGAGGACGAGGGTGACAGCAATGGTATGCCGGTGATAACCCTGGAGGTGATGTCTGACTGCTCGACCATCGAGCTCTGTCCCGACGGCGACTCCAGCGACGCGCCGTCCACCGGCGCCGCCGACGCCGATGACGCCGGCGTTCACTTCCTAACTAAAAAGTCTAGCTATCAGGCTGAAGCCATGTCTGATGAAAATCTAGATGACAAGGAACAGGATGCCAGTGAGAGCCCGAAAGCGAGAAACGATCTCCTAGAATACATGACGAGAAATGACGGCACCGTGGTGTGTAAGCTGTGTGGGGAGATCCTGCAAAGTCGGACGCACTGGTACAGACACAAGTATAAAAGGCATGTCATCCAGCCGTTGAATCCAGCACCGCTCTTCCAGTGTGAACAATGTCTTGTGTTCTTTAAGAGCAGAAAAGGTAAATTATTCAGTTCTTTCAACCTGTAGATACATACATACATACATATAATCACGCCTCTTTCCCAGAAGGGTAGGCAGAGATCACGGATCGCCATTTGCTACGATCCTGACAAACCACTTTCGCTTCACTCACTTTCATAACATTTTTTCATACATGCTCGTCGGTTTAGGGTACTTTTGACCTGGCCTTTTTGTAAGATTTCTCCAATTTGATCGGAGAAAGTTCGCCTAGGTCTTCCCCTTCCAACTTGCCCTTCCACTCTTTTTAGATACCTGTAGATATCTAATCTTTATTCATTAATATTCATATTACAACCTCAAATTATTGTTGGTAAATATAGGTATGTATTAGTTAAATACACGTCGTATGTATTTTACTTTCCTATTACTTTTCCCATACGTGGGCCCATAACCTATTACGATTATAGAGCTTCGGGGGAAAGTAACTACCTCATTAATAACAAGAAAATGCTGATTTCGGAATGAAGTTTCTCAGAATAGTACATTGTTGTAGAGGCTAGAAAGTAAGTACTTGGACGAGTTAGTTCGAGGGCCTACGCGTAAAGGAGGCCCTCGAAAGTACGAGTCCAGCTATTGCACTTTCGGCCGAGGCTTAACATAGTGCTTTTCACGTCTACTGCGAGGAAATTGCAAATAATCATAATTTTAAATCAAAATTAAGTTCCTAATTGAAGATCATAATACTAATCGAAAAATCGACGCCTGATTGGTCGAAGAGCTGTTCAAACTGAACAACCACTATTACAATGACCAACCAGTCAAAAATAATCGACCAATAGCAGAGTAGAAAGTAAAAAAGGCCGCTAAACACTACATTTTACTTTGCAAATCTACATTGTTTAACTGTTTTTGAATTGTACTACTAAGAACTACTTTCTACTCTCATTTCAATCCATCTTTGGCCATATTTCCGAGCAGTGGCGTGAAATAGTAGATTGTTAACCAAGGGTTGAAAGTGACCCATTACACCCGAGATATTTCTGGCGCTCGAACGAAGTGAGAGCGCCAATAGTTCGAGGGTGAAATGGGTAATTTCTCCCGAGTTTAACACTCTACTTTTCATTTCGACTGTGAGGAAAATTAATTATTCGATTTTAGATATACCTAAGTAAAATAATTAAAACTATATCCAACATCTAACCTCTTTGCACTGGCCACTTGCCACGGCCTACTCGATTGTAATCGAGTAGGCCGCGACGCAACTAATCTAGAGGGCCATGCCGACACGTGAAAAAACAAACAAAACAAAAACAAACAGAACAAAAAACAAAAAAAAAAACGAACAAAAAACAAAACAAACTTACAAAAAAACTGAAACAAACAAACAAAAACAAACAAACAACAAAAAAACACAAAAATTAAAGAAATCAAAACGAAATCAAACAAAAAAAACAAACGTAAAAAAAAAACAAAAAAAACGAACAAAAAAACAAAAAACGAAGAACTAAAAAATAAATAAAACATAAAACAAGATAAACAAAAAAACAAAACAAAACGAAAAAAACGAAACAAACTTACAAAAAACAAAAAAAAACAACAAAAATCAAACAAAACGAAAACAAACGAAAAAACAAAAAAAACAAAAAAAAACAAAAAAATGACAAAAACAAGAAACAAAAACAAAAAAAAACAAACGAAACAACAAAACACGAACAAAAAAGGAACAAAAAAAAACAAAAAAACAAACGAAAAAAACTTAAAAAAAAAACAGAAAATAAAAAAAACAAAAAAAAATGACAGAAAAACAAGAAACAAAAAAACTAAAAAAAACTAAAAAACAAACGAAACAACAAAACACGAACAAAAAACGAACAAAAAAAAACAAAAAACAAAAAATAAAAATATAAAACAAAAAAAATATTTACTAGATTTTATGGTATTTTTACAATACGCAAAAATTACTTTCCACCCTAGGGGAGAAAATGCTATTTTCCACCCGGCTATATGCCCATGAAAAGTCAACTTTCAGAACAGGAGAGATGAAAAAGTAATTAAAGGTGCCAAAAAACAAATCTTTCATTTGTTTTTAACTTGACAGCCAAGCTTTATTTATAACTATACCATACTTTTCTAGCTAGATTAGAATGATAGATGCCAAACTGACGTAACTAAGAGGTGGTACCACGGTTATGCAAACTATCCTAGCTTGAGAATCGAAAATTTAAAAACAGTTTACTATGGCTATTTTCATTCCATCCTAACTCAGGGTATAGGTTTTTGGGGAACAGCAGCTCGCTCTTAAAAACCTATTCCGTTATATTTTTTTTATTTTATTTATTGGAGAAACAACAGAAGCAAATGTAAATACAACAATACACTAATAGTAACAAATGCTTACAACTAGAGATGCACTTACTTCCTAAACTGCTCTCACTAAGACAGCGTCGAATTAAACATCTTAATACCTACTTACTAAGAACTAAGCTAATGTTGGCTAATGAGAATGCACTCAAAAAATATAAGGAAATACATGCAATTTAGGTACACTAACACATAGCTTATGAAATATGAGGGAGGGTTTAGGATATATATGTATATATTTTAGAATTTTAGAATCAGAGATAGCTTTTATCTGGGATACTGGGCCAGTCAACTTTTGGACCCACAGTATTTTGTCCGGTAACGCAAGATACAGAACTGTCATGTTTGTTAGAGAAACTACTATAAACCAGGTACCCAATTGTGTATAACGATGGTTTACACCAGCAGTTACGATATGCCACAGATTTTAATTCGATTGATAGACACAGGTTTGAAATAGATTGATTTGAAAGTTTGTAAAAAGTAACACAGGAGACAGAAAAAGTGTGGATGAAAAAGTTGATTGACCCTACTGCAGGTTAATTGCGTGACCGTTTCATTGTTTATCAAAAAGGCTTTCTAACAAATTTTGAACCAATAAGAGCCTTGAAGCGCACGAACGTTCACCTCAAAAATTACACAATTACCTAGCTTGCTGACCGAACCGCATACAAATAAGTCTGATATAGAAACTGCCATTTTCTAGGATACATCGGACACCTTTCAAGCAGACATAGTGAAATTCTGACTGATTCAAGTCCCGTTATAACGAGAAGTGAACCAGACACAGTCGCTGAGAAGCTGCCGGTGCTTCCTTCGGAGGTGAAACGCGAGCCTGAAGCCGAGCTGGCCTCGCACATGCCCGAGTTGGCCGCCGACAGGCCCGAACTGCCCGCTCACAGGCCCGAGACGGCCTCGCACAAACCCGCCGTGCCTGGCTACCAAGCACCTGTCAAACATGCACCGATGAAAACTGCTGACCAAAAAAGATCAAATAAAGGGAATAAAGGTTAGTATTACCACAGAGTAATAGTACTACGTACAGAAGGTTCTCTGTTAACAAATTCCCTGTTTAGGTACGCCAAACGTGCCTAAATGTGGCCATCCCGTTCTATCGCATGCAACGCGCTGCGACCCGTGCGAGCGTCCTGTACCAACACGTGGCAGCCACTGAATAGAGCCCTTCGAAGGGGCGACCGGCATGTAATACTTGTAGCGATAAACACAAATCGCGAGTGAGCCGCGCCTGGTATTACAGGAAATTTAATCAGAGCTACTCGATGCTTCAATGTGTTTCGCGCGTTCGCTTTCCCGCGCCCGAGCTACGTTCTGGAACGAGGGCAGAAACATATATATATATGCAGAATACATTGAAATGAGTAACGTATGTAGCTTACACTTAGAGACATAGGAAACATAGGAACGGGCATAGCCTATATTTTGTAGGTACCGCGGCTTCGGTAGCGACGCGCGGGCAGGCGGGCACATTCTTACCTTGTAGGTACATTGGTCGTTCGTTGTAGGAGATTTGGGTAGATATCATTCTAATTAGCGTATCAAATGCTCATTATAACTGGCAATTTCAGACACTCGATCTAAAGAAGATTGGGAGGAGAAACGGTATCGAGAGGAGAAGCTGGTGGCAGATATCATAGACCGCGTGAAGCGGGAGTGCGAAGCGCAGGGGGGCAACGGTGGTGCGCGGCGAGGCTACACGCGGCGTACGACGGTAATGCACACGTAGCGGCCGGCGGCAGCCCGGGGGCTCTCCTCCACCTAAAACACTGTACAATACTGAAACTGTCACACCTCTGTGACGCTACTAGTATAGGTAGCTAAGATCACAGACGCAAACTTATGTGCCGCGTACTGTACTTGCATTCAGCGGCTAGACACGACACGGCTGCAACTAACAGTGGGTAGCGGAAAGCAAGGACCGTGTTGCTATCTCACCCGCACCCATTACCTAATCGGTTTGCATGCAACTGTTTGGTGAATACAGCACTTGAAGACTTATCTTAGGGGACGCTGTGAGCAGCATGACAGAATATGACAACAAGTTACTTGCCCATTCCGTCTCGTTTGTGGGACGACGAGCATGCTGGACGTGCGAAGGCTGCTTGAATCTATCTGTGTTGTATTTGTATTGATTATAAACAACATACCAATGTTACTTCATCCTGAGGGGTAATCACGTAACGTTCCGAACGCGCGTCGGTACAATTTAACTGTCAATTTGTCATATAAAAAGTGACATTTAGACCTACCCGACGTTCGTACAATGCGTTACGTGATCGACCATGAGGGGTAATCTAATCACGTAACGTTCCGAACGCGCGTCGGTTCTATTTAACTGTGAATTTTCCATATAAAAAGTAACATTTAGACCTACCTGACGCGCGTTCAGTGCGTTACGTGATCGACCTACTGGTGTAGCCTAGCTCATCCTGTCGGAATAACAAAGAACATTGTGGATCTATTTAGTTACATGTATATTGGTGTAGTTCACGGGAAATAACGTCTTCCTTTTGGCACATGATAATTTTTGATTGTATGGCGTAGGTTCACTGCACCGGTAAGCGACCACCTAATTTAGTGTGCGACCACTTAGACGAATTATTAAACTGAAAGGAACTATTTTCTTTTTTTTTATAAGTACATTTCTATAAAATACCTATCGTAAAATGGGGTGAGTAGGGACAAAACCGAAGTTAAAACCTGGATAAAAGTTTATTTTTATATGAGGCACATTGGTTTATATACATAAAAAGTGTTCCGGTTGTATGAATTTTAGTTTGTCAATGATAATTTGATGTTTCATTTTAACGATAAACACTAAAATAGTGGTAAATCCCACCTTACCCCAAAGTGGAGTTAGGGGGGATAGCAATGGAGTGAGTTGGGAAAATGTATGGGGAAAAGCTTTCGGATTGTGAATTTCGGATTAGCTTGGCTCGATCCGCGTTCCGCTCGTATTTATCGCTCCTCTTCCGCATGATCGCTCCCCGCAACCCTGGTTCCATTCCAGGCCACATATCTTTCACCTCTCACTTCTAGAGACTCAAATTTTTTTAAATGTTTTAATTTGACTACTCCGTGTTGCCGCAAGATAAGAAAAATTACTTTTAGGGCAACCAGGGGCAGAGAATCAAAGTAGCAACTGAAAATATTCGCCTCCCACCATCTGCCCACTCAACTCCTACTCCCTACGGGTAGGTAATAAAAAAATGCATATGGCAGATTTTTGGTTTTAGAGTTATTTTATTTAATTATAAAAACCTTGTTTGAAGGACGTAGGTTCCTAACAGAAGCTGCAGGTCGTGATCGACGCATGCGTAACGCATGTACGCACGTTAGGTAGATCTAAATGTCAAATTTTATATGGAATAATGAACGGAACGCGCGTTCGGAACGTTACGTGATTAGTGATTACCCCTCTCGAAATAATAGACGTCACTCATACGATACCATAGCTAAAAGGGGTGTAGACACCAAATAAAATAACCAATAATGATACATTTTCTCGAAAAAGGACTAAAATTATTGTCAAATGGAGAAAAAAGTAAAGCAAGGGGTTTAATAATCACAAAGTTATAAGAGTCCAAAGTTTTAAGAGGGGGTATACTCTGTCCCTTTTCCGCGAAACGCACCTTCATATGAAACGATTGTCATTTACTAATGACGCTCGTGGATCGTGACATCACGATCCCCTAGCGTCTTCTGCCTGCTTTCTTTTGGAGTAATAATAAATTTTGAGTCTACACCCCTATTATACCTATTATGTAAAACTGTCAAAAGGAAGGGGCGATGTTTTCTGTGGACTGTAATAAGTAAGTAATAATAAGTAAACAATCCTATTCAACTAGGCCTAACGCGATACAGACGTTGTGATTAAGTAGATAAGTACTTAAAAGTGCTTTAGTGCCATGAAACTGTGCCAAATTATTTGCCACTATTGAAATTGAGGTGCCAAGAACTTGTCCAAATTGTAAATAGCTTAGGTACCTAAGTAAGATGGTTTTAAGGATGACTCACGCTAGAACGGGCCGTGTCCGGCCCGGGCCGTTTTCTAAGAAAAACGACGGCGTATGTATGCGCGGCCAAGCCATACCGAAGCATGGCCGAGCCACGGCCGAGGCTCGGAAGCGGCTCGGTGTCCGCCACGGCCCGGCCGTGTCTCGGCCGGACTTTGGTATGGCTCGGACGCGCAAAAACGCCGTCGTTATTCTTAGAAAACGGCCCGGGCCGGACACGGCCCGTTCTAGCGTGAGTCATCCTTTATCCGCTGAATTGATTCGAAATTAATGTTTGTAACATCATTATGCCGGATAAAGGGGTTTGGGTAAAATTTTTGTCATTTTTTTTGGTGTGAATAGTGAGATTTATCATAATGGCCTCGTAAAAGTGGTAGGTTATGATAGATCTATTCAAAACAAACATATTTTGTTATAAAATGTAATTACCTACTCTAAAATGCATCGGAGCCGAGATATTTGCAATACATACCTACATACTTAAGTTATATTTCCGCAGGTCATATTGAAAATTTATAACAAAACTTAAAACTTAAATATCTCGGCTCCGATATTATTAAACGCGTTTATTTTATATATCTAAGCGTATTAAGAGGCCCACTAAACGAATTAAAAAAAAAACATCCTTAGCCGCTGCAAAAAAACGACAATTATTGTCATATACAAAGTTGCCCAATGCCCTTTGTCCTGTCTTGTTAAAATTCCTAATTGTTATATCTATTTTAACCTAAGTAATGAATGTTGATAATTTGATAATTACATTTTGCATTGTGTATGTATATTGTTGTGTAAATGCTCAAGATTTTAGTCGAGGTAGCTAGTAAACTATATAATTAATAAATTATACGTAAAATATCTAAGTAATAATTGTATGTATGTATACTAGCAAGGTTTGCTTTAGAAATAGGATAGTATGGAGAATTCTGAAAATGCCTACCTATATTTTTAAAACGGGTTCATAGCAACATTTGTCTAATAGTTGGGTACATTAGTTAAGTCACCACAGAAACAATAAACGGCAGCGTATATCAAAAAGAGTGCTTACAAAAGCGGTTACTGCCTTTTATAAAGAAGCACGAATCACAACAGCTGTTGTTTTGGCCTGATCTGGCCAGTTGTCATTACACTAGACTAGACGGAGTTCTGGATAATTTGGCGGATTGCTGTCTTACTCTTACTACTACTTACTTACTTCGGTACCACGGCAACCCCGTTTGATTCGTAATTCGTACCACTCGTACTCGTCCAGAACTCCGGCCTGTCAAGGAGTATTGGAGTATACTTAATGAAAGGACTTCATAAAAAGTGAGGTAACATTCGTGGCTGAGCAGCGAAAAATGTGGACTTGGGCGACGAAGAGGTATCCCGATGTGAAGATGCAGTCCCTTATGATATGAGTCGTGTTCGAAGTACGATCAATTCGTCAAGAAACATTGTCATTAAAAATACATACAATTCGTTCAGAAAATATTTAAAGTAGGTAAACGTCTTTTTTTTAATGTGATACTTATTAATGTTCACCTCACTAGCTCGGAAAGGCCTTTTTGTATGTTTGATATCTATTGAGAAAATCGCTTTTTATCCACATGTGAAGAAAGTAGACGTGGAACGTTAAAAGTGGGTACTATGACGTAGAACGTTAATAGGACATTGTTTAACAAGGGGCGTATGAGGAATATTGCAAACGAGAGTCTATCAGAAGCCCGACGCCGCAAGGCGGAGGGCTTTTGATGACTCGAGTTTGCAATATTCTTACGCCCGTGTTATAACACAATAATTTTCATCACATTTGCGAGGAAATACATAAAAATCAAATGTTGACGAAATTGACAACTTCACTTCTAGATCAGTGCGAGTGGAGGGCGGAGCTTCAATATTTCAACTAATCACAGAGCATGGAGCATGTGGTTCTTGCAGGGCATGGCCTGCTCGATTTTATTTTCCAACCAATCACAGAGCAGAATTCTTGTTGTACGCGGCCGTGCAGATTTGCTTAACCAATCAGATCACACACAAGCTCATTACTCCCTTGGGACCATTAATACCCGCGGGAACAATTTAGGCCATTGTCCTTCTTTATACAGGCAAGGAATAACACCATTTATGAGCAAGTGTGATGAAAATGTTTATTTTTGTTTTTTTGTATATTTTATGACATATTTTTTTTTACTTTTTTTTTACTTTTTTATTTTTTTTTTAACTTTTTTTATCCTTTTTCTTCTTTTCCTCGCTGTAGTGAGGTGAAAAGATTCGTGTTATACACGGGTGAAAAGTTATTTTACGTCTCGTGTGTTGAAACACGCTCAGGATTCTATTTTTGAACCACTCGCTTCGCTCGTGGTCAATCATAGGACCCTTTCGCTAGCTCGTGTTTCAAATGAACACTCCCAGGTAAAATACAACTTTCCTCCCTTGTATAACACAACTATTTATTGTGCCCAAGTTTTGGCGTGCCCTAAAGGACTAAATTCTATAATTTTTTTTATACGATTTGGTATAGGTATTGAATAATTTTATATACTCGGGAAAGAGTAGCTGCATTAGGAAAGAAACGCCCTAATATACCTACTCGTATAATAAGCGCGTTTTTAAGTTAAAATATATTTTTCGATCAATTCTTTATCAAGAGGTGTGTGACTTACGAGTATACAGGTAGGTAGTGTCAGAATTTTATATTCCATACTGTCCGATTTTGATTGCTCACCTGTTTTAACTCAAAATAAATCAGACAAACCACTAAAACTGTAAGTTTTAAAAATAACTTAAAGGATGACTCACGCTAGAACGGGCCGTGCCCGGCTCGGCCCGTTTTCTAAGAAAAACGACGGCGTTTTTGCGCGGCCGAGCCATACCCAAGCCCGGCCGAGCCACGGGTGACGCGCGGAAACGGCTCGGTGTCGGCACGGACCGGCCGTGGCCCGGCCGGGCTTGGATATGCCTCGGCCGCGCAAAAACGCCGTCGTTTTTCTTAGAAAACGGCCCGGGCCGGACACAGCCCGTTCTAGCGTGAGTCATCCTTAACAAACAAAACCTGTGCCAAATATTTTAAATAGGTAGACCAAAAAGGTGTATTTTTATATAACATGTGTCTCAGTTACTACCCAACTAACTTGTCGGAGATTCTCACTTTTAACAGTTTTAACCTAATACGTATTAGTGCATGTTTATAAAATTAGGTACCTAAGTAGTTAAGATTCTGTCCTCCCATGAATACTTAGATACTACATACTTCGTAAATAATATCTATCTACGTATATAGTTAAAATAATTTTAAGAATGAGAAGTGAGACTGTAATTAATTATATTATAACGAAAGAAATTAGTAAATGTATTATTGTAACTAGGTATGTTGAATTGTTGATCCGCATGTTCATGTACCTACTTATTTAGGTACTTACTTATTCTAGTTGACATTGGACTAGACAACAGTCTGTGTTGACACGCAGCTTCTAATCATGCAGCCTGGGGGGCGATTTTTGACTTTCGAGTGCTCGAAAATTAAATAAAAGTAAATACGATTCTATTACTTTTTATTGATATAATTATTACGAGTGGTCAATACCATTCGTTTTTAAATTTTTAATTGCTATTTCAAAATAGCATTTCATAAATTTTGCCAGTTTTCGAGTGAAAGAGTCGAGCGCTCGAAAGTCAAAAATTGGTCGGTCCTGTGTAGGCACGAAGGCCACGTGACGTGGGAGTGAGATACAGCTGCCTAGCTAGCAAGAAACATTATAGCACGCATATAATAATATTAGCTTCTGCCCGCGACTCCGTCCGCGAGGGTGGAACTCGTTTATATCGTAGCTCCATACAAACTTTCACCCTCCATATCATCTCCTTAGGGGATGATTTATGGAATGAAAACTATCCTATATCCTTTCCTGGGATTCAAACTATCACAATACCAAATTTAATCTAATTCGGTTCAGCGGTTCAAATGTGAAGAGCCTGAAGAGGTAACAGAAAGGCAGACAGACACACTTTCGCATTTATACATTTTATAATATTAGTATTGGACATTACCGTTTGCCGAAGCGCACACTGATGGCTTCCATGCCATCATACGCAAGAGGGTCGCCTCGCTGCTGAGACGAGTGCGAGGAAGTGAGAACAGCATTCTGAGGATATTGGAAGGACGTTGGGATTGCCCTATGTTAGGGCACTGGGTTGGCATTGTGACGGGGAGGGTAAAATAACTCTGAGTTTTGCCCTGAACGACACAGTGCCTCTCAGCGTACAAATTATACTTTTCTTTTCTTTTCTGTTTTGCCTACTAACATTTAGCTTTAAAATTATTTTATGTACTAACAAACTTATGGATTCTATGAGTCTGAAATAAATGATTTTTTATTTTATTTACCGTAAAACCACACAACAAGGTATAATCCACTACCCCAACTATGGTCCAGTCGCCATCACATACATAGGTACACTATAGGTGTTCAAAAATATCGGCACATGCACCCTAATGCCTTGAAAATAGAGGTGTGTCCCGATGTTTGTGACGTGCTTGTTTGCTCCGATGTATGTGATGGCGACTGTCCAAAAAAAGTAAACTTATTCGTTTCTATCAATACCGATTTAGTATTAGTGATCCTGATCTTATACGGTTTTATTCAATTTGTGTTATTAATTATACCTTATTTATAATAGACCTGAGCAAGTAATATGATTGGATTAATTGGAATTTTGGAATATAGTTGGGTGACTTGGACTACCAGTTGTGTCGTTTTATATTTAGTCCCTGGGCGACCGAGTTCTGCTCGGGTGAAAATAGAGAAAATACGGATACAACCAATTTGCCCAGACATGAGACCCAGGTAGATCGATTTTTTGCCCCCGTATACCCATTTATATTTTCTATATTTCATTGGAATCGTTAGAGCCGTTTAGGTAGGTACGTAATAGCACATTACTCACTCAGGGTGGTAAAAAACAAACAATGTCTTCGATATTTGACAGGGTGAATAAACAATCGGAGGCTTTCTTTATTACCGTCCTGGCCTGGAATGGGATTGTCCGCACGCGTATAGGGCGGTAATTGATTATGGCCAGGTATAAAGTGTACCGTGAATTTTTTAACAAAGCTTCGGTAGGTACAGTCGGGGAATGAAAAGGTTGACCACCTTAAGATCTGTCTTTGCTTGCTCAGTATAAGTTATCAGTATCTGCTTTATCGACCGAGTGTCAGGCACATTCCGTCATAATGAATGTCGTTTCACTACATGGAGAATTTACCTTTTTAAATTTTGGAAAACGAGTTATAAAAAGAAAAAAAAAACGTAAGTATACAAGAAATAGCAATGATGACATTGACAGGACCTGTTACTCACATTTATAGTTTTAATAATTTTAAGCGAAGAGATTATTTACCAGTGGCGCTAGAGTCTGACCAGCGAGTCGTGGCAGTGAAAAATGGCGGCAAATTTAAAAAAAAACGCATGCTGGTAACACGAAATGTATGGAGCCGTCATAAGTACTTATAACTGACAGTTTATTTCATAGGTAAAATTGTTGCCATATAAATAATTTGATAAAAATGCTACTGTCACGACTCGCTGGTCAGACTCTAAGTGTGCACATGAACGCTCTCTACATTTGACAATGATATTACTTACTGTTGCCATATAAAAAAAAGGCTCATCTTTCACTATTAATAAATTACATTCTTAATATTTATTATAATGTACAGACCTCTCTAGTAAGTATTGTACGAAGTTTGTGGGAAATACACTTACCTACAACCAGTTTACCTATACGAAATCTGTGATTAATGTGGCTAAATATAAATAAATTATTATGTAACTAATTTAATTTTACTAACGGTATTGTCGGGCTTTGGTCGGGCGCGCAATCATATTATCCCCCAGGATCCGCTATATTGAGATTTTAACGTACACATTACTCTCAGTAGGACGTCAGAGCAACTTAAGAGACGTATAGTGCGAGAAAAATCGAGATCGCTCGCGCGCAGTCTTGTGATACTTAGCCGTGCTGATCTCGCTTATCTTCGGCGGCCTGTACACTTGTAATTTCTTACGTAAGTTAAGTCAAATACTGCTCACGTAAACCGCTGTAATAAGCAATATTTGTACTGAACTTACGCAAGTAACTTACTGGTGTAAAGGCCGCCTTATAGCAACACGCGGTGGACTGCCACGCAATTGCGTCTGAATGCCCCTTAAGTGTACGTTCCAATCACAGCGTTCAATATTAAGCCGGGTCCGTTGCGCCGTGTTTTCGGTGTTTGCAAACATCTAACATGTTTTCCGTCAGTTTCGGCAAACAAATAGGGTATTGTTTTGACTGGCAAAACATTTTTGACGTTTAAAAACCACGAAAACATGGCGCAGCGGACGCGGCTTTAATGCCATAGTTGATAAAGTTAGTTGTACCTTTTATATAAATGTAGGTAGGCTTTATACTGAACACTTTATACAACTCTGAATTAAATAATAGAATAAGTAGCTTGATAATTTAAATTTAACATTTGCAGCCTACCTACGTTCATTATTTCTGTTCAGATCTGTGATCTTGATTTAATTAGGGATATGAACGTAACCAAAGAACGTAACCGTTTGGCTGTCAATGTCAATTCAAACAAAATGCTTCAAATAGTTAAATCTGATCAAAACTGTCTTTGGCAAAGGCCCCTGAGGCTGCCACTTCACTTATAACTAACTAACTAACTAGTTAAATCTGAAGCTGTGATTTAAATAAAAGGCTTCCGTAATACAAAACATTCTACTTTGTATTAGTTATAGTTGATTTCAGCTAACTATGCCTCAAACTTTTCAAGTACTGCGATGTTACAAGTGCGAGGTGTTCCAAGTAAGTAAATAAATAAGTTTCTGTCAAAAATTTCATTTTGGTACAAGCTTTTATTGCCGACTGTACTTTTCTGTATACCGTCATCAACTACTAATTGAGACAATTCTAACCAGCCCAAACTCAACGGGGTTACGTCGGCTAAGTATTGAATGCCCTTGGCCACCTTCTGTCTCCATCATCAGATCAGCTCGATGGTACCATAATATTGAAATGTCATCTTCACCCAAAATTTCAGCTCAATCGGTTGAATATATCTGCAGATAAAATGTACATTATCGACCCACGCTTTGGATATTCATATTTTTTTTGTGGATAGTAAACAAATTGTTTTAATTATTAATATATGTAAAAAATTATCTTTTATAATTGTACCCATATAAGGTAGTAAGTAAAAGGCACATTTATATTCATTTGTGTTAAGTATCAATATTGTGATTATTGACTCATATCAATTGTTATAACAATGATAATATTATCACTAGACCACAGCTGAGAGGCTGCGCAGTGATACATTTTTCTTCAGTCAACTGTTGGTGTCAAAACATTCAGGTGTTGGGCATAGTGTTCAACTTCTGGGCAAAAGGGCATACTTTCATGTAAAACCATTTTTAATAAAATATTGTAATAGAAGGGTTTAAAATAGTTGTATCCAATTTTGACAATACACCAAATCATATTAAAAAAAAGTGTACAGATTGGGTTACATCTCATATCTCACTCTACGAAAAATAATGGAAAGTTGGGATAGTCACTTAAACATTCATCTTTTGGTTACGGCCCTACTGAGTTCAGATAGAATCAATTTCTCAGCTATACTTAATAATAACGCTCAGCGGATCTATGTTTTTATTTATATCCATCAAATTTTTTCAGGTACACCCTACTAAGAAATCCAACAATTGGAAATGTAAGTTATGTGATGTGAAACAATCAATGAAGCGATTTTATGGGCTGGGCACTGGCAAGGAATGCAGGTTGCATGTACAGAAACTCAATGGGATCAGAGGTGGGTTTGATGACCCTCACAGTGGGGCTGACAACAGTGACCTCGACACTAGCTCTGACAGCCCTGAAAATTCTGGACAAGATGAGGTTCCGTCATGTTCAATTGGGAAGAAAAGTAAATGGTTGGATTATGTAGACCCAGAGATTGAAGAAAACCTAAAGACTGAGGAAGAGCAAGTAAGTCCTGATAGAAACATGCACCTAAATGATACTCAAGTAGTATTAGAATTGCCAAAAAAACGTCCAAGGAAATGCATTAATGTAACTAATAAAATTGTGAATAAAACAGAAATTAAATGCTTACAAGAAAAGGATTCACAGCCAGCCAAATTATCAAATAATAATGCAAACAATAATTTTATTGAATCTATGCATAACAACAAAGCAAGTGTGAATACCATCAAAACCACAAACAATGTAAGGGCACACACAATAGCTAATAACTCTAAATGGGCTAAATTTGTAGAAGGGAATCAAAATTGTCACGATGCAAATGATCCAATTACAAGTACCAATAACCAGTCTAACGCCATGTTTCTATTTCTAGAAGATGACAACATTGATTCTGTCCTGGATTTTTAATATTAGTGTAATTAATTATTAGAGATGCGCCGAATATTCGGTGGCTATTCGTTATTCGGCTCATATGCCGAATATTTACCAAATAATGTTGCAGGAGTTTGTCTGCAAGTTGAAGGAATATGACATAGTCTTTGCCCTGTGAAATTACTATTCTAAAACGGATTCTTATTGTTATTTAACTATATCTTTATTGTAAACATTTTGCTTTAAAAATCAACAAGATTTTTACCACTGCAACGGAACGGCAGATGAAGGCATAAGCATAAGGCATTACTTTGAACCGAATATTTGGTTCGGCAAAAGCTGGACCAAACACTTGGTCGAATATTCGTATTCGGTAAAACCCATATTCGGCGCATCTCTATTAATTATTTTATATTAGTTTCACATGGTGTTGATTGCACTAAAATAAGTATCATATAAAAAATAAGTCCATAGCAATAAAAAAACAGCATCATTTCTAATGTTTTATTATGAAAACCAATACACATTTCATCACAAATGGCAACAGTTTAGTATAATTTAAATATCTCTACTAGATAAATAGCATACTTCCTACCACACATACTGACTGATTCAATAACATTATATTCAGAGGAATATGTTTGCCTGGTTGACAGTGGATAGGATACAGGCAAACCCAGAGCTCTGAATATAATGCAGTTGCAATAGTAACATAATTATAATTACACTCCTACCTCAAACTTTTTGTTTTTTTAGAAATAGTAAGAAGCATTCAATTAAAGCTAAACAAATGGAGTAATCAGAAAACATGCTCATAACATCAGTCTATACTGAAGCTTATATAACTGGCTCCTGTCTCTTCAACTATGGAACGCGACGTTATTAATGTGGTGCAAATTTAATTTACATTACGATCAAGAAAAACATTCTTATACGATAAAATAATCAGTTTGCCGAGTCACTTTTAAGTTTTTAAATGTCACAAAAATTATTTATGCCCATATCAAGGACTTACGGAGTAGGCACATAGGAAATGTAATCTGCAACCTTTATTCAATGTTAGACCTAAAAACATCTAGTATTTTTCTTGAACAATATAATTAGTATAAATACCCTCAACAGGCCTAGTTCCTCGGCAGAACTGTTTAACAGAATGATTGCACCCTACTGAGATAACTACAACTTGCAAAGATAAGAGTACTAAAGCACTAAATCCTACTTTAACCCTTAAGCAGAGTGCAAATGTTATTAACTTATTACTAAACATTTTTTTAATTTGCATAACAATGCACTCATGCTGTGCTAGTTGATAATGAAACATACATTCACACCTCTTACTGAACGACGATATGTCGGTCATTTTCATCCATAAAGGTTAAAATGGCGTTCTACATAGCACGTCAATATGCATATTGTACTATTTAAGTTTAGACATGCTGATGACAGCGATTTCTTCTCTACGATAAATTGATGTCTTTGGACTATGCCCATTTCACACGAGGGCAAGGCAGTGAGGCAGAGCAGTAGACAGTGCAGTACTGCTACTGTTTGAACGCACGCGCCGAGACAGAACAGTACTGTTCAGACAGTAACCAGGGCAGAACAGTTAATAGCCGGCCGGTCGTTGGCTTCCACCCAGCACATTTCTCGCTCGACTGTCTTGTGGCTGGACTCGTGTGAACGCGAGGGCAGTGCAGTGGAGCAAGAGCAGGACAGTGCGCGGCACGTCCGCACTTGTTTTGACCTTTTCACACAAGGGCAGAACAGTGAGGCAGTAGAATCTGACTGGCCTGTTTGAACGCCAACTGTCTAGGAAACTGTTAGTTTTACTGGGTGTTCCTAACTGTTATGTCCCACTCTACTGCCTCACTGTTCTGCCCTCGTGTGAAATGGACATGTTAAGTTTGTCCAGTGAAGGGCTACGGGGCGAGACTAGTAAGGCAGCGTGTGCCGCCGCCGGTGCAGGGCGCGCGCTCGCGCGTACCGCCGCCCGTACCCGCTCCAGCGCCAAGCTCTGTGCAAACAAACCGAAACCGACTATTACTATCACTACTTTCAATTTAAGCAGTTTTTATACGTATGTAACTTATAAAGTACTCGCCTTTCATTATACGGACTCGATTCACCTCGAAACATATGGTTATCTTCAAAACGCCTCCTATCGTCTGCGAGCCCTATAATAACGTGTATCAATTATTAGTCAAATGACGTTTTTTAATGGAAAATGAATTCGCCAGTGACGGGAGAACTGACCCTGCGGGTTCGAGTGGGAGTGTCGCCGGCACGACGGTCCGCGGCAGCTCAGCAACTGTTGTAGTTGATTGTGGAAGTATTCTCTTTCCATGGCGGTCAAATATTTTACTCTATTTTGAGTTTCGAAGGGATCTGAAAGTAAACAAATGTTATTAAGTACCTAAGTGCTCAATGATTTTTGTGGTAATTACGGTCAGCTCCAAATATATGTATCCAATTTTCAACTTTATTCCACCGACATGCGTTCGTAAATGTATACATATTTATGATGCAGGCTGTACCATGTGAAACATAACATTTATTTATTCCCTCCCTAGAAGATCAACATCGATTTGATCAACCCTGCTTATCAGAACTTTGACGTAGTAATAATTACATTTATAATAAAACTCCTTAGCTGCCCGCGCGGCTTCGCCTGCGTGTTACAGAGAACGTAGGCAAACCCGACGGATAAAAAAATTGCCTATCACCATCCAGAAAGTCCATTCTATACTCGTACACAAGTGAAAGATTTTTGAAATCGTAAAGCCCCTGCTAGACTGTCGCCAACACGCGCTTCCTACCGAGCGACCTGGATTGGCACCGACCGATGTAGTATGAAATTTAGCTCCAAACAACTGTCAACACGGTCGGTGCGGACCAAGGTCGCCCGGTTGGAGGGGCGTGTTGGCAACCGTCTAGCAGGGGCTTAAGTATTAGTGGTTCCGAACAAACATACTTACAAAGCTACAAAATCACAGACACTTCATCTTTATAATATTACAAGTATAGAATAGATTGAAGTTACCGATTCGCAGATTGTAGTAAGTGACGAGGCCGGTGACAAACTCGCAGTATAGCAGGTTGTGCGTCGCGTTGATGGTTCTAACGCAGTTGTAGGTGTTGTTGGAGGCACTCATGCAGAAGCAGAAGGGGCCCGCGGTCCAGAGCGGCGCTGTGCGCCAGTGCTCGTTGTCGTGCCGGAAACAGTTCATTCTCTCCGACTCGCATAACCGTTCCAACTCAGCCTGAAAATGAAATATAAATCTGTGACAGACGGACGGACACTCAGCCGAAAAACATAAGGAGAATATCTTCTTCGAATTTGAATCACTGGACATTTACAACTAATTTTACCTTCTTCTTAGCCTTTCTTAGCTTCTTGCGCAGTCTTTGTTCTTTTTGTTTTCGACGTTCTTCTCTAGCTCGATGCACTGCTTCTAAATAGCTGTGGCCAAGGCCTCGCATCTTCCTGTAAAAGTAGACGGGCTTTTTAGCGAACACATTAATATTAGAAATAGGTACATACCTACAAATAAAACTAGTTTTATTACTGAATCCTACTGACCTGTTCTCTTCGCAGTAGCAAACATGTTTATCTTCATTTTCTATGAATAAGGGATGAAGGCGTCTCTGAAAATCGTCTTTCGGTTTACTAAAAATTCCAGTGGTACTCGCAACGCCCTTGTTCGGATTCCGTTGTTCGTATTCAGAGGCATCC
Source organism: Epinotia brunnichana (assembly GCA_963854355.1). Classification (NCBI taxonomy): domain Eukaryota; kingdom Metazoa; phylum Arthropoda; class Insecta; order Lepidoptera; family Tortricidae; genus Epinotia; species Epinotia brunnichana. Next base: position 52,215,198 of record OY977935.1, on the reverse strand, counting down.
AGTCTCGCCGGTCCCAAGTTCGTCGTCGCCGAACTATTGCTGGCGAATGGTGTTGTTGAAGATCTTTCAGTGACCGTCGGCAGTTGTGAAGACAAAATATCGTCAATAGCGGAATTAAAGTTGGACAGGCTCTGCGTAAAATCTACAGGCGAATGTTCGGTGTGCTGGTCCACATGCGCTACCTGTTTAGGACTAGCGTATTCAAATTTTGGAATTGTTTCGGGAGTACTTTGTTCAGTAAATGGCTTTGTATTGTCAGTGGAGTTAGTGCTTTGTGATTCGTTTTCGCCTAGCGATGAATCTGTGCTACTGAAGTAATTCTCATCTATAATGATAGTAGTAACTTGGGGCTTTGGCAATTTACTGCCTAATATAAAAGAATTTGTTGTAACGTTATCTTCGTTTGTGGCATTAATCTGGTCAGTCGAAGGCACCTTGGGTATGGTAGTATTCTTAAATTGCTGGTCAAATACATCATCTTTGGTATAAGCATTTACAGTAGGAACAGCAGCATACTCATTGGACTGACTGAATTTTCTATCAACATTTGTTCCGTTTTTATTTTTTGGTTTAATCCGATGCAGTCTACCTTTCCTAAATAATTCTTTAGAATTATTTTGACTCAAAACATCAGGTTTAATATGTACTTGGTCTGTAACTAAGGAGGCGTTTATCGTATGTGTTTGATGTATGTTTATACTAATGGCAGGTTTAGTTGTCTTTAAATGTCTCTTGATTTCTTTTAAATCTTCCAATTTTGTTTTCAATTGTCTTATTTGATCTTCCAAACTTAATCGATTAGTATGCCACGCTTTTAAATCCTTATATATAACTTGAGAACAATTAACTTGTCCATCTCTATTAATTTTGCATTCTAACGACGACTCGTTACTATTGACGATAGCATCGTTTCGTTGTTTATGTTTGCTCCAATTTTGAGCCCTTCGTTTTTTTCTCGTATTACCTATTTTATCTTTGGTACGTTCATAAGCTTCTAGGAAGGCCTCGGTCTCCTGAATCAGTTTATCTATTTTGTCAGTCAAGTTCCTATTTTCCATTTCATTAATAGGCTCATATTTGGAACTTAAATGGCCAATACTCGGGTTTTCTTTAAGAATACTATCTACAGTATTAGGTTCAAAGACGTCGTTATCGATAGATCTGCGGTTTCTTGTGCTATTGTCCTTAAATCCGACTGGACGTCGCGCTATGGTTCCGTCCGTCTCTAGTCTTGTGTAAACTAAGCCGCTTGGCGTGAAACACGCGCACTTCTTGGTACTCATCTTAGGGGGTGCCACGTTGACATCGGCCTAAAAAAATGGTTTCGTTGAAATGGAATGATTTGTACGGTCGGCCAAGAAAGTGGTCTACCAGTTTTGACAAAAGTTTCTTTGAGATCTAACTGTCGCTAAGGTTACTGTCATAATATTGTTGCAAGTCGAAATCGACCTTGTTGTTTCATGACGTTCAAATGAACCTCGACATTTTTGGCCGACTGTACAAGTAATTAAATAAATGAATACAAGTGAATTAAGATATGGTTACCTCATATTTACACTTGTGTCGGCGCCAGCGGCCCGCGACGAGCACGCAGCGCCACTTGCGGCCCTGCGAGCAGGGCAGGCGCGCCTCCGCCTGTGAGCAGTCATCGGCGAGCCTGGCTGCCTTTCCACTCACTATGCCATCTTCTGTGCCAACTGGAATGCAAGACGATAAATGCGTATACTTCAATTCATTTGTAAGCAAAAAATACATTGAAATTACAAAACATTTAATACTTACGCACAAAAGCTTTCTTTTCGGGGGTCGTGAAGAAAATATTTTGCGTATCCAAGCTAGTTTCGTCTGATTCGAGTTTTTCGAAACTTTCATCTAGGATAGGGTTGTGACTCTCATTTGATATAAGTGGTTCCGATGTCGCTTTTGAGTCATCGTGCTCCGAATCAACATCCTGAGAAAACAATTAAAGTGTCAGAATGTCACAACTAAAAGTATGAGACCTTGCTGCATGCTGCGGTTTATCGCCGACAATGCCGGCGTAAATAATTAATCGTTTCCGCACTTATTGACTTCCGCAGAAGCAACAACGGCTTCTTCGGTGATGAACCATACCGTGATAAGCTATAGGATCATGGAGATGGTAGCCACAAGCAGCAATTGATAATCATGTATTAGTTTAGAACAGTGATAGGCGATAGCTATTGTTGGTCTCACGTCATCTTCGCCGTCCTCGTCGTCGGTGGGATCGAGGAAGTCGTCGCCGGTGTCCTCGAAGTCGCCGCTCTCGCCTGAGGGCGCGCCGGTGCTGCTGCCCCCGTTCATCTCCCGGCTGTATTTGTACAGTGTTAGATATTGGTCTCACGTCATCTTCGTCGTCCTCGTCGTCGGTGGGATCGAGGAAGTCGTCGCCGGTGTCCTCGAAGTCGCCGCTCTCGCCTGAGGGCGCGCCGGTGCTGCTGCCCACGTTCATCTCCCGGCTGTATTTGCGCTGCGCCTCTGACAAGTGCGACTGCATTTCTCGACGTCCCGAGCTGAAAAATACTTGCTTTTGATATTTCACGTGCTTCGTGATTGGTGTTCTGGTTTCAAAATTGAGCGAAACATTTCCCAACTAGACTACAAACAAAAATAAGTACAGGTAAATATAAAAAAAAAAGTTGAGGTAACCACACTTATGAAGACAAGAGTTATTAAAAATCTAATTCTATTTCCAAACTAAATAAGGCTTACAGGCCTAATTTTGGTTTTTTTTTTTTTTTTTTTTTTTTTTTTTTTTTAATTTATTTATATATATAATTCTTTTACAATACATGGCCAGACAGCGGACAAAACCCAGCAGGGTTTAACTGCCACTGCATTCACTCAATTAATATTTAGTTTATACATAGGATAACAAGCTTATAAAAATAAAGCGCACACGGCGATTGCCTACACAAAATGCGACATTATGACGTGATATGCTGTGAAGCACTTGGGAGCACGCTGGAGACGTGCATACCGTTTCTTATCCTATTGCCGCGGCTTAGGGTCCAAAAACTGCATACACGTCTACGGCGGCAACAGTAATTTAGATTAGCTATTTCATTAATTATTACTATCAGGTTTGGGATATACAAGCAGATTTCATTATACGTTTACAATGTTGCGGTTTATCACATATATTTGTGAGTACATCAGATGGTTATTTATTTTAAGGTATTAGAGTATGTAAGTATATGTACTGAATTCAGGACCTTAGCTTCATAGGGTACATAAAACGAAGGTGGTAATTACATATCTGGCCCTCGTTTAAGTCGGATGAGTCAGCCCTAATAGTAAAACACCTTTTCCAGAAAGATCTAAATTGCGTTTATCAGAGTCGCATCTCATTGTCCTTATCTCTTTCCGCTCACCTAGGGCAAAGCCAGGCGCAAATATCAGCGAATGCATATAGTTTGGCCAGAGAATCGTGTCACAAGCATTTATTTCACATTCTATATAATTCAATAAGTTTACTTAAAGCGCCGCTATGTATATTGTGTTACCGGCATGAGTTTACAAATTTGCCGCATGTTGTTTGTGACACGACTGGCTGGTCAGACTCTAGTGGTCAAGTCTACCTTTCAACGAGGAAGGTGTCCGGCCAGTGTGCGGTGGAGGCGCGCCGGCGCCGCGGCTGCAGCAGCGGCAGTAGCGAGCGCCCGTCCATGTGCGGCGGCGGTACTACCCCGCCCATGTCCAGGAATGTGGGCGCCAGGTCAATGTTCAGCACGATGTCGTCCACACTAATAGTCAAATCTAATTATAGGCGGCCATGCATATTTGTCCAACTCGTAACACACACTTAGCGCTTTGTCAGTTTCATCCGTTTGACAATTAGGCCAAAATGGGGAATGGATGAAAATTTTAGAATCGCCTACTTCTTTTTTTGGTCATAGGAGCTTAGCACCAGAAAAAAGTTGCAGTCTTTTCAGATGCGTCAATAGGGAACTTGCATCTTAATATTTTATTACGAAAAACAAAATTATAATCCAGCATTAAAACAACTGTAGCATTAAAACTTTGTTATGATTTATTTTTCTGATGTTATTGCATTTGAAATCTGCGCGCGCCGGCACCCCCCGAAAACGATCTATACTAAACGGGCTTATGCTATGACGTCACAGCATAGCCTTTACTATGGAGTAAGTCATTAATTTGCGATTATCTCCACAAAATTTACGTTTAAGTCTATACTTGTCATACAAAATATCATTTCTAATTTAATATTCTATGTAACTGTTACGTTATTTTATCGAAAAAATAAAAAAAAAATTTTTCGTCATTTTAACGTTAGGTAAAACTAATAAAATCGTTTTTTTTTTTCTTTTTTTTTCTTTTGTATGATATCTCTACGTATATCCGTATCGATTGAATGCAATTTATTCGAAATTGAAGTCCCATGCAAGTTCCCCATTATTTTTGAAAAATATAAACGGGTCATTGTCAGACACAAAAACAAAAATCATCTTTCCGGTGGTCAATAGTTAAGGGCTTACGCTTACACATAATATGTTTTTATCGCATAGAATTATAGAAGGGGCAACGCCGTTTATGCGGATTCAGAGATCAACCAAAAATTAGGCTTTATAGCCCTTAACTTTGGCAATGTCCACCGAAAATACGCGAACCTAAATCTGACAATGACCCAAACAGTTTCCTCACTTACGTTTTGGGTTTAAGACGGCGAATGAGACTCTTTCCTTGATCCGTCTCATATTGCAAAAATTGTTTTAAATATCTGACCCTGGCAATGACAAATATAGCTGCTGCAGCTATCATTATCATTGCCAGTGTCAGTTTACCACGGATTTTTATTTCAAATATTTTTTGCAATATGAGACGGATCAAACAAAGTGTCTTATTCGCCGTCCTAAACCCAAAACGTAAGTGAGGAAACAGTTTGTATTTTTCAAAAATTATTGACGCAGCTGAAAAGTCTGCAACTTTTTTCTGGTGCTAAAGAAGCTTATTCCTATCAACAACAAAAACCGGCCAAGAGCGTGTCGGGCCACGCTCAGTGTAGGGTTCCGTAGTTTTTCGTCCGTCACAGTAAGTGTGTGAAATTATTTTGTAATTTTTTTCAATAACTATTCAACCTATCAAGTTTAAAATAATTTTCCTAAAGTTTTTATAAAGTTCTAATCTACTTTTGAGATGTTTTTCATATTTTTAGAACTTATGGTTCAAAAGTTAGAGGGGGGGGAGACACATTTTTTTTTACTTCTGGAGCGATTATCTCCGAAAATATTAACATTATCAAAAAATGATTTTAGCCAACCCCTATTCATTTTTAAATACCTATCCAACAATATATCACACGTATGGGTTGAAATGAAAAAAAAACACTCCCCACGTTACGTATTGGGGTGGTACCCTAATAAAATAAAATAAATCACTTTTTATTTTACCACTTTGTCGGCGTGATTGATATACATATTAGTACCAAATTTCAGCTTTCTAGGGCTAACGGTTACTGAGATTATCCGCAGACGGACGGACAGACAAAGCGCAACTATAAGGGTTTCTAGTCGACTACGGAACCCTAATAATCAAGCAATTCTAAAATTTTCATCCATTCCCAATTCTTTTTTATCACACTTGCTCGTAACGGGTGTATTATAAGCAGGTGTATAGAACAGCTATATCCGATTAACCTCCCGCGGGAGTTATGGATTTTTATAACTCCCGAGGGAGTTATGAGCTTGTGTGTGATCTGATTGGTTGAGAAAAATCTAGTAGGCCATGCGGGGCCACGCCCCCTCGCCCTCCACTTGCAAATCTGTAAGTGAAGTTGTCAATTTCGTAAATTTTTGATTGGTGCGGTTGTATGAAACTAAGATTTTTCTGTCTTTTGTAGTTATTTATTTCCTCTCAAATGTGATGAAATAGTACATTGTTTAACAAGGGGCGTATGAGGAATATTGCAAACGAGAGTCTATCGGAAGTCTTGCAGGGCATCTGCTCGATTTTATTTTCCAACCAATCACGGAGCAGAATTCTTGCCGTCCAGATTTGCTTAACCAATCAGATCACACACAAGCTCATTACTCCCTTGGGACCATTATTTCCCGCGGGATCAATTTAGGCCATCGTCCTTCTGTATACAGGCAAGGAATAACACGATTTATGAGCAAGTGTGATGAAAAACATTGTGTGTATCACGGGCAGTAAGTGGATTACAAACTCGACTCATTAAAAGTCTCTCATCTACTCGTTGTTTAGTTTAGGTTAGCTTATTACATAAATATGTTGTTAATATACCCTTGTAGGGTCCATGTCTGTACAGATAAGATTTTAAGAACATCCTGTAAATAACATGGTTGCAACGAATAAATGAATATTAAAAAAGCCTTCCGCCTTCGGCGTCGGGGTTCTAATAGACTCTCGTTAGTAATCCCCTTCTTACGGCCATTAATGCACAATGTACTATTTGATGCCTATAAAAACGTCCCTTGTACATTTTAACCCATATTTTTTTACTTAAGTATTCGGGTAATTTCAAAAAACGATTCTTATCTAATTCACAATGAAATATGCATACCCGAATAGAAACACTTATAGAAAAATTTGAGCTCAAAAAAAAAATATTGTATGGTCAAACGCAGTGGCTATTTTTTTTGAGGGGTCGTGGGGAGTAACGCAGTGGTAGTTTGAGTGCCAAATGAGACTTTTTTTAAATATAAAACCCAGGATGATGGGGAAATTCGTAATAACCATTGAGGCTCGGATGAGAACTAACGTGACACTAATAGGAACATATTTCGAGACATCTACAATTTAGTAAAAGTGTTTATAAATTTTCATCTAAGTATATTTAGGCGCTAAAAAGAATTTTGGCCCAATTACGATACAAACGTTGCAAGCTTTAAAATGAGAACCAAACAACGTTTATATGGTTAGTCGACTTGTTTTGAGCGTGCTTGGGGCTCTTAAAAGCGATAATGTACACCGTACATACAAGAAAGGTTTGATTTCAAAATAATGTGAGCATACTTCGCCCAATTATTACGTATATATAGGTACGAGTATGTAAGCAACTATAGTATCTGTTGCAAATATCTGTTGATAAGGGGATAACATTGTCGCGCTTACCTATACCTACCTCGTTCCATATAAATTTAACAGACAAATTCGTATTCAAAGATAAATAACTATTTCCCCTCACTGCCTCGGAAAGCCGTCTTTTATCCTTTAAAACCAGTGAGCAAAAACGCATTTTATCCACTAGTGGGCAAAGCAATTTGACCTTGGAGCGTGTCTCATGTATCTCATGAACCGTGATAGTTAGACAGTTGAAATTTTCACAGACGATGTATTTCTGTTGCCGCTATAACACCAAATACTAAAAAACAGAATAAAATAAATATTTAAGGGGGCTCCCATACAAGAAAAGCCCTCATCAAGCGCTGGGTCTCAAAATGTATGGGAAAACTAAACTTCTACTCGCACTTGACCCAAATTCAAAAAAAAATTGTTATTTGTTATATATATTTTAGACAAGGGTGCAAATTTATTATTTAAATTAAATGAAGTTGTTTTGCATGGTGCACTTTCCTCGCTACAGTGAGGTGAAAAGTGTTGTGTTACACACGGGTGCAAATGTATTTTACTTCTCGTGTGTTGAAACACTCGCTACGCTCAGGATTCTATTTTAGAACCACTCGCTTCGCTAATTCCACACTCGCGGGTAAAATACAACTTTGCACCTTTGTATAACAAATAACTTACTAGTTTTGATTATTTCGATCATTCATTACTTTTCAAACAAGTTTCATAATTGGTGTCCTTGAGATCAGATTACGAAACGCACTAATTTAAGGACCGTACCGGAAAGAAAGCTCAACTTCAAAATGGTATTATTTTTATTTTGTGTGAAAACTGATAATGAAACAAAAAGAAACTGAAAAATAAGGTCTTTATAAAGAACTGTTTTGAATGAATTCGTCGTATTTTATATATTTTGCCTGCAACCTAACTTTCTTTTTGATGTGTCTCATTCAATTCTGGACGATCACTTTTGACACATTTGATGATGTCCTGTTCCACTTTTTTTTTAAGTTTTCAACTGAGGTTTTTTTAGAGGTGCCGTTTCATGATATACCAATATCGCTCAATTGGGTGAACTTCTGGGCAATTGGGAGGAATCATCTCCTTATCCACTACTTCTACCTTATCGGCTTTATACCATTCCTTCGTTGTTTTAGAGTAATGACAAGAAGCCAAGTATGACTAAAATAAAGTGCTACTCCTGTGCTTCTTTATTAGTGGTAGTAATATTTTCTGTAAGCACTCGTCACTGTATACCGTAGCGTTCAAAGTCCCTGATGTAGTAAAGAAGTATTGCGATCGCATACCGCATTGAAAAATTGCTTGCCACACTAATACTTTTTTGCAGAATTTCTCGATGTTGATGGCCTTATGTTTTCGAGTATTTTGTATTTATTTATTTCACCATAAAGTAATATGTGCATTACATGGTATGTCAGTAACAATTTGTAAAAATAAAAGAAATAAATTACAATAAAATCAAAATGATACTTATAGCTAATAACATACAGTTCAAAATGTTTGTAAGCTAATATTGCTTGTTAAAAATTCTGATACGGAGTAAAAGGCATGTTTCCTGAAATAGTGTGATATTTTCTTCTTAAAACTATGAATTGGCAATGATGTTATTTCAAAAGGTAATTTGTTGTACATTTTTATCTTTAGAAAAGCACCCTGTTTTTGACATTTTGTAAGCCGCAACTGTGGTAGTACCAATTTGTGTTTAGATCTCGTATTATAGTTATGTATATCAGACAATTTAGGGAGGCAATCCGTTTGTCTGTGTATTTCTAAAAGGGAGTTGTAAATAAATAATGAAATGACCGTCATTATGCCCAGCCTCTCGAAGTGTGGTTTGGCTGTGTCTCTTCGGTTGACCCCGCACATGATCCTGATGGAACGCTTCTGAAGCACTAGTATTTTTTGAATCTCTGATGCGTTCCCCCAGACAGTTATAGCGTAATTTAGTAATGATTGTATGTATGCATAATATACCGTTTTTAATGTTTCTTTATTAATTAATGGTTTTAACTTTAGTAATGCAAAATTCGCCGAGGATAATTTATTGCTGAGTTTTTCCAAATGTTCTTTATGTGTTAATTTACTATCCACTATATATCCCAAAAATTTCGTAGAACTTTGGTAAGTTAGCTCTGGTGTATTTTTGAGAGTTCGAGAATTGGTTTGATATTTTATACTTATAGTTTTATCTGTATTTAAAACAATGCCGTTTGCCTGAAACCATTCCTGGAGGATATGCTGGGCCTGTGTCAGCTGTGCTTCCATTGTATTAATGTTTTTATGTCTCACTCCAATATGAGTATCGTCAGCAAACAAACTGACCTGTGCCCAATCTGGAATATTTGATGGCAGATCGTTGACGTATATCAGGAATAACACAGGACCCAAAATCGAGCCCTGTGGTATTCCGATGTCATTGTTTCTGATCCTCGATTTGCTTGACCCAATCTGTACAATTTGACTACGGTTTTGCAAATAGGAGGTCATCATTTTGAGAGCCGTCCCCTTGAACTTGTAATGTTCCAGCTTCCTCAGAAGTATATCATGCCGCAAGCAATCGAATGCCTTGGATAGGTCACAAAATATGCTTGCACATTGTTGTGACGTATCCAATGATTCAAGTATGAAATCTATTACTCGTCTAATAGCTGTTCCCGTACTTTTATTGGCTCTGAATCCGTACTGACTGGATGTGAAAAGATCATTATCTTCGAAGAAAGCTACAATTCTTGATTTAAGGGCTGACTCCAGTACTTTCGAAAACACCGGCAAAATACAAATTGGTCGGTAGTTGTTTGGGTCCGAAGCGTTGCCTTTTTTATATATAGGTACTACTCTGCCATTTTTCAGTACATCTGGAAATACACCTTCCCGAATACAACAGTTTATACTGTTTAACAGTAGTCCCATTACGGTATCATTAAAGATTATTATCTTGAGGAATCTCGTGTCCATTTGTAATATGTCCTTAGATTTTTTAATTTTTAACTTGCTCAGAATTGTTCTTAGTTCTTTAAGCGTTAGCGCATTAAATTCAATATGCTTAGTCGGTATTTTACACCTAACCTTCTATAAGCCGGCACCGTAATAAATTGAGGTCCTGGTAAGGCTTTAAAGTCCAATTTGCAATAGGTCTCGTCATCCATTATAATGCACTGATTTTTCTTGGTCAATATACGGTCGTATAATTTCCTTGCCAGTTTTCTGACAGCTATTGTTTGATTTTCATCTCGTTTTGGTTGTTTTACTTTTTTATAGGTCTTTAGGTTGCATCTTAGTTTGATTCTTTGTATCATAGCCAAAGAAGTTTTGGCTCTTTTTGCCGCATCTCGAATTGAAAGGGCGGATTTTGTTTAAACATTCTTACGACTTTCTTTTCTCATGACAAGTCGGTTGTCCCCGGTTTTCTTCCAGATTTAGGCAAATCTTGGAGAGTACAGAAGTCACCAAATTTATTTATTATCTTGTGCACGCCCGCGGGACTCAACTCGTACTTTTTAACGAGTTTTCTAATCGTCATACCTTTTATTTTGCACCAATCGTCCAAAATATTTTTACGAACGTGTAAGCTAATTCGCCCCATGTTGACAGCTTGACAAAATTTATTTTTATTAAAATTAAAAGAAAAGGATAGTTCGTTATTTAAAAAAAAAATATGCCGATTTTATGTACGTACCAGTTTTTAGAGATGCCTAAAGTTGTCTACTTTCTTTCCGACACGGTCCTTAGATGTTCTGCACAGTTGTAAAATAGGTCCTTTGTCAATACTTATATGTTAATTAGGTACCTAAGTAAATTTTTCGAGTGATGGCTTAACTTGTTTGTTAATTTAAATATCATTAACAGACTCTTTAACTATCGTTAACTTGACGTTAGTTGATTATTGTTTAATTAACTACGTACCTTACCCATTTAGCTATAATTTTCATAACAACTGTCTATGTATGTTACGACATACGCCTACTTCACAAAACTTTCGTAATCGAAAGTTTTTTATGCATATAGGTTATATTTGGGTGGATTGCAAAAAAAATGTACATAATTAAGGGCCTTAATCTAATCTATGCTTTAACTTTTTTCCATTGTGTAACGAAAGTTACCCATATTAATGTATGGGTAATTGCCGTTACACAATGGAAACATGTTAAAGCGTAGATTAGATTAAGGCTCTTAACTATGTACAAATTTTTTGCATACCACCCATTTGGTAAAGCCTTCGATTCAAAGAATGTAGGCTCGTTGCGCCGGTTAGTGAGTTACGGACCAATTTGTAGATACATTTGTACGAATTTTTATACATATAAGTTATAATTGGTAAAGCCTTCTATTCAAAGAATGTAGGCTCGTTGTGTACGTTTCCATAGTGCAGGTATCATTGTTACCGAAACCCGATTCTGATTATCCATGATCATAAGAAAATTGTGGGAACTACCTACCCAAATTGTATATTAGGCATGCATACACTCACTATTGATTTCGCTATTCTCTATATTAACTCATGTAGGTCTAATCTATATTTATTCTCGGATACCACAAATTTGGTGTAGTGGAACTGATGATGAAGACCAATCCTCTTTGGTTAGGGCTCCTTGTGCAATCAACGGATTTCCTCAAATATTATCGCATATTAGCGTTTCAGGTGGGCATTTTCTGTAGTACCTAACCAACGCATTTTGGAAAATGTGCATAAATACCTAACCACAAAAAAAATAACAAGATGGTCGCCTAACCATGCATGCAGCATGGGGCCTACTACCCATTCCCTGTCACCCATGAAAGGAGGCCTGAGCTGTTATTCTGTTCGCTTTCCCTCACCTCACCTCAAAACGAAACCAGTGTATAGTCCATTTCAAATACGAAGGCCCTATGCACTTGAAACTTAACAATAGGGCTCGTAATGTTTGCCTTTTAGTATATTTTGTTATCACTAATCCTATTGTTAACGCCCATTGACCGTCTCAAGTGCAATCGGGCCTTGGTATTTGAAACGTAGTCTAAACGTGACCGCTGTTTACGCTTAGTTACTACGAATCGCGGCGTCAAGCTATACTAGGAGCATTCCACGGAAAAGTCCACCGTTGTCCCGTACAAATACGAATTTTCAGAAAATTGGTAGGTTTTGGAGTTAATTTTTCTGCGACAATAGAGTCAAATTATGGTCAGAATTATTAATAATTAATATTATTCCAATTAAAATTGCAAAGATAACTCTATAGACAGAGATAATATATACACGCGTTTGTACGAGACAGTTCGTGGAGTGCCCCACTAGGGGTGACGGATGAGGTGAGTTAAAAACAAGTAACATAATAGCATAGCTGTAGTGGGAAGTATATAGGCTGCTGATGATGATGATAATAAAAACCGTGCATGTTTTTGACGTGATAACGTCTTACAGATCGATGAGCACCGGCAGCACGCACGAAAAAGTTGACTCATTGTCCCGTTCCGCCTGAGCCGAGCGAACGCTAAATCACGTAAAATTATGGTCCATAAACCGACTTTATAGACAACCAATTTTTTTGGTTGATACTTACACCGTGCCAGGCTCGACGCCGGGGCCCCTGACGAGGAAGGGCACACGGATGTCGAACTCGAAGGGGAAGCTCTTGCCCTTCACCAGCCCGAACTGGCCCAGATGGTAGCCGTGGTCCGATGTGTACACTAGGTACGTGTTGTCTAGCTCTCCTAGTGTTTTCAGCTCTTGATATACCCTTTCAACTGCCTGAAACAATATGCTGATTAACTGTACTGAAACTTGTTGTAATTTCACACGAATATACCTAACAAATCAACATTGTAAAATTAATATAGTATACATACCTAGACTTTTTTTAGACTATTAGGGCGTCGCCTCGTTAAGGTGGAATGACAGCGTGAACTTTCCATAAACACAATTTACAATCTACGATTCAATATATAAAATCACATCACCGCGTTACTGCATTGTATTATAAAATTCTCATACAAAACAAATAATGATAAAATAAGGTATTATTTTATGGCTATAGATTATGATTATGAATTACTCGTTTTAATCACATTCTAGTGAGTGTAAGATCCAATAGTACGGTTGAGATTAGGGTAGTGGAACCAAAAGATCAACGTTACCAACAATCCCAACTTTAAAAATTGTTTTCGTCGTGTACGGTACTGTTAAAGTTTGGTGTTGCACGTAACCCAGTTTGTACACATTATATTTTTTTATACGATTTGGTGTATTGTCGAGATTGAGTATGACCTATACTTTAAACCTTCCAATTACAATATTGTATTTTATTAAATATGGATAAAATATTTTACCTCTGTATCTCGAAATGACGAATGTATTGTTTTAACACCTCTACATCTCGTTAGTTCTTGAATAAACAGCCTCTATAACTCAGAATGAAAATAGCAGATTTAAGTTTAGCGATTCGGAGGTCTATATACCTTGGTTCTGCTTGGAAATAAGTATTACCTAATTTTATTTCGGATAAAATTGAATGGATTTGACATTAGTAAATAAATACTATAACTCCTACAAAAAAAATGCTACAGTAAAATAGGCAAAGTATAGTAGAAAAATATTTGCTCGTATAATTATATAATTATCCTCAGCAAATAGTGACGAATACCTACTTCACCAGAGTACAGTCAGCATCAAAAGTAGCTACGCAAACGAAGACGTCAAAAGTCTTTATCAAAAGGGAATAACAACTTTTGACGTTTTCGATTGCGTAGCTACTTTTGATGCTGACTGTACATACCGAAATATAAGATTTGCTATCGTTTAATACCTAACACTAATATAAAAATAAATGTATCAGCAGCGAAATCAAATAATTATAGTAATAACATGAAAAATACCTCTACTAACACAAAATGTAAAGTGTTTATACCTGTGTAACTTGAAATAATTTTGCAGAGAACCTCTGTAAGTCGAACTTGACCCTATAAAAACCTCTTTAAGTCGAACTTGACCCTATAAAAACCTCTTTAAGTCGAAATCCTCTTTAAGACTAAACCTCCTTAACACGAACATTTTTGCGTTTCCCTTGAGACTTGTGTTACCGAGGTTCTACTGTATATACAGCGTGGAAATCCATTACGAGCAAACCTTTAAATGGTGGTACAGGACCTAAGAAGCGTAAGTATTAAGATAATTTTTATATAAAATTACAACGAAAAATGTAACCATACAAAATAATTCAGCCCGCAATGTAACGTTAAATGTTCAAGTTAAGAAGTCTCGTTGACAGTTAGGTACTTGTGTGCAAGAATCATTTGCGTTACATTGCTGATCGGAATTTTTTCAAAAAAACATTATTGTCTTTCAATTGGGAACATTACTGCAATGTTCTGCCGCCAGAGGCAGCACTACCACTAATAGTAAACCAGTATAGAAATATAGGGATTCACACACACATGCACAATTGATTGTCTAATGAGTGACAAGGATGTTTGCATACAATACCGCAAGTGGGAACGAGATACAATGTCAACGCTGCTAGTGTCGCCACCTACGATGAGTTTTGCGTAATGTTCCCTATTAAGTGTAACTTAAAAAGTCCCGTTAATTAATGTTTACGCTCTACTAAACCCTCTGTCTGGTTTAATTATTTGCTCGTATTGGATTTCCACGCTGTATTAAATGTTTCGCCTTATTTATGACAAAGCTAAATATCACACTTTAAACTTTCGCGCTTTGTACACATTTAAATACTGTTAACAGATGGTTATCTGCGACCATGACCGGTGCAACCGGTGTCGAAACGTCAGAAATAAAGGTAAATAAATATCGCGTTAGACCCGGATTAAACAGTGTTTAAAGCTAATAGTACATTACCTACCTAGGGCGGTTAAACAAAGAATGTCTCAGATCGCAGGTATTTGACGCCCGAGCCGAAGGCAAGGGCGATAAATATGCGCTCTGAGGCTTTCTTTATTACCGCTCGTGGTGAGTACAAAATTTTACGTCTCTATCTGGCCAGGAAGTGGGGTTTTCCGCACGCATAGCGTGCGGTAATTCCTACTTTATGGCCAGGTATGACGTAAATATCTTTATAGAGTGTACAAAAGTGTAGGTGTAAGTAGTTACCATGTCTACGCTCTGCAATGTCTGGAGACGCTTGGTCATGAGCAGGTCGGTGAACTGGCGGTGGATCGGCTTCATCTTGTCCGTGACTCGCAGGATCCACTGCTTGTCCGGGTTCGGAGCCAAGTCGTACGTCGGCGTGCTGAATAAATATACACCTTGTAAATCATTTTGCTTCTCATCAAATTATACTCCAGGCAAAATACGGTTTTGAAAAACATTAATTTTTAATAGCGTTTTTTTTGTTTATTTCATTTTAAAACGTTATTCTAACATGCTTTTCAACACATTTGCTCGTAACGTGCCTCTTATTGTGCCGCTATTAGACTCATAATCCTGGGTATTAAACACGCGTGTTTTATAATATTACCACACTCGTGTAGTTATGTTTATATCCCGATTAAGACACGTTGGCACCTTGCAGCAAGGTGTATGTATGGACTCGGCGCATTCTTAAATTGATCGGGTTATACAGGTATGTTTTTAATTCTCGGCAAATGGATTCTTACTCGACTAAACAAATTAAATCCTTCTTGTGAATTAATTGATTATTTCTTCTTGAATATGATATTGAAACGTTTAAATTTAGTAAAACTATTTACTTTTGATAACATTTTACATGAATTTATATTAAATACCAACATATTTATTTTATTTTGTATTGGCTGTTTTTCATCTAAGCCTCGCTGCGGGCGCACTGCGCGAAATTCAAGAAAAAAAAAATTGTTGCGCGCCATTATAAGTAATTTCACAAATATTTGTAAACATTGATGATGCGTGTTTGGTTATTATTAAAAATGTTGGCTCGTGATGAATAGAAAAGTGATAAATATAATTGACGCCACTGTACATTCTTGGAGATGTGCAAATGTATGTGAGTAAAAACCTGTTGTCATCAATAACTAAAGGAAACAAATTAGGAGCCTGTAACATTTCCATTTTATGAAAAGGATTTTTTCCTCGCAAATGTTTTAAAAAACGTCGTATGACACGCGTGAGCTTTGATAATTACATCATCGGCTCTATTACACACAAGACAAGACAATTCCGCCTCTGATGTAATGATCAACATAGCTCACTTGTATCATAATGTACTATTATGCAACACTCCAACAAACTTTACATCTGGAAGTAATCATATAGATTTAAATAAAGCGTGAATTGTTTTTTTTATTATTATTTATCTTGACTATTATAGTGCAAATGTAAATTAACCAAAATAAACCATTTATTAATACTGTTTGTGACTTTTCTGAAGCTTGTTAATTTATAATTTTTTTGATGTCTGAAATTTTGTTGGATTTTGTCGCTAGGTAACAATTTAAATGATAATATATCCATTACATAGAAACAATCTGCTATTATAAATGATTTCCAAATTTGTCAGTTTATTGCCTGGACTATCAAGGACGGGAAGCGTAAAGGCATTTCACCAAAGTAAAAAAAAGGGTCGATAATTAAGAAATTTACAGAATAACTACTTCTCCAGTATAACGCTACGATACGTTTTTACTTCATAATTCATTTAATTTATTTGCTATAAATTGTTATTTAGGATGGTGAATAACATTTGTTATTTAGTCTCAATACAATTTTACCAACAAATTTAAACAAATTCGTCGCAATCCAAAAAAATCAGCTAATTAGGTACCCACACAAAGCAGGTAGTGCCATGAAAACTGCACCTTAAATAACATGATTAGAATAACCACCAGTGCGGATGTGAAAATTTATTAATGTGATTTTGTATTGATTATTTCTTATTCGGTCATCATACGTATACGTACTATAATATATTATAATATGTGTTGTTCCCCTTTTTGCCAGTAGGTATACACGGCTACTTATGGCGCCTCTATTCTATTGTTGGTATGTAGGTATCTAAGTAGAAACGTAGGTACATAAATTTCATATACACCGTGGGCGTTAATTACCCGAAAGATTTTAACCACGCATTCCGGAGGTCATTAGGAGTAAAAAATGTTATATGAATCCAATTCAAATTCAGCAAAAAAAAAACATTTTTCTGTATTTTTTTCGGTTTTTGTAAATAAAATTTGGATAAGTATCGCTTCCTGGATGGAAATCATCCCTTTTAATAAAATGGTAACAATTATTTCTCCAAAAAAGAATGAATTTAGTGAGTGGTAGCTGTCACTTTGATGTATGTGAATAACGACTCGAAACTTGGCAACATCGGTAGCAACGTTTCCATCAAAAGAGCTTAATGCACTTTACTAATCACAATAAATAGTTAACATGAAAATGATAATATCTTCAAAACTAAGCAGGATTTGACTGGGGTTCAACTAACATTTTTTGCGCCTAATGACCTAAGGAATGCGTGGTTAAAATATTTCGGGTTATTAACGCCCACGGGTATAAAAGTGCATAAACAACATACTAATATCGAAAACAGAGCTTTTTTGGACCATGTTTGAATAAATCATAGAAAAATAAATATACATTTTTTTCCAAAAAACTCTTGCAAAAGTAGATAAAGTATTGAAGAACCGATTAACGTTTGTGGCATATCTATTGTAATCACGGAGGAATATCAACTCAAAACTCATCAAAACTAGTCAAAAAGCGCGTGGAGCCCCTTAAATAAACCGGTTAAGTGCGAGTTAGACTGGCGCACCGAGGGTTCCGGACTACCCCGTACAGTAGAAACAAGTCCACTATAAACTGACACTCACTAAGTATGTATTCACATACTGAGTGCGTGTCAGTTTATACTGGACATTAAATTTTCAGTGATGTTACTAAAAAATTACGGTTTTCGCAATTTTTCCTTTATCTGTGCTAAGACGTTGCTTCGTACCAAATTTCAAGATTCTGAGTTCACGGGAAGCACCCTGTAGGTTTTGATTCCCTTGCGAGTTTCGAAAATTTGCGGAAATTTGTGGCATAAACGGCTGTATCTTTTGATTGCGTTGGCTTAGATTGTTTCACAGCTCCAAGGGACAGTAGACCTGAGTATTTGATATACATTTCAGCTTGATACCTCCATGCGTTCCTGAGAAAAGGGTCTTGACAGACGGACGGACGGACAGCAAAGTGATCCTATAAGGGTTCCGTTTTTTCCTTTCGAGGTACGGAACCCTAAAAAACCGGCCAAGTGCGAGTCGGACTCGCGCACGAAGGGTTCCGTACCATTATCTATAAAAAAACTATTTTATTCTGTGTTTTTAGTATTTGTTGTTATAGCGGCAACAGAAATACATCATCTGTGAAAATTTCAACTGGAACTATCACGGTATCTGTGAGATACGGCCTGGTGACAGACAGACAGACAGACAGACAGACAGACGGACGGACGGACGGACGGACAGCGTACGAGCGGTACTTTGAGTACGGAACCCTAAAACACCATCAGTAGGTATATACCTAGAATGGACATTGGCTATATTTTGTCCCACCTATGCCCATTCTATATATTAGGATAAAATATAACTAAGCTGGCGGAGCCGCGCGTTCAGCTAGTCTAAAATAATTACAAAGCTACCTAATAAAAATACTGACGAGAACGAAAGCCGAAACAGCTCGCTTTTGCTGCAAATCTAAGTAAACTCCATGTGCAAAAACAAAATAAGGCTGCAATATACTTGTAATATTCTGTAAAAAGTCGAGGACGGAGGACCGAGCGTGGATGGTGACCGCCGAGCGCGGCTGTTACATATTAATAAAGTGTCTCAACTCCGGCGCCACCCACAGGAGGGCCGGCGCCGAACTCCCGAATGTTATAAATCAATCATTACGTTTATTACCTAGTGTTTCTTAAGCTTTCAATATAAATAAAATAGAATTGATTAATAATAGGTAGCTATATAAGTTCCCAACTATACATAGGTAGGTCCCTTAATTGCACCGATACCACGGTCGCAACTCTTATCTATTTCCATGGGTTTAAAAAGTAGTTTCATGAGTTTTTGATATGATATCATATTTTTTTACCGCTTTGTCGGTGTGATTGATTTGTATTCCCATGCCAATTATACAGCTCCCTAGAAGTCGGGGTCACTAGCCTAACCGGGGACAGACAGTTGGGTATGGCGAAACCATATACGGGTTCTTTGTTTATTACGGAACCCTAAAAAAGACTGTAAAGTTAATTTAATGTGCCCTAATGTTTTTTCGATAGACTACTCATAACATAATATATACTCTTCTGGCTTCGTGGCAATAAATTGTGGTTCATGGGATAAACCGTAATATATATATCTACTTTGATATGTCTGAAAGTTATGTCTAATAAGTCTCCAGTACAGCACAGCGTAAGATCAGAACGGTCACCAGATATTCCGAGTCTGCCGTCCCTGCGTAGTTTTGGCTTAAATTAATTTTAACTTGATATTAAAAAATAGAAAAAGACTCTTGCCTGAAGGACATCAAAGCAAACCTACAAAAGTCTCTTTTTTACTTTTTGTGGTACGGGACCCTATGACACGGTAACAAGTTGTTCCCGGTTAGGGTAGTTTTTAAGTTGGATATATAATCAATTAAATTTTGCATATTGAACAACACAACTTGGCGTCGTTTATTTGCCGTCCGCCGGTGCGCCTTTTATGTGGTCCAATAATTTATGTAGCGTCCTTGCAACCTGGGCGGTAAGTACCTCCTTTCAACCTCTCTTATCTATACTTACTATTGTATATATTTAACTCTATAAGTTTGTCATAACATGAATAATTCCGATTTAATTAATCTACTGTAGCCACTGTAGGGGTCACAATACCTAATACTCGGTATCTTTAGGTACAGTCAGCATCACATACATAGGTACACTATAGGTGTTCAAAAATATCGGCACATGCACCCTAATGCCTTGAAAATAGAGGTGTGTTCCTATGTTTGTGACGTGCTTGTTTGCTCCGATGTATGTGATGGCGACTGTACGTTAGAGATGTGTTTGTTTTATAGAGAATAATATTAAAATTGAAATGTGTCTTATTATAAAGTAGCCTTAGGCTAGGCCACATCATTCGTCGTACTATTTGTAAACTTCCACCGCTTCTAGAACGTATTCCGAGATAAAAACTACAAGTGAGACGAAATAATCTTTTTCATCACACTTGCTCATAAATGGTGTTATTCCTTGCCTGTATACAGAAGGACAATGGCCTAAATTGTTCCCGCGGGAAATAATGGTCCCAAGGGAAGTAATGAGCTTGTGTGTGATCTGATTGGTTAAGCAAATCTGGACGGCAAGAATTCTGCTGTGTGATTGGTTGGAAAATAAAATCGAGCATGGAGCATATGGTTCATGCCCTGCAAAAACCACATGCTCCATGCTCTGTGATTGGTTGAAATATTGAAGCTCCGCCCTCCACTCGCACTGATCTAGAAGTGAAGTTGTCAATTTGGTCAACATTTGATTGGTGCGCTTGTATAAAACACATTCCTCGCAAATGTGATGAAAAACATTGTGTATAACACGGGCGTAAGAATATTGCAAACTCGAGTCATCAAAAGCCCTCCGCCTTACGGCGTCGGGCTCTTGATAGACTCTCGTTTGCAATATTCCTCATACGCCCCTTGTTAAGTTGAAATAGCAAACAATGAAGTGCCAAAGGTAATTCTGAGATCCTTGAGGAATCGACGGAAGTCCTCAAATATTATCGGCCCACATACGGCGATTTGGTTTATTGGTCTAAAAATCAACGCATATCGGAAATCAGTTCATGTGGTAAATTGGAAAAAAAATGTGGAAATGTTCATGTGGCTTGGCGGAGTACTGAATTGAAGTCGGTTAAAACTTTGTTTTGAAAGTAAATTATATCTGTACTCCATCGTTGTTGGTTTGCCATTTTCAACGTTTGAAGCACGCGCAATGATAAAAAAACACACGTCCGCACAGCACAGGCGCTTTCGCGACACTAGTTTCACGTTGCATAGATCTACACTACACTATGAAATTAGTTGTATGACACTAATTTCAACAAAAAATCGCGTAGGGCACGAAACTCATTTGCATTCATGAAATTAATGCATGCATTACGAAAATATTAAATTGCACGTGAACTGTTGGTAAAAATAATGTCACGAAATTAATTTCATGCCACTAATTTCGTAATGTAATTCTGGCTTAATGTTGGCTGTAAATCCGGTTAAATGGTTCTTTGTAAAGAGATATTGACAATATATGATAAATATGACTAAAACATTTAAAAAAATAATTTTCATTGAAAATCAAACCTTACTTAAGGCATGTGGCGTAAATAATATAATAAATATTTATTTATTCAGATAACTAATGATCCAGTCCATCCATCCAAAGTATTTTGACAAATATTTTTGGTGATATTTCATTTATTTTCCCTGCACTTTAGTTTTATTTAAGCCTAAATAATTTGTTACATCCCTATAACTTATAAGATTAAATGATCAACATCGATTAACTATTTTCATTAAAATTAAGAGAGAGGGAGCGACATTTTGCTTTCGAGTCTCACTTTAAATTTTGCGAAGCACTGAGTTGAGCTTAAACTGAAGGCCAGAACTATATTTTTTTATTTCAAAGGACCATTGATTTGTGGAAGCAAGCCTTAGTCATTCTTCATTTTGTTAGTATCCGATATTGATTATCTTATAATACATCGATGCGCTCAATTTTTCAGGGAATTATATGTTGTATGAAAACATGAATTACTTTCTAACTGAGTTTGAGATAAGAATAATTTTCGACCATTAACCCTGGGCATAAATATTGATTTAAGGCTTATCGAATTGCCAATTTACTAATCGCGATTCTTGATGTGATACATTTTCATTGTTTTTTTTTCAAATTAAAGTGTGCCTATACAACACGGACACACACAATATAAGGTATTCTACAGTGGTAAAGCGTCCATGGATCCTAAATAACTAACTTTTAGTAACTATAGATTGAACAGTCAACAATCTATAATCCGGTTTACATAGATGAAACTTATTTCTGGTGAATATTGTTGCAGCTACACCGTGTGTATATTAAGTAAACAAGCAAGTTGAATGCCCCCTAAATCGCCAGCTCGAAATACAACGTCATGCTAAACATTCTTGTTAAACATATATCATCCGCGCAACAGAGCTGAGTGAAGCAAAATTATTCACGACCCTACGTTCTAACAACAGTTCCACTTCTTAGGTACGAGGTTTAAAGATGATCTTTATTTTCTATTGAAGTTCGGTGAACTATAAGGCACCTAGGTACCTATCTAAAACACTATCGAGACCAAGACAAGTCTACCTATCTTAATAGCTAATGATTTAGGAACGTCGAATATATTTTTAGGAATTCGCAAAAAACGTTTTCCACAATGCGGACTAAAAACTCGGTCAACTGCTTTAATATTTAAAGAAGGCAAGATGGCTCTCCGCTCACGAAAACGTCGCGCTATTAGGTAGGTACCAAGAGTATGTTGAAATATTTACAAAGGACCTAAAAGCTAAATCTCTCTGCTTTAGGCCCACGAAGAACGGGTAACTGACCTTTGAAAAAACAAATGTACCTATAACAATTATGTTACTTCGAAATTACCCTCTGCTTGGGGATATCGATTAGAGAAATGACCTTTCAAGTTTCCGCGTTTTTCAAAGGACAGGAACGAAAGGAGATTCGAGAGTACATGGTCTCCGTTTATCTTTTCACTCAGATGACGACCAAATTCAGCATTACATTTCTGTAATACCTATGGCTCTTTCTTTACGGTATACTTTTATACTAATTAATAGCACAGGTAGGAGTAGACCGTCATACAGAACGTTAGTATTTTACATATTTTTGGTCAACACATATTGTTTATGTTGTACAAAATGAATTAGCACGAAGTTCGATTCCTCATAAATGACGACAACGCTCTTTCATAAAAAAAAATTACTTCGTCATTATGTGAAACAGACTGAAGGCTAATTTTCTTTATCATTAAGATTAAACCCCTCTTTAAATGTTAATGAGGCTAAACAAGTAAGAGTATTCTATTTTTTTATCAGAAATAAGAAGTCTGTTATTATTCAATGTTAGTCGTAAATATTCACGGTAGTAAATCATATGGGAATAAGCTTGCAACAAATTAACTCGCTATCTACATATTCCTAATCTGTTATTTATCTTACTATATGTCCCAAAGGATCATGCGTCCTCAGCTATTTGCTTGGTAGCCCGGAGTCCGCGCAGTAACTATATTACCTAGTACCTACCTTTACCTATGCTAATATATAAGCACAGGTCAGTGGGAAAGTCCTTCGTATTATGGTCTTGATCAAGCTTGGTAGTATTCGTTTCACCTTTACTAACATATTAAATGTATTTACCACTTACTACTTTTGTGAAACAATACGTTAACATGATGAAACTTTTAACGATTTTAAATTGCACGCAAAGTTAAAAATTTTGTTACAAGTGTTAACTTCACCTGTAACATAGTATTTTGTATATTTAATCTATATATATAAATGCCTATGTCCTGACTGACTTATTCACTCACTCATCAACGCACAGCCGAAACTACTAAACTTATTTAGAGAGTTGATTTTTGCACAGTAGTTTGCTTTTATAACGTGGGCTAGGGATAAGAAGGGATTTTTGAAAATTCCACCCCTAAAGGGGTAAAATAGGGGTGCAAAGTTTGTATGGGAGAACCTTTTTTTTTTGAGCTAGAGACTTAAAACTTTGTAGAAAAATTAGTTATTAGAATACAAATAAAGTACTTTCAGAGTTTTCGAAAATTCCACCCCTAAGGGGGTAAAATAGGGGTGCAAATTTTGTATGGGGGTAACAATATTTTTTTTAAATACAGACTTAAAACTTTGTAGAAAGATTAGTCATTAGAATACAAATAAAGTACTTTCAGCGTTTTAGAAAATTCTACCCCTAAGGGGGTAAAATACGGGTGCAAAGTTTGTATGTGGGAAACTTTTTTTTGAGCTAGAAACCTAAAACTTTCTAGAAAGATTAGTTATTAAAATACAAAGAAAGTACTTTCAGCGTTTTGGAAAATTTCACCCCTAAGGGGGATTAATAGGGTGCAAAGTTTGTTTGGGAAAAACTACATTTTTGTAATAGAGACTAAAAACTTTGTAGAAAGATAACTTATTAGAACATGAAAAAACTTAATTCGGCGTTTTACAAAAATCATTCCCTAAGGGGTTTAAAAAGGAGTGCAAGGTTTGTATGGGGAAAACTTTTTCTGAGCTAGACACTTAAAACTTTGTAGAAAGATAACTTATAAAAATACAAAAAAAGTACTTTCAGCGTCTTGGAAAAAACCATCCCTAAGGGGGATAAAAAGAGGTGCAAAGTTTTTATGAGGGAAAGTTTATGTTTTTGAGTTAGAGACTTGAAACTTTGTAGAAAGATTACTTATTTAAATACAAAAAATCGGCCAAGTGCGAGTCGGACTCGCGCACGAAGGGTTCCGTACCATTATCTATAAAAAAACTATTTGATTCTGTGTTTTTAGTATTTGTTGTTATAGCGGCAACAGAAATACATCATCTGTGAAAAGCTGGAACTACATATCACGGTATCAGTGAGATACAGCCTGGTGACAGACAGACGGACGGACGGACGGACGGACGGACGGACAGCGGAGTCTTAGTAATAGGGTCCCGTTTTACTCTTTGAGTACGGAATCCTAAAAAGAACATAAAACGTTTTTGGCAATTCCACCCCTAAGTGGGTTAAAAAGGGGAGCAAGCTTTGCATGGGCAACACTTTTTTTGAGTTAGAAACTTAAAACTTTGCAAATAGATTACTTATTAGAATACTAAAAAAGAACTTTCAGCGTTTTAGAAAACTCCACCCCTAAGGGGTTAAGAAGGGGAGCCAGTGTTATGTGGGAAACACTTTTTTGAACTAGACATAAAACTATTAGAAAGATACTCATTAAAAAAAACACTTTCAGAGTTTTAGAAAATTCCACCCCTAAGGGGGTTAAGAAGGGGGCAAGCTTTGTATGGGCAACACTTTTTTTGAGCTAGAGACTTAAAAGTTAGTAGTAAGATTACTTACCTACTACAATACGAAAAAAGTTCTTTCAGCAATTAGTAAAATTCAACCCCTAAAGGGGTTTAAAAGGGGGTTCAAATTTTAAATGGAGAGCAAGAATTTTTTTAAGTGTGATTAAGAGATTTGTAACTTTGGTCTTATTCTGTACGTTAAAAGACTACAAAACTAATTTCAGAGTTTTTCCAAATTCATCCCATAAAAGTGTTAAAAGGGGGTTCAAAGTTTGTGTATTTCAAGACATTTTTAAAGTATGAGATTTTTATTTTTGGTTTTAAACTGTTTTTTCACAAACTAGATTACTTTAAAAACAAAGTTTTAACCGACGAAAGATCAATCATCCCCTATTTTCCTACCCTTAAGGTTGTTTTTTTTCCAAATGTATATGGGACCAACTTCGGGGTATATCCTTTCCAATAAAAAAAGAATTATCAAAATCGAACTACTCTGCAAAAAGTTATGAGAAGTCATATGTACATAAAAAAATAAAAAATATACGCGTCGACTTGAGAACCTCCTCCGTTTTTTTCGGCGGTTGAAAATGAACATCAACGTTTTTTTTTAATGTATCCCTTAAAAGAGGGTTCAAAGTTTGTATTGAGAGAAATCATTTCGGACGAAGTCGCGGGCAACAGCTAGTATATCATATTTGGGGGCACGGTAGTGCCCCCGCCATGACGAGCTTAATACCTTGATACCTTTTCTCGATATAGACTAAACAACTAGCCCATAGTAAGCTCAATAAGGCTTGTTTCATGGGTACTAGGTGACGATATAAGTATTTAATAGATATAAATACTGAAATACATAGAAATCATCCAAGATTCATGCTCATCACACAAATATGTGCCCTTACCGGGATTCGAACAGGACTGTCAGCTTCGTAGTCAGGGTCACTATTGACTAGGCTAAACCGGTCGGCTTTATGTTTATATGTATGTAACAATGTAATCAAATCTCGCCAGTCGATTTTCATCTAACCAGCACAAACTAACAATTTGCCACAGGCGGACCAGTGTATGCCTGATCATCTGTGTCTGGTCCTGTCGCGGATCTCGGCTGTATACAATGGGGTGAACATTGCGACTTACTGATGGGTGGTGACGTTGAAGAAGAGGTGCGAGTACTGAGGGGCAGAGTCCTCGGGCCCGTGCGGCGCCGGGAAGGACATCACCAGCAGCACAGGCTTGCGCGCAAAGCGCCTCTTCGACGCGCGGAGAAATGCTATGGAGTCGTTCGCGATCAAGTCCGGGTAGTAATCCTGAAAAGTTCACATCTCATTTCATTTACTGTTTGCTTCACTCTCTCGCTTACACCACAATTACTCCTAACATAGGTTAACCTTTCTTCGACACGGTGCATAAGTTTACCAGGTATATACAGACGGTACAGTAGTCGGTTGAAATCACTAAAGTCAGGACTTGTGCAAATCATTGTAAGTCCTTCGTACTTCTGTACCCACTAGCTACTTTTGCTGCTTGCTGTACCTTGTCATTATCAATCTAGATACTTCATTTGTCAGATATGATTATTTTTTTATTATATGGCTTGTAAGGTTTGAAACTTTATAATTATAACGTTATAATAAATGTGGGGTTTATTAAGCCGCAAAGAAGAAACAGCAACAAGCAATAATTTTTAGTTGTTGTTTAGCAGGGATATTTATGGTATCGTCAGTTTACACCTTAAAATACTTACCGCGCCGTGAGCGAGAGAGCACTTAGCGAGTGGAGTGCCAGTGAAAAATAAATAAGATTGTAATATTTATAAGGCACGTCGCCGACAAGAGCTATGTTTAGACTCGTGACCAGCAACCGCGTAATTACATTATTGAGTCAGATATTCTGTCGCCGACTTGACATATACGATTAAACCAAACTTCAATAATAAATTGGTACAATCGAAGTCTTCTACTTACTACTGATTAAAAGTTGGATAATAAACATCAATGTCGTATCTGAACTAAAATAAATACTGTGAGAAGCATAATAATGGCGTATCGAATCTTTTCGACAGGTTTGATTTAAATTATGCCTACATACTGTAAGGTTTTTTTCTACACTCACTTGGTGTCAAGACTAGCTCAACATGCCACTTCCGCATTTCCAGCTTCGGTGCGGGGTGGGTACGGTATCAGTAAGCTGTCAGTGTCAACTGTCACTAAATAGTGACATCTGTACACGACATAAAAGATGATTATAAGGTGTCCTTTGGCAGACTGCATCCCCTGAACCCCCAGACGGTTTTAAGAAGGGGAGCCACCTTCTGGTCTCCATCATCAGATCATATCGATGGTACCATAATATTGAATTGTCATCCAGACTATACTAATCCCCTAAATTTCAGCTCAACCGGATAACGGAAGGTGACTGAAAAATGGATTGCAAATTTTGACGGACAACTTACATACTTATATACATACGAACAGGTCAAGTTAATATAAAGCTTGTAAAAAGGAAAATTCATTTTAGTATTTTGTGAGCGAGCATGCTTCCATTTAGACCACATCGTAGCTTCCCGTCTCCTAAGATTGTGGTCGAACACAAGGCTTTGCTTTTATTGTGATCTTGGTTCGGTTGCAAGTAATTATTTTTACATGCACTGTTACTTACTCAAATCAATAAACTATATTGGTACTTTTTACATCGTGCAACTATAGGCCTTTCCAAATATGTATTATGTTTTTGTCTTATAAATTAAATAAAACAGTTATGCCAATTTAATATTTAAAAAAAAACCGGCCAAGTGCGAGTAGGACTCGCGCACGAAGTGTTCCGTACCATTATCCATAAAAACGGCAAAAAAAACACGTTTGTTGTATGGGAGCCTCCCTTAAAAAATATTTTATTTTGTTTTTATTATTTTGTTGTTATAGCGGCAACAGAAATACATAATCTGTGAAAATTTCAACTCTAGCAATTTCAAGTCTTAGTAATGGGGAATGGATGAAAATTTTAGAATTGCCTGATTTTCATCCATTCCCCATTAGGGTCCCGTTTTACTCTTTGAGTACGGAACCCTAAAAAAGAAAATAAAAATTTTTTCGATTTTTTTAAGTTTTTTCTTTTTTTTGTTAAAAAAAATGAAAATGAAATATCAGTAATCAATTTGGCATCCTTGGTTTATACGAAAAAATGATATCAAACTTGCCATAATAGCTAAATGAATTTATTGTGATTTTGGTTCCGTGGAAAGTAATTATTTTTTTGCGGGCACAATACTTGTACTAAAAATCATTTAAGTAATTTTTAGGGTTCCGTACTCAAAGAGTAAAACGGCACCCTATTACTGAGACTTCGCTGTCCGTCCGTCCGTCTGTCTGTCACCAGGCTGTATCTCAAGAACCGTGATAGCTAGAGAGTTGAAATTTTCACAGATTATGTATTTCTGTTGCCGCTATAACAACAAATACTAAAAACAAAATATTTTTTTTTAAGGGGGGCTCCCATATAAAATACGTGATTTTTTTGCCATTTTTATAGATAATCTGTCACCAGGCTGTATCTCAAGAACTGTGATAGCTAGAGAGTTGAAATTTTCACAGATTATGTATATATAATGCCGCTATAACAACAAATACTAAAACCAAAATAAAATATTTTTTAAGGGGGGCTCTCATACAACAAACGTGATTTTTTTGCCTTTTTTATAGATAATGGTACGGAACCCTTCGTGCGCGAGTCCAACTCGCACTTGGCCGGTTTTAATTATTACAATGTTTAACTATAGGGCTATCCAAATATGTCTATGGTTTTTTTCTTAAAACTGAAATAAAAAAGTTATAAATATATTTTAAGAAAACAAGACAATGTAAATTCTCATTTCGTTATTTTTTTTTCCTTTTTACGTTGTAAAAAGTTAAAGTTAAATATCAGGAATGAATTCAGCGTCCTTGATTTATACGAAAATGATACCAAGCTTGCCCTTATAGCTTCATAAATATCGTCAGATAAACCGAAATCACTACACGCGTGCCTATAAAAATTGAGGGTTGCCCTCAATTTCCCTGGGATCCCATCATCAGATCCTGACTTGATGATAATGGGGACCACCTCAGGAGCATACTCTTTCGCACAAAAAAAGAATTTTAGAAATCGGTTCGATCGATCAATTGACGGAGAAATCGGCGAACATACATAAAAAAAAATACATACAGTGGTATGTACCACTGTATGTATTTTTTTTTATGCCTCCTCCTTTTTTAAAGTCGGTTAAAAACAAGTTAGTTATCTAGTTAAAGAAAAAAAGAAGGAAATATATTTATATGGTGTCACAAAAAAATTACACATGTGTTTAAATACAACTCAAATGCACCAAAATGGATACCACTCAGCATATGCCAGCAATATATGCTAAAGGCGCTGGTTTTCAGGGCACCCAGTAGTAAATACATATCTAATCATAAATTCTTATGAGAGATAAAATCGTTAAGTTCCCATGGTATTTACATTATCTAGATATATCTTGATGTATGTCCTTCCAGGGCCGTCCGAAGTGAGGTGGTCTTGCAGTCGTATTGTCACAGACTTAGATTTAGATTTATTTATTTCGAGATGAAAATTACAATATAGATTTGCATATAATGTTTGAATTATAAGAATCCTTTATCACGACTTCAATAATAAGAAATAAAAATAAAATAATATTCAAAATTTTAATAAACAAAGTGGAAATAGTATTTTCAATTATGGATTGTCATTTAACAACTAATTGACAATTACTATTCAACAAAAATAAACTGTCAATTTATGCATTAGAAGTTAAATGTACAATATAAATGTTCCACGAGAAATAATATCAAATTAGGAATCAATAAATAAAATAATACCTTTTGGTATTCGTCTCCATGTTTGATCCTCTTCCCGTTCATGTTGATACTGTAGTTGTAGTATTTGGAGTTCATGATGAGGCCGCCCCACTCGCGCCAGCCGGGCGGGATGTACGACCCGTTGTACTTGTTGAGGTACTTGCCGAAGTAGCCTGTACACGAAAACTCAAATAATACCTTTTGGTAGTCGTCTCCATGTTTGATCCTCTTCCCGTTCATGTTGATACTGTAGTTGTAGTATTTGGAGTTCATGATGAGGCCGCCCCACTCGCGCCAGCCGGGCGGGATGTACGACCCGTTGTACTTGTTGAGGTACTTGCCGAAGTAGCCTGTACACGAAAACTCAAATAATACCTTTTGGTAGTCGTCTCCATGTTTGATCCTCTTCCCGTTCATGTTGATACTGTAGTTGTAGTATTTGGAGTTCATGATGAGGCTGCCCCACTCGCGCCAGCCGGGCGGGATGTACGACCCGTTGTACTTGTTGAGGTACTTGCCGAAGTAGCCTGTACACGAAAACTCAAATAATACCTTTTGGTAGTCGTCTCCATGTTTGATCCTCTTCCCGTTCATGTTGATACTGTAGTTGTAGTATTTGGAGTTCATGATGAGGCCGCCCCACTCGCGCCAGCCGGGCGGGATGTACGACCCGTTGTACTTGTTGAGGTACTTGCCGAAGTAGCCTGTACACGAAAAAGGTGGTCGTCATCATCTGATTACAGCCTTTAAAACACTAAACAAGTGGAGCTGTCTGCGAGCTCGATTTAATTAGTGCTCCTTTAGCCCTTACCTGTATTTCTTAATTTCCGATAACTACGGCATATTGATTAGTACATTCACAGGGATGAAATAGCACATCTAGTTTCTCAAATTATTTGACCTTATATTAAGGCACCAACCGCAACCATATAACAACTTTTTGTGGCTAATTTTCAATGTTATTTTGCTAAAATCTACTCTACATCAATTTAGCCAGGAGTCTCATCGCAAGAATAATTGCAAGCAAATTAAAGGATTAACTCAGAAATTTGTGCGTCTTAACTAAGCTTTCTGTAACATGGTATTCATATTAGATCCTGATGTAATTCGTGAAAACATCTGAAATATAAGCAGTTAGGTAGGTACTTGTAAAATGATCATAAATTCACAGGAAAATAAACAGTCTTACAATACTAGAATTCCAATTAAAGGGCAAGAATGGAAACGATGGGAGGCTCAGAATGAAAAGCGCTGCGAGGCAACAAATCATTGTTCGTTGAGAGACAATGCTCCTCAAATTTTAATTTCGGAAGCTCCAATGCAAATGCAGAGTTACTGGGGCTTAATTTTCGTGGAGGGCGGGCCTGGACCGACGTCTCTGTAAATTACATATTGAAGTGTTTTCCTCACTGATTGAAACTGCTAACAAGTCACTAATTACATTTCCAACTAAGTAGGTAGTAAAACAGGCGTTGGCTGCAACAGCCGTAATATATTAGATTTAGACTCTGATTTTAAACTCATTAGGTTGACTTTTAATTCGACTCCAATAGTATGTGCTGCATTTACATCGTATAAGTAGATGTATGATTGTATATGTACCTACACAAAGGCGACCCACGGAGCTATCTAATCGTTAACAGGGTATCATGGTTATCGAGCTGTCACGTTAATGTTGGCGAAGCTTTGGCGATAAACACAGCACCAATGAACCAAGAGGCCGGTCATGCCTCTTATCTTCACTCTTAACAGCACTCACTGACTCATAACCGTCTTATATTGTTACTCGTTCTATATTCCAAGTGACGTAGCCACTTAAGAGTAATTACTAATGGAGTAGGTATGTAAGTAGTACACATACCTCGCTGGTCCCTGTGTACCCTGAGAAAATTACGATTTTTTTGGAAATAATTCAATATCAGGCTAATTATTTGTATACGGCTTTTATATGTTATTTTAAACAACTTTTACTATTGAAATGAATAATTCTATGGACCGGAAGTTAGGATTTTTTTTTAACCCGCAAGCAAAAATGCTATCAGTATTTTTATAATGAAAACATGTTTGAGTACACAAATTTGGAGACTTACTACCTGAATCCAAAAATATATGCATCAGGAAATAACGGCATTTTAATTAAATATTTACGACCTTGAGATAATATTGAATTTCATCTGGCCTATAGAAAGGTTTATTCATTAACAAAAATAAGTGGATTATGCGCGTATCCCAAAGAACGTATATAGACGTAGTCAATTATAAAGTGAAGAAAGTTTATACCATTATCGCCTGATTTTTACGGAATTTATGAAGATTACTTTTCATTATTTTTTACCGTATCGGTATTAAATTTAGGTGGATTATTAATGAATATTTAGTCAAATTACCCGACCTATTTTTTGGTGTAAAAATATGGCTGATATCGATATATTGTTGTGTTTTCATAGAGCGAAACCGTAAAGTTCTCAGGGTATCAACTAATTTAATGTGATATTACCTAAGACTTAGGTACTTCATACTGCCTAAACTACTGATACTGTTAATGGTTCAATACGTTTTAATAGTTATTTGTTATACAAGGGTGCAAAGTTGTATTTTACCCGCGAGTGTGGAATTGAAACACGAGCAAGCGAAAGGATTCTATAGTTGAACCACGAGCGAAGCGAGTGGTTCTAAAATAGAATCCTGAGCCCAGCGAGTATTTCAAAACACGAGAAGTAAAATACATTTGCACCCATGTGTAGTGCCTCCCCCAAAGAGTGCCAAAATGACCGCTCCTGCGCCACCCGTATCCAGCGGACTCCCGCGACCTTAGTCCACCTTGTGCCTACCCACGCCTCGCCTTCCGGTACGTGGCAAAAAAGATATAACAAATAACTTTTTTTTTTTTTGGTCTAGTGCGAGTCGGATTTTAGTTTTCCCCTACATTTTGAGACCGAGCGCCTGATGAAGACAACAAGCTATTCTGAAAAGTTTTTTTGTATGGGAGCCCCTTTACATTTTTATTTTATTCTGTTTTTTAGTATTTGTTATAACTAGCGGCAACAAAAATACATCATCTGTAAAAAATTCAACTGTCTAACCTAACTATCACGGTTCATGAGATACGTTCCAAGGTCAAATTTACTTTGCCCACTAGTGGATAAAATGCGTTTTTGCTCACTGGTTTTAAAGAATAAAAGACGGCTTTCCGAGGCAGTGAGGGGAAAAATTATAATTGACTCCTATTACATCTGGATTTATTAACTTGGTAATAGAAAACACGGATGCGAAATTTATTAAAGCAAATCAAATCAAATGACAAGTGTATTCTACGAAGTTTTATTGTGTGTGTGGCTGTTAGGCCCGATTATCTTAGTGTTTAAAACAATTTTACTTTTGTGCACTAGCTCATTTAGTGGCATTTTGTGCAGCATACATCCAGCACAAAGGCGAACTTTGCAAGCATGAGAAGTGAAAAGTGAGATTTCTCAGTAATATATCCTGGAACACTGTTGTGATGTCGAATGCCGAAACAAAACATATCTCATCTATTTTAGATTGGTAGCGTTCCCTGTACTCGTACCTAGATGTGTTAGGTTAGGTAGGCACCTACCTATAGCACAATTTTATTGTTCCGAGCCACTCGGCGAGGTAACGTAAATGCCAAGAGGATCATAGGGCAAAGTCGTAAATGTAGTAACAGCACGAGCACTTGGTAGTAATATTTATCTGGTTTCATTAGCAGAAGGGGTCGCCGACTGCGGTGCGGTGGCATATTGTGGAAGGTATATTTTGCACCAGAGGTCATATTTTCGTAGGTAGTCTTGGACCTTCGTTTGTATCGGTAATTGTACGTCAGAAACGCTTGAGGTTTGTATATTTTTTGTTATTCATTGTATTCTCTACGGCGCCAGAACGCTTCATGTTAGCGATATCTCGGTGGCATCCCCAAGGAGGCCGGGGTGCGCTACATAATTATGCTACCGAATCTAACTTGCACATCGTTGTGATTGTGCGGGCGCCACGACGCTATGTGCGCTATGCGTAGTCACGCGGCACTAAAACGTTGTTAGAGTGCGTGTTGTTAGGGGATTCCGCCGAACAAATACTTCACTTTCGGATACCGGCGCCATATTTTAGTATGTTGTTAGGCATGTCCCCTGGATTCCACTGCCGGGAGAGAGTCTCTAAAGAGTCTGTCTCCCCTGTAATGACGTCATCAAAAAGTGTAAATGACACCCAAACCATGCAACGTACATCCCAATTTTGCTCGTCTTAAAATAAAAAAAACTAAAATGTAAAGCTGAAATACTTGATATCATTATTTGTGTATCTTTAACACTTTCGTGTATCTTTTCTGATAGTGTAGATTTTTTTATACTTTTGCTAATAGTATGTCTTAAACTAACGTACATATTGAAATATAATGTATGAATGACCTATTGACAATTTATTCAGCGTTCATTTGGTACCCCACATGTGTATGTAATTTACACTTTTCCAAGCGTGGCCGCGGCGTTTTTGATGACGTCATTACAGGGGAGACAGATCCTTGGTGATTTTCTCCCGGCAGTTTTGGAATCCAGGGGACATGCCTAATAACAGAAATAACATACTAAAATATAGCGCTGGTATCCGAAAGTGAAGTATTTTCCCCTACAACATGCACTACAAGAATCAAAATAAAGTAACAAATAATGAAGTAACATTTGTCTGGTTTATACATGGCACGCTGTGTGTGGTATTTTATCTCGTAGCTAATTTGGAATCTATTGTAAAAGAAGATAGAGTTAATTATTCAATGAACATTTTACGTGGCGCTAACAATTTATTTGCAAAATTTGGCAAACAATGTCTATTCATAAGCTCAGAACAAAGGCCATTCATGAGGTCAGTTCAAACCTAATACCTATATTAAGGCTCCGCACGTTCATGGTCTTCTCTCCCTCTCACTGAGCATACTCAGTTCAAACCTACTACCTATATTAAGGCTCCGCACGTTCATGGTCTTCTCTCCCTCTCACTGAGCATACTCAGTTCAAACCTACTACCTATATTAAGGCTCCGCACGTTCATGGTCTTCTCTCCCTATCACTGAGCATACTCAGTTCAAACCTACTACCTATATTAAGGCTCCGCACGTTCATGGTCTTCTCTCCCTCTCACTGAGCATACTCAGTTCAAACCTACTACCTATATTAAGGCTCCGCACGTTCATGGTCTTCTCTCCCTCTCACTGAGCATACTCAGTTCAAACCTACTACCTATATTAAGGCTCCGCACGTTCATGGTCTTCTCTCCCTCTCACTGAGCATACTCAGTTCAAACCTACTACCTATATTAAGGCTCCGCACTTTCATGGCTTCTCTCCCTCTCACTGAGCATACGCGTGAGCGAGATGGAAGTGCGTGTTCGAAAGCGCGGATATCATGTTTTTCGGAATATTTCAGAAAACGAGAAGAAACTTAAGTAAGTAAGAAAATAAAGTTAATGACCATTACTTTATGAAGAAGATTATTCAATTTCATCATTTTCTGATAAAAAATGGAGCAGTAAACTGGTTACAAGTGAAATAATAGGGTTTACTTGAGTTTTTTTTTCTACTTTCTTTCGTTGAAATGGATTTCTACGAAAACTATGTTATACTTCTCATATCTAGCAGATTATGATATTTTTTTTCCGACGGTAAATTATTACGTCATAATGTATAAAGTGGTCACTAAACAACTCATTTTTACGAAAATTTGAAAGGTCGAGCCTTAATGATAATAATAATAACCACCGGTAGTTTAGGCCCCGCCTCGCTGCTGGGGGCACCCTAGGTTAGGTTTTTATAATGATTTTTTTTATATTTTGTATGTAGTTATAATTTTATATTTTACTTTTTATACGAATATTGTAAAAACGTAATCTGAGATTCAAAGGAAATAAAGATAATAATAAAAAAAAAATGTTTTGTACCATCGAAACCAACTGAATCATGGTGGGTCATCATAGAACCTTGTCACAATTATCGAACATACTCACGATCATATGACGTTAATACGTCAGTTAATTGTAACAAGGTGCTATGCTGGGTCAGGATTACATTTTGTCGATAGTACAGTCGCCATCACATACATAGTATAGGTGTTCAAAAATATCGGCACATGCACCCTAATGCCTTAACGCATTCACTGCCACCGACGCGTATGTGCGTTCCAGTGACTTTCACCGTGTGCCATCGACGCACAGACGCGTTCGTAATTACGTAAAGTGCATTACATAAAGTACATTTTAAAAAGTGTGGCACCTGGCGAATGCCCAGGAAAAGGAGGTGGCAGTGAATGCGTTAAGAGGATTGTGAAGTGCCGATACGCGGCACGAGTAGGTATTTTAAAAAATTGTATCTGTTTCACACCGTTCTGTGCCTCACCCGTATCGTGCGATAGAGAGAGTAGCAAGTCCTGGAGGCAATTGCCTACATTTCCTTGTTGAAATATTGTTTCGGGTGATAACGTTTTTACCCCCCTAGAACTTTATGAAATGACATAATTTTGGTATAATTGGATTCAGTACACTTTAATCTATGTCCGTACGTTTTCCTTTTTCAGTAAATTAGTGAAGATGAATAAAAAAAAAAAAAAACGATAGACAAAGTTTTGAAGTCAAAAATATCGATTTTTAGATGCTAATAACTTTTAACGCAAGCAATATTTCTTAAAAATCAAAACGTACAGACCTAGTTTTTCATTATATCTACAACATATTCAAAAATTATAAAAATCGAACAAAGTTTACGGGGTGAAAAACGTTATCGCTTTTTGTATGAAAAATTACAGGTTCACAATCCTCTTAAAAATAGAGGTGTGTTCCGATGTTTGTGACGTGCTTGTTTGCTCCGATGTATGTGATGGCGACTGTACATAAGGTAGTTGTTTACATAAATGAGGCTTATACTATTAGGGTTTGTACAAATAGGTCAGCATAACTTCACAAAAACTTCCAACCCCTAAACTAGGGGTTTGATTTCATCCATATTCAATGTCATGACAAACGGTGCTTAGACAATTGTAACAGTAAAACAACGGTAGACTAAACGAATGGAATCATTATTACAAGGTATGAAGTCTATGAGTAACGTAAGATGGAATCTAAAATTATAATTTACAAATTTGATGTCATGTCTAGAGATACAGTTGTAGGTGAATGAGAGGTGAATGAGGGATAAGTGAATGAGATCTGTAAGTGAAAGTTATTAGTTTTATTTCTTAGCCTAGGTATTTTTTATTAATTTATTTTGCTTATTATTTTGCATTGAATTTATGAAATGATGTATTGCATGTATATAACCAGGGTTAAAACATAGGATACATTTAATCCTGAAAATGATCCCCAAAAGGAATGATATATGGCGATTGACGAGGAGGATGATTGGGCGTCGGTTGATACGCACAGCTCCGCGGGCAAATGCTAGTACAAAATATTCATCTAGTTAAGTAGAGTAGGCTGGGTACGGTTGAAACAACGCAAATATCTCGCAAACCGTTGGCGGGACGGCGAGGGGTCCAAGGGGGGAAAGACGCGGACGATCGGTTTGTACACGAAAAACATCGTGACGTTGCTTCCCGCGCGCGTAGTTTGTTTGTAGAAGACCCTATTGTGTTTTGATCCCCAAAAGTAAGTATTTTCACTCGTCGAGTTTTTTAATTATCCTGGTTTCTATTTAAGTCACAGTAGTGAGTGTGAAGTTTGTGGATCATGTCAGCGTATCTAGTTTTACTGGAACAATATTCTCATTATTACTACAACGGCTTTTATCCGAAAGTGGGAAGTGGGGACGGTTGAAACGGGACGGTTGAAACAGTATGATTTGCTTGTATTTGTTTGACATTGAATTACGAAAGTCAAAAAAAGTTTTCTTTTAGTTTATTTTCATGTGTTTTTAATTATTCTTGTTACATTTAAAGTGCAAACAGTTTACTTTTAAGTTAATTTACGGTTATTTTTTAGCAATTTATAAGGTGACAAATGGCTGATATTAATACTTTTATACAGTAGAGTTAAACTTGCATGCGCAAAAACGATAGCTGATTAAAAACAGTTCCTAAATTATAAATAAATAAAAATAAATAAAATAAAAAGCATTTATTCAGTATCTTAAAATATTTACATAGTCACGAAAGAAAAAAGCATTATGCACTAAGTTTTAGACCAAACGTAGTTTACGCTTATTATGTCTACCTACTTAGCAGTCGCGAAGCGTTTAAAGAATTCAAGGTCTACCGGATTGCCTATTTTGAGACAATTTTGGCACTTTATTGTGACAGCTTTCGAGAAATATTAAAATCATCTCCGGCGAGTCCGGGGACGTGATTGACGATACGCCATAACTACTAGTACATTTATTTATTTAATCGTATGGCATTTAAAACATTTATTTATTTCATCGTATGGCATTTAAAACAGAAACATAATAACTATAATTTAATTCAAAGGTTTATCATAACTACATACAAACCCTAGACACACTAAAATCAAACCATAGTACCTATGCGCTCAGAATTCAATTAGATCCTTCCTGTTTATTGAGTAAAGTGAAATGGTATACCTAATACTATTACAAAAATGTGTGTTTTACAAACCCCGTCTTACAATATACAAACAAATAACATGCATAATATGGTAATTGGTACTGTATACTTACAAATAGCAATTCGTTTTTTGTTAATAGGGAACTTGCATCTTAATATTTTATTACGAAAAACAAAAGTATAATCCAGCATTAAAACAACTGTAGCATTAAAATTTTGTTATGATTTATTTTTCTGATGTTATTGCATTTGAAATCTGCGCGCGCCGGCACCCCCCGAAAACGCTCTATACTAAACGGGCTTATGCTATGACGTCACAGCATAGCCTTTACTATGGAGTAAGTCATTAATTTGCGATTATCTCCACAAAATTTACGTTTAAGTCTATACTTGTCATACAAAATATCATTTCTAATTTAATATTCTATGTAACTGTTACGTTATTTTATCGAAAAAATAAAAAATAAATTTTCGTCATTTTAACGTTAGGTAAAAGTAATAAAAAATTTACTTTTTATTTTTTTATCTTTTGTATGATATCTCTACGTACATATCCGCATCGATTGAGTGCAATTTATTCGAAATTTAAGTCCCATGCAAGTTCCCCATTATAATTTCTGCACCACCTACCCACTGCATGATCTTATTTCATATTTTCTCCGCTATCCAAACGTTGTCTGGGAGAGATCGCTATTTAAAGATAAGACAGCCTGGTTACATCGACCGACATGGTAGATATATAGATAAAACATCTATTTAAAGATAAGACAGCCTGGTTACATCGACCGACATGGTAGATATATAGATAAAGCATCTATTTAAAGATAATACAGCCTGGTTACATCGACCGAAATGGTAGATATATAGATAAAGCATATATTTAAAGATAAGACAGCCTGGTTACTTCGACCGACATGGTAGATATATAGATAAAGCATCTATTTAAAGATAAGACAGCCTGGTTACATCGACCGACATGGTAGATAATATAGATAAAGCATCTATTTAAAGATAAGACAGCCTGGTTACATCGACCGACATGGTAGATAATATAGATAAAGCATCTATTTAAAGATAAGACAGCCTGGTTACATCTACCGACATGGTAGATATATAGATAAAGCATCTATTTAAAGATAAGACAGCCTGGTTACATCGACCGACATGGTAGATATATAGATAAAGCATCTATTTAAAGATAATACAGCCTGGTTACATCGACCGACATGGTAGATAATATATGTAGATAAAGCATATATTTAAAGATAAGACAGCCTGGTTACATCGACCGACATGGTAGATATATAGATAAAGCATTTATTTTTTGTTGTTTTTCCCTTTGTAACATGTTTGTGTGTAGTGTGCTTCTGCTTCTAGTGTGTAATAAAGAGTACCTATTTGTATTGACAAACACGAGAGCCGAAGCGAAGAGCCGCTTGACTTTTAAGTTATGCTGATAGCGTCATTAATGACGCGATCGGCATAAATCAAGACTTACTGGAGCACCTGCTTTACTGAGCATAAATGGTGTCGTATATTTCCATAATTGTCAAGATGCTACCTATTATCCTACTAATATTATAAATGCGAATGTTTGGATGGAAGGATGTGTTCCAAATATAGCATGAGAAATATAAGGTTTCGCTCTATGAAAACACAACAATATGTAGGTATATGAGCCATATTTTCACACCAAAAAATAGGTTGAGTAATTTGACTAAATATTCATTAATAATCCACCTATCTATATAAATTCCCTAAAATTCAGGCGAAAATGGTATAAAATGTCTTTACTTTATAATTGAACAATTCTATATACGTTCTATGGGATACTTGCATAATCCACTTATTTTTGTTAATGAATAAACCTTTCTATAGGCCGGATGAAATTCAATATTACCTCAAGGTCGTAAATATTTCGTTAAAATGCTGTTATTTCCTAATGCATATATTTTTGGATTCAGGTAGTAAGTCTCCAAATTTGTGTACCTACTCAAACATGTTTGCATTATAAAACTTCCGGTCTTGTGATTTCAATAGTAAAAGCTTTTAAAATAACATATAAAAGCCGTATGGGATTAAAAACGGTGCTCTTGATCTTGTATCATCGTATCTCTCTGAGAGAACACAAAGAGTAGTCGTCAACGGGACCCACTCAGCGGGGACAACTGTTGCTCTTGGTGTTCCTCAAGGCTCAATTCTGGGTCCATTTCTGTTTCTGATTTACATCAATGAGCTACCAAATGTGGTGCAAGATAAGCATGATATAGTGTTATTCGCAGACGACACGTCGCTTATTTTCAAGGTAGACAGGAAATAGAAAAGCTTCGATAATATTAATGATGCGCTCAACACTGTTGTGAAATGGTTTACAGCAAATAATTTACTGTTAAATTCCAAGAAAACAAAGTGTATCAGATTCACCTTACCTAATGTCAAGCACGTAAACAATACCAGGATCAAATTAAAAGGCGATGAACTGGAATTTGAAGATGTGTTTTTAGGCATCACCTTGGACTCAAAACTACAATGGCATGCGCATATTGACACCCTAGCCGGCAAACTTGGTTCCGCAGCCTATGCAGTAAGGCGTATAAGACAGTTAACAAACGTTGAGACGGCCAGGCTGGTGTACTACAGTTACTTCCACAGTGTTATGTCCTACGGAATCCTGTTGTGGGGAAAAGCGGCTGACATCCAGACCATCTTCGTGCTACAGAAACGAGCTGTACGCTCTATCTACGAACTAAAAGCCCGAAATTCTCTCAGGGACAAATTTAAGGAGGCAAATATTCTTACTGTAGCATGCCAATACATTCTTGAGAATTTTATATATGTGCGGAAAAACCTTCAGGGCTTTAAACTCAACAGTGATATCCACGACTACAACACCAGAAGTAAACACAAGATCGCAGTGCAGTACTTCGCACGTCGTTCGTGGGGAACTGTATACGTTTTTACAATAAAATACCCACCGAAATTGTTAATTTGCCGTTCAGTAAATTAAGGTCTCATATTAAAAATTATTTGCTAAGCAAGGCGTATTATAATGTCAACGATTTCATAAACGACAAAAATGCCTTTAAGCCAGTAGTAGTCAAATTACATTAGAATTAATATACCTTCGAGTATGATTGTCTTGGCGTATTACCTTTGTAATTATTATAAGTACCGGAAATAGCTGTTCCGTTTTATGTAACATGAGAGCACGTAATGCTTTTTCTCGCCGAACATGTCGCTTTAATCTTTGCTATTATCAATGTCCAGTGGCTTGAATATGTCATGCTCGCTTAAAGGGCTTTGCTTACGGTGGCGTCGTTGATCGGGTCGCCACCTTCCCTAACATATGGTTGAGGGAGGCGATGGCTGAGATATGCGTCATACTCGTGATCGGGTGCTGTTTGTGGAGTCCGGTCTGTCCATGCTTACAAGGGCATAGTAACTACCTAAATATTAGTGTTATTATCATTATTTTGACAAGAGACAACATTCTGTTCTTGACACGTTTTATTGTTATTGACCCTGTACATCTCTGACAATATTACATTAATGATCCTTTTTTTCTGTTTCAACGCTTAGAGACAGTATACATCTCTTATAAGAACATTAGAATAATTATTAATTGTATTTGGACGCTCAGAGACCTTATACATCTCTGGGGTACTAAATTAATATCATAAACTTATTGTTAATTCTGATACAGACCTTATATCGAATGTAATTGATAATATTATACAATTTTTTTTTTTTTTTTGTTATCATTTAGTGACGTTTAGTTTGTAATCATAATAGATAATACATATAGATACTTTTATACATATATAACATCCATAACTCAGGAACAAATATTCGTGATAAACACACAAATAAATGCCCTGACCGGGATTCGAACCCGGGACCTCCAGCTTCGTAGGCAGAGTCACTACCCACTGGACTACGGAGGCCGTTAATAAAGCACAATATACACACGTAGTTGGGCATTTCTCCGGAGTGGCTCTTTTTCGTGTCCAGGGCCAATTTTTTTTTAAATAGTTGTTTGAAAATTTTGAATAAAATCACACAAATACTTCAGCATTTTTGATGTATTATTACTTCAAAAGAAAGAAGGCAAAAAAATATGCCTAAGGACGGAAATCCCATTCAAATATCTCAAAAAATTACGAAGCTACAACCGTTTTAATGTTGCTTGTTAGAGAGAGAAAGCGCTCTGGGCTCGTGAAGTCACGATCCTCTAGCGTTATAGTAAATGACAATTGTTTCATTAGAAGGTCCGTTTTGCGGAAAAGGGACAGAACATATCCCCTCTTAAAACGTTGGCACTTATAACTTTGTGATTATTTAACCTTTTGCGTAGAGATTTTTCTCCATTTGACTACATTTTTAATCCTTTTTCGAGAAAATATTAAATTATTGATTATTTTATTTAGTGTCTATACACCCCAATTCCTCATGGTCATCATCCAACCTAGAGGTGATCACGTAACGTTTCGAACGCACGTTAGGACAATTTAACTGTCATTTTCCCATTCGAAAAGTGACAGTTAGATCTACCTGACGCACGTACAATGCGTTATGTTACGTGATCGACCTGTTGAGGAGTAATCACATAACGTTCCGAACGCGCGTCGGTACAATTTAACTGTCAATTTCCATATAAAAAGTGACATTTAGACCTACCTGACGCGCGTACAATGCGTTACGTGATCGTCCTACTGGAGTACGGAGGATATAATTTTAATTTAAAAAAATTGTACGAATCGGTTCATAAATGACGGAGTTCTGAGGTAACAAATATAAAAAAAAAAAACAAAATAAAAAAATATAAAAAATACAACCGAATTGAGAACCTCTTCCTTTTTTTGAAGACGGTTCAAAAGCATTAAATCAAAGTAAAAGTTGTGTCAATTCTTCTTATATGTTGGTTGTTTGAGTAATTCAATCATTTGTGTTAGCAGAATATTACATTGTGATATATCCCAAGTTATTTTCTTTAGTTATTGATGGCAACAGGTTTTTCCTCACATATGTAAATCGCCAAGAATATCCGTGGCGTCAATTATATTTATCACTTTTCTGTTCACCACGAGTAAACATTTTTGTTAATAAGCAAACACGCATCAACAATGTTTACAAATATTTGTCAAATTACCTAACCTATAATAGCGCGCATCGACTTTTTTTATGTAAGTTCGCGCAGTGCGCGCGCAGTTGTTAAAGCGAGACTTAGATGAAATCTCTAAACAGCCAATACAAAATAAAATAAATATTTTCGTATTCTAAACAAATTCGTGCATCTCATACTGTGCATGTATAATCTCCGCTATCAATGTTCGCGTGTCTGTTGAACTTGTCTCGTTTAAATGATTTAGACCCGTTCACGATAAGAAAATGTCATAAAGTTATCAGTTATCAACTACGATTCCTCATCATGTTAATTTTACAACAAGGATTTGAACTTGTTCATAAGTACCTGCATTTTGTAAATCTTAATAATAAATAAATATTATGGGACAATCTTACCCAAATCAACCTAGGCCCACGGTAAGCTCAGTAAGGCTTGTGTTGTGGGTACTAGGCGATGATATATAGTATCTATATGTATTTATCTACTTACCTAACTTGATCTAGAGTCGATGGTGTGGGCGGACTGGCTATCAGACGGCATGAATGGGCGCGACACGAACTCCAATCATTGACCGCGATTTACATGCAAATGTTGAATGACCGCGATCGTATCGTACGCCCTACGGTAACAATTACATAACAGCTAAATAGTAAACTGTTCATTCATAAAATTTGATGCACTTCTAAATTCTGGCAAATATTGGAATCAGGCACTTTCATTTGCACGTAACATTTTCGCTGATTAATTGAAAATGGAATCATCACATAGGTAGACGTGTCACTCAGAAATGTTAAGAGAGGAAAAAGTTGCTATTTGTACCTATAAATAGCTGCTTTGAATTCCCTCCATCCATCATAATCATCATCTCTGCCGAAAGACGTCCACTGATAGACATATGTCTCCCCCAAAGAGTGCCAAAGTGACCGGTCCTGCGCTACCCGCATCCAGCGGACTCCCGCGACCTTTACCGCATTACTGGCATTTTTTATTTTATTTTTTATTTATTTAGGCAAGGTAACGATATGTAACAAATTATT
Organism: Epinotia brunnichana; assembly: GCA_963854355.1. Taxonomy (NCBI): domain Eukaryota; kingdom Metazoa; phylum Arthropoda; class Insecta; order Lepidoptera; family Tortricidae; genus Epinotia; species Epinotia brunnichana. The sequence goes on along the minus strand of OY977935.1, from coordinate 52,170,520 downwards.
ATACTCATATTTAGCATAGTTCTATGAAAATTATATTTACATTTCTATAACAACCAAGCACAAAATACTAGCTAATAACAAATCGAAATGAGATAATTGTGCAAGAGTCTACTCGTACCTTATTGTAACGAAAACTAACGTACATACCTAACGTGCGCTTGGAACTGAAAATTGACTAATGAAGAGATAAACTCTCTCGTGTTAAATAACGGAGTGTCCGGTCGCTAAACAGGACGTCACACCACAATCTACCCGTAATAATGAAAAAAGTAGAATTAGACTCAATTACTCCTAACGACTTGCAGTTATGATGCGGGACGAAAATTAAATGTTCGTTTCCTTGAGTAAATCTCGTAAGAATTTATAAATTACAGACTTATTTTTAGTAACCTACGTATAATTTGGGTGTGGATTCATTTGCATGCTCTAATTGTGACTTGGGGGGTGGCCCATTTAAAAAAATTAGTATGTATTACTTTACTTTTGGTCAATAAATATTATTTACTTACTTACTTTTACTTTGGAACTCAATGTACTTACAAATCAAATCTCAAATCTGAAAATCAAACAAGATAGAAAAAAACCGGTCAAGTACGAGTCTGACTCGCGCACCGAGGGTTCCGTACAAACTTTCATACACCATACCCGTCATGTCAGAGTATGTTTGTTTATCAGCGATAGCTTTTTTTACGCGTACCGATTTCGTTTATTTATTTTTTATTTGAAAGAAGGGACTTTAAAGATAATCTGATAGGAATTTGAAGTTATAAATTTACATACAAAAGTAAGTAAATTACAATTTTAATTAAGAAATTATTTTTTACTAGCTTTTGCCCGCGACTTCGTCCGCGCGGAACTCGTTTATATCGTAACTTTCTCCCCCCTTTTCACCCCCTTAGGTGATGAATTTCCAGATAAAAACTATCTTTAGTAAGGACTCTTTGGGAAGGCCCCGGAATTCAAAGTATTTCTATACCAAATTTCATCTCAATCGGTTCAGCGGTTTAAGCATGAAAAGGTAACAGACAGACAGAGTTACTTTCGCATTTGTAATATTAGTATGGATTGTATGAAGGAAAGGGTATAGATGCATGTAGGATTTTTTCAGTATTATTTTGCATATTTTCATATCACACGGCCGTAAGGACCTTTTCTACTGAACCGTAGGATTAAATTAACTGACTTGTAATTTAAACATTTTATATTAAAAATAAAAATACTTCAACAAAATGTTACATCTAATAGTTTTCAAAATAGCCATAACAAAACGTCTTTTTTACCCCGTTTTAGAAAACATCTTCAAAACTAAGGCCGCCATAAGGTACCTTTACCCTTGGAACGTCACATACATATATTTACTTATGTAATGTTCATATTCTCCAGGACTCCCCATTACCGCTAGAGGTATACCGTAAATGGGTTCAATCCAAATTTTCACCCCCTATTTCACCTCCTTAGAGGATGATTTTCGGGATAAAAACTATCCGTTGTCATTCTCCAGGACTCAAACTATCTCTATACCGAATTTCATCTAAATGGGCTACATCTAAATTTTCACCCCCATTTCACCCCCTTAGGGGATGATTTCTGGAATAGAAACTATTATATGTCCTTTTCCAGGACTCAAACTATCTTTCAACCAAATTTTATCAAAGTGTGTCACAAACAAATTTCCACCCCCAATTACACCCCCTTAGGGAATGATTTTCGGGATAAAAACTATCCTATGTCCTTCCTTAACTATCGTTATACCGTAAGTAGGTTCAATCCAAATGTTCATCCACCATTTCTTACCCCCTTAGGGGATGATTTCCTCCTTTTATGTGTTCCGGAATAAAAAATATTCTATGTTCTTTCCTAGGACCCTACCTCTCTCTATACCAAATTTCATCTGAATGGGTTCTATTCAAATCTTCAACCCTTATTTCACCACCTCAGGAAATGATTTTTCGGGATAAAAACTATGCATTGTCCTTCCCTAGAACTCCTTCTATCTATTTACCAAATTTCATCTAAATGGGTTTTATCCAAATGTTCACCCCCTATTTTTCTTCTAATCCGTTGTCATACTCCGGGACTCAAACTATCTTTATACCAAATTTCATCAAAATGGGTCACAACCAAATTTTCACCCCCAATTACACCCCCTTATGGAATGATTTTCAGGAGTAAACTATCCTTTGTCCTTCCCTAAGACTCCAACTCGCTATACCGTAAATGGGTTCCATCCAAATTTTCATACCCCATTTCACCCCCTAAAGAGATGATTTCTGGACTAAAAATTATATTAAGTCCTTCTCCAGGACTCTGAACAATCTCCATACCAAATTTCATCTAAATCGGTTCTATCCAAATTTTCACCCCTCATTTCGCCCCCTCAGGAGATGATTTAGGATAAAAACTATACATTGTCCTCCATTTTTGATCACTGATCCACATTTACATCCCTATTTCATACCCTTGGGGGATGATTTTCGGGATTCAAACTATCCATTGTCATTCTCCGGGACTCAAACTATATCTATACCAAATTTGATCTAAATGGAGTCCATCCAAAATTTCACCCCACATTTCACCCCCTCAGGGAAAGATTTCCGGAATAAAAACTATCCAATGTCCTTCCCCAGAACTTAAACTACCTCTAAACCAAATTTCATCAAAATGGGTTACATCCAATTTTTCACCCCCCCATTTTACCCCCTAAAGGGAAGATTTTAGGGATGAAACCTATCCTTTAACCTTCTCCGGGACTCAAACTAATCATATACTAAATTTCATCCAAATCGGTGCAGCGGTTTAAGTAGCTCCATACAAATTTCCACCCCCCATTTCATCCCCTTAGGGGTTGATTTCCAGGATAAAAACTACCCTTAGTCCTTCCCCAAGACTCAAACTATCTCTATACCAAATTTCATTTTAATCGGTTCAGCCGTTTTCACGTGATGCGCGGTCACATAAACAGACAAACAGACAAAAATTCTAAAAACTGTTGGAACGTGTTCTGTTATCGATTCTAAGTATCCCTAGCCAATTTTTTTTTTGAATATCTTCCATGTACAGACTTTCGATCCTCTTCAGCTTTATTATATGTATAGATAATTTAAAAAAATACGCTAGTTAGAGATATATGTTATTCTTAATCATATGTAATTATTTCAGACTTTTCGCTTGGTAAACTTCGGAGATAAGAGGGGGGGTATGGTATTTTTTTCTACATAAGCCCTTTCATATGATACCCCACTTGATATATTTACTAGACTTAGATTTTTTAACCCCCCTCATATTCGTCATTTACACAGAAAATAAAACTGTATATATAAATTTTTCATTTTCCATATACGTGCCTTAACCCTCTTAACAGTTGTTCCAAATTTCGAATGGATAGCTTAAGTAGTTCCTGAGATATTTAACGTTGTGACAGACGGACGGACGGACAGACGGACGGAGTCGCTCCATAAGGGTTCCTTTTTTACCTTTTTGGTACGGAACCCTAAAAAGCGACTGAAACGACAAGAAATTGTAGATATTTTAATATATAAACTTATTAGTCCTTTTTTCTCAGAGTATAATTTGACACCGAGATCCATAACATCTATGCGTGATCGGAGGTCAAACTTACTGGTTCATCTCAAAGACGAGTTGTCGGTAAGCATCGCAAAGCAGGCTGCGAGGTAGGTACCTACTCGGGGCTGACCTATTCGCGCGCGCCCACGACCTTTGGGGAAGGGCCACTTGCGAGCCATTCGCCCCACGCAACGTCTAGCTTACGAAACGTTTTGTGGAATCCGAACGAAGAATGTAACATAATAATACTCTCGGATATTTATCGAACGAGCGAGCGAAGCGAACGAAGTTCTATGCTTCAGCTGGGGCCGAAAATAGTTTGTCTGTCCGGTATCCGGTGTTTGTCCGGCGGCTCTCCTCTACAGGTCGCATTTCTCAACTGATTCTCGTGAATTTTTGTGAGCAGGGTTCAGGGATAGAATTTTTGTGAGCAGGGTTCAGGGATAGAATTTTTGTGAGCAGGGTTCAAGGATAGAATTTTTGTGAGCATGGTTCAGGGATAGAATTTTTGTGAGCAGGGTTCAGGGATAGAATTTTTGTGAGCAGGGTTCAGGGATAGAATTTTTGTGAGCAGGGTTCAGGAATAGAATTTTTGTGAGCAGGGTTCAGGGATAGAATTTTTGTGAGCAGGGTTCAGGGATAGAATTTTTGTGAGCAGTATTCAGGGATAGAATTTTTGTGAGCAGGGTTCAGGGATAGAATTTTTGTAAGCAGGGTTCAGGGATATAATTTTTGTGAGCAGGGTTCAGGGATCGAATTTTTGTGAGAAGGGTTCAGGGATAGAATTTTTGTGAGCAGGGTTCAGGGATAGAATTTTTGTGAGCAGGGCTCAGGGATAGAATTTTTGTGAGCAGGGTTCAGGGATATAATTTTTGTGAGCAGGGTTCAGGGATAGAATTTTTGTGAGCAGGGTTCAGGGATAGAATTTTTCCGTCGAGTCACTTCATTAGAAAAATATATATATTTTTTTAAAAAGGCAGCTTCCGTTTTAACTGCTTTTTAATTACTTAAGCCAAGTTTTTTAATAAAAACATTTAGGTAATATTTATTAGTAGGTACAAATTTGTAGTCAATGTATTTGTTTTACGGAATAGCGTATTTACGCGACTCCTTAATAAATAAAACTTTTTACCTTACCTACTTCATTAATTTATCTGCAGGTCGATCATGTAATGCATTGTACGTACGTTAGAGAGATCTAAATGACAAATTTTATATTGAAAATTTACAGTTAAACTGTCCTAACGCGCGTTCGAAACGTTACGTGATTACCCCTCGGATAGACATTTTGACCTAAAAAAGTAGGTGCTGGGGTATTTACGATATATTTTTGAAAGAGTTGAGAGTATGTTCGTGTTTGGACTCGAAAGTCACAGTCAATAATAATTCCTTACGAGTGATGGCGTTTTTGTGTTAAAAGTATCGCTGAATTTAAATAGAAAACAACACGAGGTCAGTTCCATGACACGGGGTAATTTCAAAAGTCCTCAAGAGTCACCAGAGTGGAGTAAACTCGGAAATTTGTTGGTAGGTACACGTATTTCCACAGTTAGCGCCCGGAACGAAGAGAAGGGGAACTTAATTTCGTTGCTCATAATTTAAAGATTCGACTCCTTTGACTATATTTTTGCCTGCGATATTGACACTGGTGAACTACTGAGAGAAATAGTTCTATCTTATATAATTGCGGTACAACAGTTCTATATGATATATTTGATATCTATCAGCGTTTGGCAACCATTTAGCAGCCAAGGGCCACATAGTAGCTTGTAGCTAAAGAAATTGACGCGGGCCACACTTGTAAATAATTTTTGACTTTATCAGGCAAAAGGTGTCTAATTGGGGAAGGCCGGTGAAAGCTAATTGTAGATGGCGCTCTTCTAGATTCCATACGATGAGAGAGAGAGACAGAAGATCAATTATACCCAACTAAGTATGTACGCGCGGAAGCCATTAGGCAAAAATCTTTCCCATAGATTTAATCCACAACCTTTTATTTTTAGCCTTTTTTCGGAAAACAGTGGTTTCCCACCTCAGAGCAATTCGGGACGAAACATAAAGCCATTTTCTCAAAAATAAATAAAATCTACTTCCCGCCATACAAATTTAGCTTTTTTATAGTGCTGTGCTGTCAGTTTGACAGTTGCCATTGTACAATTCAAAACAGCCAGTATAGCACGCGAGCCCCCTGTTGCAGACCGCTGATCTAAATAAATAGCAGTTTTATTTGTTTTCGAGAGTGGCGGAAATCCTCTTTGGATGCTGCCGTCCCGGTCCAGGGGAGTTTGCCCGTGCCCGAATCGACGGGGAATCTCCCCAGTCGCCTGCGGAGTTAAACCTCCACCTGGCCAGCTATAGCATGATAGCGGAATTACAGTTTTTATGGTCATGTTTTTACTACTTACATCCAAGAACTAAGTATTTTTTTTATCGTCATGGGCCATTCATTGGATTCCAACATCTACGTAAATTGTAACCTGCATTTATGTATATGTTATATTATAAAAGTCGGGATACACGGGATGTCCCTGTGAGTACGTCACAGGGACATCCCGACTTTATAACTTTTATTCAATTATTCTTTTATAACTTTTATGACTGTAGTTAAGAGGATTGTGAACCTGGAAATTTTCATACAAAAAGCGATAACGTTTTTCACCCCGCAAACATAGGTAGTTCGATTATTATAATTTTTGGACATGTTGTAGATATAATGAAAAACTAGGTCTGTACGTTTTGATTTATAAAAAAACATTGCTTACGTTATATTATAAGTTATCAGCATCTAAAAATCTGTATTTTTGACTTAAAAACTTTGTATACCTTTTTTTTTTTTATTAATCTATACTGATTTACTAAAAAAGGAAAACGTACAGACATAGATTAAAGTGTACTCAATCTAATTATACCAAAATTGTTTCATTTCATAAAGGTTTAGGGGGGTAAAAACGTTATCACCCGAAACAATATTTCAACAAGAAATTGTAGGCAATTACCTGCAGGTCTGGTAACTCTCTCTATCGCACGATACGGGTGAGGCACAGAGCGGTGTGAAACAGATAGCATTTTTTTAAATACCTACTCGCGCTGCGCATGGACACTTCACAATCCTCTTAAGTGTAAAAATATGTGTGTATACAACTCACTCATAAATATGTCCCATCGCTCTTATGTCAGCGGATTAAGGTTTCGGTACATATTTATGAGAGGACTAGCTTCTGCCCGCGACTCCGTCCGCATGGACCTCGTTTATATTATATCGTAGCTCCATACAAACTTTGCACTCATACCTCTTTAACTCGCTTAGGGGTGGGTTTTTCCAAAAGCCTTATTTTTAGGGTTCCGCAGCCAAATGGCAAAAAAAACGGAACCCTTATATATTCGTCATGTCTGTCTGTCTGTCCGTCCGTATGTCACAGCCACTTTTTTCCGAAACTATAAGAGCTATACTGTTGAAACTTGGTAAGTAGATGTATTTTGTGAACCGCATTAAGATTATCACACAAAAATCGAAAAAAAACATTAAGTTTTAGGGGTTCCCCATATACAGAACTGCAACTCAATTTTTTTTTATCAAACCCATACGTGTGGGGTATCTATGGATAGGTCTTCAAAAATGATATTAAGGTTTCTAATATAATTTTTTTCTAAACTGAATAGTTTACGCGAGAGACACTTCCAAAGTGGTAAAATGTGAGTCCCGTCCCCCCCTGTAACTTCTAAAATAAGAGAATGATAAAACTGAAAAAAATATATGATGTACATTACCATGCAAACTTCCACCGAAAATTGGTTTGAACGAGATCTAGTAAGTAGTTTTTTTAATACGTCATAAATCGTAAACCGCAATTTATTTTACGGAACCCTTCCTGTGCGAGTCCGACTCGCACTTGGCCGCTTTTTTTCTTGTATTTTTTTTTTTTTTTTTTTTTTTTATTTATTAGAAGACCAACAGCTTTTAACATTCAATATAGGCTTACATTTAAGATACAATTGTCGAGCCAATGACAGGTCTCCCTAACAGATACAGGAAGAAACGGATTTGCTTAAAATATGTTAGGTTAATGAGTAAATATTACAAATATTACAATCTTTTATCTTCTTCCCGTCAAGTGCGAGTCCGACTCGCACTTGGCCGCTTTTTTTTCTTGTATTGTAATAAGGAGTCCATACACAAAGTCATTTGGGCGTTGATTTAAGTGAGTGATACAGTCAGTCAGGACTTATACGTGTATATAGATAGATTAAATCGATACATATTGTTGCTCTTGACTGTACCGGGGCCGTGTCACATTTAGGATCTCGTATGTCTGTGTACTCTGCTTTCCAGACGATACAACTAAACAATGTACGGATGTATAAAAGTAGTCAGCAAATATGTCAGCTTTAAGGCCAGATAAAGACAAGGGTTATTGTTATGGCTGGCAGCCATTGACTGCTAGCCGGAACGCACCGTGCCATAGACACTACATGTATGTCGGCAATAAGCAACACTTTCTGTAGCTACCTAATGTCGCGTAGAAAGATGATCCAGCTCCATTTGCTTACCTAAGTTGTGGGCAAAGCTTCTTCGAATAAATGACTATGGTCTCATCTTCCTGGTAAATAATAAGCGCTTTGTCATAATTATAACACGCAAGTTCGATATTAGTTAAAAATCATCAACTGGCGAGGTATGTATTTCCAAAAATGGCAAGTAGGTACTAATACTTATTGAAATAATTTACTTTAAAAACAAAGTTTAAACCGACTTCAATCCAGTACTTCGCCAAGCCACATGGGTATACATGTAAATTTCCACATTTCCTTTCCAATTTACCACATTACTTATAATATAAAATACCGAAATTACTACACGCGTGACGCGTGCCTATAAAATTTGAGGGTTGCCCTCAATTTCCCCGGGATCCTATTATCAGATCCTGACTTGGTGACAATGGGACCACAGCAGGAGTATACTCTTTCGAATAAAAATGGATTTAGGAATTTGGACAATTGCCGGAGAAATCGGTGAACATAAAAAATACATATATATATATATAGGTATATATATACCTACATGTAATACAGTGGAACATATAACCTCCTCCGTTTTTGAAGTCGGTTAAAAAGTAAAACGTTTGGGTATAAGTATTATATATATTTTTTTTAATACTACGACGGTGGCAAACAAGCTTACGGCCTGCCTGATGTTAAGCTGGTACCGTCGCCTATGGACACTTGTGACTCCAGAAGAATCACAAGTGTGTTGCCGACCCTTTATTCACTTGAGGATTCGCTGTGTTGGCAGATAGAGACATGCAGGTCCCTCACTCCCAACACAGCGCACCCTAGGGAGCTCTGGCGACCTTACTCACCACCAGGAATTCAACACCACATGCTTCATAGCATGCAATAATATAGCAACACTACAAAGCAGTGGTGCTATTATGGCTGCGGTCTTCTGTAAGGTGGAGGTACTTCCCCAGTTGGGCAGCTCCACATGCAAACGAGCGAGATGACATTCCGCTGTGCCCTACCTCTCTTAATACTTACATGAGGATAGGACGTCATCACATACGAGCCGACATTATTTTGTTGAGACGTGAACTCCTATAACTCTTTGCAAAGCTCGCTACTTATAAGTTAGTAACCCGATAGACAAGAATAGGAGCTGTGGTCACACGACACCGCGACCGCAACCAGGTCGTCGCGCGGAGGTGCAAGTGGTCTGCCATTCGCGCCATCCCGAGACAGCGCGGCAGCGGCGTTCTACCGACGACGGCACCGACTTGCCATCCATTCATAAATAGTAACTCTACAAGTTTCACTAGTACCTTTTTGTGGTTAAATGGCTTGGAAAAAAAAGGAGAGGTTTCTCAATCCGTCTGATCCATTTGCTATAGATGTAACTTATCGCCGTTTCTCAACCTACTTTGAACATTAAAGCCTCTGCTAGACGGTCGCCAACACGCCCCTCCGACCGAGCGACCTTGGTCCGCATCCGCACCGACCGTGTAGACAGTTGTTTGGAGTAAAATTTCATACTACAGCGGTCGGTGCCGACCAAGGTCGGTCGGTCGGAGTGGCGTGTTGGCGACCGTCTAGCAGAGGCTTTAGTCATATAGTATTTGTCACATATTAATTTAGATTTAGTCCTATTAATCGACCATTTATGCACTTTTTAATTTTAAATTATTTCATTAAGACTTACCTATATAACTAGTTCTATAAATAGTGTGCCGCTGTTGTAATGTAAACGATCGGATCGAATCTAAGTAGATAAACAGAGGGGCCGGCAGACTGTGAGGCGACGGCGCCCACGCATGGTGTACGAGCTTTGCTGGTCGTCGCCCACGCTCGTCGACGCTCTCAATGGCACCTTGTACTACATGCGGACAGACAAGCATTGCGGAATTACGCAATGACCATGAGTACTATCTCTGTGTGTTATCGCTCCTTCCCGCTGACCTACGTGCACATCTTGAATAGACGTCGATTAACGCTGTCGGGAGTTAAGCTTGCACAAAGCAAGCCTTACTCGCGCAATCTTCGGACCGGCCCACCGGCTTCCCTCAAAATCCGGCTTCCATCAAATGCGCAAGCCACTATAGACCAAAATTAACAATTTAAACGGTGTAGTTGTCATTGAAATAACCTATACAAACTACAATATCTTGTGTTGGATTTCACTAATTCTCTGAAACGATCAGCATACCTAACCGACTGCATAATTTATATCCTATTAGGTTTTATAATTATGTAATATGTCGAAAATTATGCAGTGTTTTTTAATACACTTATAATGTAATAGAAAGGTATCATATAAAGTTCGATCGAATGGGATCATATAACAGAACCTATTACAAGAAGAAACAATTTGATTCAGAAGAAGTCTTCAACTAAAGAAGTAAAAAGTGAACGAGCCTATCTTTACAAGAACATAATTATACAAATGGAAGAAAGGAGAACGCATAATAAAAGTAATAAATAATAAAACACACTTGGAATCTACATACAGGCAGCCTTAAGAGGATTGTAAACCTGTAATTTTTCATACAAAAAGCGATAACGTTTTTCACCCCGTAAACATTTTTCGATTATTATAATTTTTGGACATGCTGTAGATCTGATGAAAAACTAGGTCTGTACGTTTTGATTTTTAAGAAATTTTTCTTGCGTTAAAATTTATTCGCATCTAAAAATCGATATTTTTGACTTAAAAACTTTGTCTATCGCTTTATTTTTTTTAAATCTAAACTGATTTGCTAAAAAAAGAAAACGTACAGACATAGATTATAGTGTACTAAATCCAATAATACTAAAGTTATTTCATTTCATAAAGGTTTAGGGGGGTAAAAACGTTATCACCCGGAACAATATTTCAACAAGGAAATGTAGGCAATTGCCTCCAGGACTAGCTACTCTCTCTATCACACGATACGGGTGAGGCACAGAGCGGTGTGAAACAGATAGAATTTTTTAAAATACCTGTGTGTCGGCACTTCACAGTCCTCTTAAAAAAAAGGCTTTTTAAATTCTTAATACCTACCACCGAACAATGGATACCCTACAAAGATAGTAGAACTACCAATGACAAAAATATTATGTCAAGGTCGGAAATAATAGAAAAGGCAACAATATTTTTAACGACCTATTACCTACTCGGCAAAAGAAATGACTCCAGAAATTGAAACGACCAACCAACTCTACTACCTTCTAGGTAGATTCTCTACACGCGAAATATTAAAGAAAAACGAATCTCTAAAATACGGCAAAAGTAAAGGGCCAGACGGAAAAAATATTTTTTTGAGACAATCGTACAGAAGTCAACCTTGTACTTACAGAAAGCATCCAAGACTCAGGAAAAAAAATATTCCTGCTCATCACACAGATAAATGCCCTTACCGGGATTTGAACCCGGGACCTCTGGCTTCGTAGGCAGGGCCACTACCAACAGCTACAGAACAGAGGTCGTCATACCGAACAATACCAATACCAAATAAGGCTGGGCGCAAACGTTCGGTTTCCGCGTACTGTTTCCGGATTCGGTTTTCGACTTATAGCGCTCGCAGGCGGTTACAGAACAAAAATTATCGCTCTCTAGCACAGAATAAGTAATAGTATATCTAGACAGAGGGCTGTTGATGTGTCACTTGAGAGCACTCAATACAATAATATACTGTAGGTGTATATATTTTTTTTTGTTCCTGAGTCATGGATGTTTTCTATGTATTTAAGTATTTATTTATCTATAGTTATAAGTATACATATCGTCGTCTAACACCCATAGTTCAAGCTTTGCTTATACATAGTTTGGGAATAGGTCGATTTGTGTAAGATTGTCCCCAAATATTTATTTTTTATTTTCGTCGACAAAGATTGCAAAACCTCCGTAAAAGCCTTGCTTGTCAGCCCGCCAGCCTAACACTAATAGGTAGCCAACCAGTTTTAGAAGCAAATACCCGGACAGATCAGGCGGTGGCGGCACGACAGTCAACACAAATTGAAAGCTGCGGGACCAGCGAAACTGAGTCGAGAAAATCAACCCTTGGCGTAGTGTGAGAAATATAAGTTCACCTCTTTTATATTGGTTTTAAGTATTTTTAATATTACTTGATAACCGAAAGGATTTTTTTAATTCAATGTTATTTGATTCCTCATAAATTGCGTCATTTCACTCACTTCCACGTTATTTATGTCGTAAATTTTACATCAAACGTCATCACTATAACTAGTGGACCAGTACGTCTAGCACAACTTGCTGCTAAGTCGTGTCGCGCGCGACTCAGCGACTCCTGTCTCAATCGTATTGTGCAAATTAAAAAGAGAAGGGTAGATTCTCTCGACTCGCGTCGCGCTTTTTGTGTGGGTTGTGCTAGCCCCGCAGCTGGGCAAGCGCAACTGACCACGCGAGACGAGAAATTCTACCCTCCTGTTTCTAATGTGGGCAGTGCCAATGAGACACGACACGAGTCGCCGAGTCGCGCGCGCCGCGAGTTGGTAGCATGTTATGCGAGCTTCTTTGTACAGTCGCCATCACATACATCGGTACACTATAGGTGTTCAAAACAAGCACGTCACAAACATCGGAACACACCTCTATTTTCAAGGCATTAGGGTGCATGTGCCGATATTTTTGAACACCTTAGTGTACCTATGTATGTGATGGCGACTGTACTATTAGTGTTTACTATTAGGTATCAATTTTCCTTTTTTTTGTTGGTTCGATCTCGATCCAAGGAACGAGATGACTATAATAGATATTGTCTGCGATTTGAACCCGAAAATGCTTTATCGATAAACAAGAGAACGACGATTATTTCTAAAAGTAAGACGAGCCGCGCGGCCCACGTGGATCTACTTTCATCTTCGAGCGGAAGTGCCGGAAGTGGTTATCTGCGCGATGCGCCCGTGCGGCGTTGCGTGCGCGACCATTTTCTGCTATTAAGGGCTCATCCAGCAGCCGTAGGCGGTGCCCTTCGCCCACATCCTGACCCGGAAGAGAAAGCACAAGCGGATTTATGATACCTCATTCCAAGTATAAATTTACAAGCCAAATGGACACTTAACAGCGCCGTGATAAATTGTCGACACGTGCTCCTTGACACGAAAAGCACTTATGTAAATGTTGTACTTAGAGTGAACCTGTAATTCGGATGGCGGAGTAACATTCACAAGATGTTTTGGGCCTAGTTACATGACAAGGTCATGAGTTCCACTTTTAAAAATATAATGACTTAAGTGGGCATCCTGGGCGCATTATTCAATAATGTCCATTCCTTGATTTAAACTGTGATATGCCAACTTCCTAGCAAGGTGGGCGCCCTAATCGAGCGCCCAGGGAGTTACCGTTGACGCCAACCGGATGACGGATCACTCGCACCCCAAATTCCAGCGAGGACACTTCCATCTATGAACCTCGGTTGGCACACACAGCGCCGGACCCGGGCGGTGGCGGTGCCGCGGTGATTCGTTTAAATGGCCGACGTCCGCCGGCCCACGTGCGCCCACGTCACGGCCTAATACGAAATTTAGAACAAATCTTGCAAGATGCTGTACGTAGTGCAGTTTAGAGACGATTACCGACGACGCCAACGTCCTGGTATTGATTTACGGACAACATGCTGTCGTCCTCATTACATTACATTCTGATGCTTCTTCGTCAACTAGGTACATGCACGACTAATGTGCTGAAGAGTAATTGTAGTGTCTAAAATCTGACTCGCTAGTATTTATATAATCGTCGTTATCGATGAGTCTTTGGTCTCTACAAGAAATGAATTGTTGTAACTTCATAGTTATTTAGGTACAAATTGTAGATTACACCACGGCAACGCCAAATGCTCGCTAGTTTCGCATGGGAAAACTATTTTAAACTCCCGTAAGTGGGCGTGGTTGTGCCTAATTTTCTCTAGATATCCAGTCGTGAGTCAGACATTAGGCATTAAGGAGGGCTGTGTCGGCAGGGCAGCATTCCTCGTGTAACATTGCATCACTGCGTACGGCGCGGCGAACACGCGTTCAACTCGCCATTCTCATTAAGCTTTCTTTACACTTATACTGATGAAAGGTTCTGTAGGTGCGGTGCGGTTCAACAACGTAAAAGTACACGGGTATTTTAAAAGACAAAAAAAATACACACATAATATAATCTAATATGAATAACATAAACGACACGGGAAAGAGTGTAAATAAAACAAAAAATGCTTCTATAGATTTATCATGTTATTTTCCATAAGGAGTTAAACAGAAAATTGTGTCTATATTCTTAAAAAGGAACTAAACGTTCTCACCGCTTATTTTTTTTTTTTGTTTGTGAAAATTGTGAACGATGGAAGCAGACAGTAATCATGTAAATTATTAAGAGATTTAAAATTGTATTTTTGTGTTGCTGAACCCTAAAAACAAAAGGTAGTAGCTACTTGACTAACAATTGAAACACGCTCCGGTTCATGGTATGCGAAGTACGAGTAAGTAGGTACCAATGGCGTCGAAGTCGCGGCCCACCCGGTCTCCCGAATGCAAAAGGCACTTGCCGTTTCTGTTGTTATTGATCCTTATGCTATGCTCTTCAACCAGTAGGTAAGTAGGTAAAATACCTTCACCATAGTAGTACCAGTACTTAACTGAGCTTGAAGGAGTCAAAAATGTCATATAAAGTAAGCTGAGTTCAGCTCACTTTTTATTCTGTCATAACTGGTCAAGCAAAAATTTGTAAAGTACGATGTAAAAAAGTGAGCCAAGATCAGCTTTTTTTTAGCTGAGATTAGGGCCTCAGCACACCTTATTTGGAATGTACCTTAAATGTATCATCATCATCATATCAGCCGAAAGACGTCCACTGCTGGACATAGGCCTCCCCCAAAGAGTGCCAAAATGACCGGTCCTGCGCCACCCGCATCCAGCGGACTCCCGCGACCTTTACCAGGTCATCAGTCCACCTTGTGGGGGGCCTACCCACGCCGCGCCTTCTGGTACGTGGTCGCCACTCGAGAACCTTTCCGCCCCAGCGGCCATCGGTTCTACGTGCAATGTGCCCCGCCCACTGCCTTAAATGTATATTATGTATGAAATCAAGTTCTCGAAACCGGCTCTAACGATTTCGATGAATTTTGGAATATAGGGGTTTACGGGGGCGAAAAATCGATCTAGCTGGGTCTCGTGTCTGGGAAAATGTGTTTTCTCTGTATTTTACTTCACCCGAGCTGAGCTCGGCAACCCAGGGACTTATTCTTAACATCGACAGTATTCGGACTTGTGCGACCTCAGGCTTTACAAATTATACCTCGGATGTTTTCAAATAAACTGTAACCTAGTTAAGGTGAAATTAAGAAACGCTAACTTTGTCATGTGAGTAACGAAAATTAGCCGTATAAATGTAAGCCATTCATTCGTTACTCACATGACAAAGTTAGCGTTTCTTAATTTTACCTTAACTAGGGTACAGTTTATTTGAAAACAACCCACCTATGATCTTACATGACAAAGGAATAGGTGAACACGTAGCCACTGGGTCCTTTAACCTTGTTTTAGTTGACCGATACACTGATACCGACTCGTGATTCTAGTAATGTATAGTGATGCTAGTAATGTAACTAATATTACGAGTAGATAGATTAGATAGTCAGATAAGGAATGTATGTAAGGGTTTAAAACACAAGACACTAATCCTTCCTACTCCTTTGCTTGTTACAAACAGCACTTATACGGTTAATACTCACAGGTATGTTCTATTGTTAGATGCTTAAGGAGTTAAACCGCTTGAGTTGCAAATTATAAGCTTAACCTGACAAAGCGTACCTACTTACTTATTTGCATAAAGAAGTACGTTGTTCGCTGACTTACTGTATACCGTTTCTCTTAAATTTAGTTATCACTCAGCAAACTCTACCTACGGATGATATGCTGAACATGATATTTAACTAAGTACACCTACCTATGTATGTTAAGTATAATGCCAGTTCATAAAAAATAAAAAAAACCGGACAAGGGCGAGTCGGACTCGCCCACCGAGGGTTCCGTACAAAAATACAAATGTATTCGTTTTCAGATGTTTTCCTGTACTTGAAGTAAAAGACGATATTACTTGCGAAGTTTCATAATTCTACGTCAACGGAAAGTACCCTATACATTTTGATTCCCTTGAGTGTCGAAATATACATTTTTGTTGCATACGCGGTCGTATCTTTTTTTTACGTTAACTTAGGAGTTTAATTTTTTCACTGCTTCAAGTGACCGTAGACCTGAGTATATGGTTTTAACTTCAACTCGATACATCCACGCGTTCCCGACATAAAGGGTCTTGACAGACAGACAGACGAACAACAAAGTGATGCTATAAGGGTTCCCTATTTCCTTTTGAGGTAAGTACTGAATAGGTTAAGTAATTAAAATTACGAAAAAATTCTATTAATTTAGGTAATTATATAAATGGTTCTTTGAAAGTGTTCAATCATTAAATCAAGATCGTGAATCCTACCGGCCGAATCACGTCAACTTACTAGTGGCAGGGGCGGTTCACTCTGTGATTCCGTCGCGCCGCTACAAGTACATGCCGGCGGCCGCCAAATTGGCGGCCCATTAGTAGCTACAGCGCGTTGGTACGAGACGCTCGCACGGGTCGCAGCGCGTTGCATGCGATAGAAAGGGATGGCCACATTTAGGCACGTTTGGCGTACCTAAACAGGGAATTTGTTAACAGAGAACCTTCTGTACGTAGTACTATTACTTAATCTGTGCTAGTGGTCGTGAGGTAATACTCAATCACATCACAACGACCGGTTACAATCATCTAATCCTTATCTAGACATACTCGTTAAACTAAGCTCGATGGCTCTTTCGAGGTACTTTCGACCATTACGGTTTAAAACGGCGATCCATGATTCAACATTTTGTTAGACCCACCTACATATTTGTATTTAGATACATTTGTACCTACCATGTCCCTCCAACATCAATCAGAACTATAACCACGGAAATCGAATTTCGAAGTTCGGATATCTCCGTCTCTATCGCACTTATGGTTTGGTACTCGAGCGACAGATACATACGAACTTCGAGATTCGATTTTCGTGGTTGGTAGCGCAGCAGCAAGTTCCGCAATACGATTTAAATTACCACTGACATTAAGCAATAGAGCTGTGACTTAGCTTCAATTTACATGTAGCTACATATATTTATTTAACTTTGAAAATTGTTTGCTTTTTTTAAATCGCATTATCGTTTCATCCATAGCTAATGATGAATTTGAGGCAGGTGGGCAACGCTATTTACAGGTACGCCAGTAATTATTACAGATAGGTATACAAAGATAGCATACTATTATAGTGCATTTTAAGGGTTCAGTACCTCAAAAGGAAAAATAACGGAACCCTTATACGATCGATATCGATTGTAGGTCGGTCTGTCAAGACCCTTTATCTCGGGAATGCGTGGAGCTATCGAGTCGAAATTAAAACCATATACAGAAAATCAAACTGCAAAGTTAACGTAAAAAAAAGTTACGGCCGTTTAAGCCGCAAAAAACGTATACTGCGACACTCTCAAGGGATTCAAAATGTATAGGGTACATTCCGTTGCCCTAGCTAGAACTATGAAATTTGGCGGAAAAATCTGAAAACATTTGTAATTTTTGTACGGAACCCTCAGTGGGCGAGTCCGACTCGCACTTGTCCGGTTTTTTTTAAAGTGTATTGGTATCTTAAAGAAGAGCATTGCCGCACCCTACCCTAACTATGACACCCTGGTTTCATTGAGTTGTGTTAGTTGAGTGTGAGTTCACTTACCCGTACGGTACCCCGCGTTGGAGAGGTAGGTGGCGAAGGTCTTGGTCTCGTGCTTGGCCTGCCACATGGGAGACGAGCAGTTGTCGTTGTTTGTGTACACGTTGTGGTTGTGCACGTACACGCCGGTCAGCAGCGAGCTCCTGCCGGGACACGTACGACCGTTATACACATCATTTTTCACGCCACTGCTCGGAAATATGGCCAAAGATGGATTGAAATGAGAGTAGAAAGTAGTTCTTAGTAGTACAATTCAAAAACAGTCAAACAATGTAGATTTGCAAAGTAAAATGTAGTGGTTAGCGGCCTTTTTTACTTTCTACTCTGCTATTGGTCGATTATTTTTGAGTGGTTGGTCATTGTAATAGTGGTTGTTCAGTTTGAACAGCTCTTCGACCAATCACAGGGCGTCGAGCGGGAGGAGCGGCGCCGCCGCGCCGGCGAGCGGTGCCGCGCTTCTTTTGTTATTTGATTAGTATTATGAATAATTTGATCTTCAATTAGGAACTTAATTTTGATTTAAAATTATGATTATTTGCAATTTCCTCGCAGTAGACGTGAAAAGCACTATGTTAAGCCTCGGCCGAAAGTGCAATAGCTGGACTCGTACTTTCGTCCATCTGTTGCTTACTTTCTAGCCTCTACAACAATGTACTATAGTTCCCTAGTTACATACTCTTTCATTTCGTTTCTTTACTTCTGTGGCGCTACCACGAACTTCGTATATCTCCGTCTCTGTCGCTTGAGTACCATAAACTATAAGAGCGATAGAGACGGAGATATACGAAGTTCGTGGTTATAGCTCCGTTTCGTTTCTTTAGAGCGCCTAGCCGCTCATACTCACGTGAGTATGAGCGGCTAGTGACGGCCACAAGTGGCCGTAATGTCTCATGACTTCGTATTTGAATAAACATATATTATTTTTCTTCTTTTCAGTTTTAAAATACATTGATCGCAAACGTGTTTTTAAAAAGCCCATGGGGTAGTCGTCAATACAATACCCGCATATTCGATGTTTATTTATTTGTTTTATTAGCTATTGCAGAGTTCCACCCAGGGGTCGGAACCGGTTTTTTTCAAAAATCTCCAAAGTAGTATAATATTTTGAATTATTTTAGGCTCTTTATCTATCATGTAGTTAGTTAGGTAACATTTTTGTATTATTAGACTGCCTGATCAAACATGATATCAAAAACCAAAGAACAAAATAGAACGTATTAATACCGGTATTTTTGTATGGTGAAAATACCGGTATCACAAATTAACTTGATGGTACCAAATTATTGTAGGTGTTGTCGTCTATATATTATAAGTGACTAAAGGTCCCAGTGTTCGACACTGGCCCTTTAATAAATTCAATCTTAATTCATTATGAATAGCGGTGCACAATAGATGTAAATTATGTCGCCTCATGTAAACGAGAGAAAAGCAATTTGTAAGTTTTGTATTCTACCTTAAACCTATTTTTTTTTAGAACGCTTGTAAATTTATATAACCCATTTGGCACAATAAAAAAATAATGATATTCATTATTCAAGTAATTTTGCTACAATGCTTTTTGCGGCTTTTTCCGCACCGTTGGAGCTCAAATGTGAGCAATTCTTGTGTTATGTTATGATCTCTACTTCTAATGACTTTATCTGAACAGTTATAAATGTGAATTGAGAACGGTTATCAGTGTTATAATTATAACATACAAATGCGCTTGTGACTCTAATTGATGTAAACGTAAATAGTTGAGAGTGATGTCAGTAGTGATTACCTGGAGGGGCAGCACATGGGCGTGGTGGTGTAGGCGTGACGGAACTCGGCGCCCGCGCTCCGGATGGCCTTCATGGTGCGCGGCATGAAGTTCAGGCTGCCCAGCTCCACGTCCTGGTCGTCCGTCAGTATCATCACGATGTTGGGCTTGCGCTCGCGCGGCTGCGGGAACGGGATGTAGCCGCCGCTCTGCCACTTGTTGCTCACCCTGCCTTCCTTCAATCGGGTACTGTTTTCTTTAAGCGGTGTTTGATGATTTCTATCTTGCATTTTATTTTGGTTAAGTGGTTTTTTACCTCCAAAAAGTTTGTCCATATGATTATTTTTATTCAATTGTTTAACGCCTTTTCTCGGCTTTTCCGCTTTTTTCTGGAAAGGATCGGTGGTCCTGTTGGATGCGGCCTCTTCAGAGGAATGCGAGTCCGGACCTTTTCTTCGGTCCCTCCTGACCTCATACTCGCGGTCCCAGGCTCTGCGTCTGTGCCCACGAAACTTCGAACTATTTCTATGCCTCAAATTTCGCCTCTCGGGCAGATCCGTGAGAGTTCCATTGAATGTGGTTCGATTACGGTTGTTGTCTCTATTACGTATTTCTCGCGCTCTGGCCGTTTCCTCGTCTTCGAACTTATCTCTGCTCGCGGATATGAAAATAAAGTTCCAAGTTAAGAGGAGCGGGATGATTTTCAGGTTCATGATGTTTTATTAGTTAGGTATCTCAAGAATAAGCTGGTTTATTAGGTTATGTAGCCAAGAACTGGAATGTTGAGGTTCATGTCGTTATTATTGGCATCCTCTGGCAGACTAACTTTGCAATTCGCTCGGCCATTTTCATCTCCACCTATAACAAGAATCACTAAGTGAGACATAATAAACAAGGCACATATTTATTACATGTGGCAGGTTAGCTCAGTTCATTTCGTATTCGAAACGGGAACTACAGGAATTCAACATTGCAAAAATAAAATTATTTACATAGGTAATAGGTAATTAAAGGCAGGCTCGATAAAATCCGCAACGAGTACGTACGAGGAAGCCTGGGCGTCCGTGACATCGCCGATAAGATCCAAGAAAGCCGGCTGCGATGGTATGGTCATGTGAAGAGGAGGCCACCAAACTATGTTGGTAACTTGGCACTACAACTTTCCGTCTCTGGTCGAAGATCCAGGGGCAGACCCAGAACAAGATGGAAGGATGTAGTGCTAAGAGATATAAGAGAGAGCAAGTTATCCGAAACCGATGTCGAGGACAGAGCGAAGTGGAGAAGTAAGACGAGGAAAGCTGACCCCACCACCATGTGGGATATATAGCTGGGAAGAGAGAGAGAGAGAGAGGTAATAGGTAATTAAAGTACTCATAAGTGATCAAACCATGAATAAAGTATACGAAACGAATATTTGAATATGTATACCCATACATATTCAAAGATTATTAGCTCCCGGCCCAGTAGCTCCCAGCTATTCATCAAGGTAAAACCAATGCTGATAGCACAAACTGGACTGTTCGTTCCGAACTTATACGTTAACAGTGTAAGTATAAGTCTGTATTTGTAGCCTGCAAGTTAGGAATACAGTTTCGTTCGACGTTCGGCAGTCAATATTGGAGCATTTAACGATCCTCAACCAGAGCATTATTCACCGACGGCTTTTAACAGAATTGCTCCGACCGGAGTAATGGCCAGTTTGGAAATAAATAGCTCTTCACCCAGCCAACACACACCGACCGACCCACTAATAAATTTCATTTTCAATATCGAAGCAGTCCTTGAAAAGCTATACATATTTACTCGCAACGTTGTTCTATACGGATAGTTATCTAATTTATATTCAACATATAAATTAATAACACAAAATCAGACCAATTAAACCATCTCCCATGAACCTGAATGTATGGTTCTCAAAAACAAACTAATAAAGGCGAGACGCAATGTCATTATAATTTATCTATTACTAGCGACCCGCCCTTGCTTCGCACGGGCTTATGTGCATAATACATGCATGTATGGTTTGTATTATACATGTAAACCTTCCTCTTGAATCACTCTATCTATTTAAAAAAACCGCATCAAAATCCGTTGCGTAGTTTTAAAGATCTACGCATACATAGGGACAGACAGACAGACAGCGGGAAGCGACTTTGTTTTATACTATGTATTGATACAACGTCTCGTATATTGTTTTAATATAATATGTATTGCACCTTATTGCTTTGTAATAAGACGAAAAATGTATCTCTAAAATATACATATTGTTTATAAATAAAAAAAAAAAAAAAAAAAATTGTTTAATTCAGACCGAGATCCATAATAGTGTTAGTAACAAAATGGGGCTTACAAGACTATATTAGTATTACACGATTAAGTTTAGTTTAAATAAAATTTTAATTAAATTTACATTTAGGCACCTCTTCGGTTCTTTCGGTACCTATGGCAGAAAGGTAGGACCAAGTAGCGAATATTTTATTCCCTACTCGGCCCTACCAATGACCACTTCAACCCAATATTTGGTGAGCGGGCAGTCGAGGCGCTCTGCCAACACCCTCAGCATACTGTTGCTGCTACCGCGCGTTCATGTCGACGGTACAGTGGCTTCGCGGCAGCAGCATATTCGACTGATTACTTACATACATAAACCCGGGAATTACACATAGTTGTAGCTGGTTGCACTAGCACTTGCATAACAGCTCCTTGCACGTGCCACCTATTGTTTTGTGTATACACTAACTGGCATGCCTGTATCTCGCAAGCAAGTAGATCGGAAGCAATTTGATTTACTGGCATGCAAAATGAGGAGAGGTGGCGGGGGGCTGCGAAACCGTCACGTGTGAACGTACAGTCGGCCAAGAAAGTGGTCTACCAGATTTGATAAAAGTTTCTGTGAGATCTGATTGTCGCTAAGGTTACTGTCATAATATTATTGCAAGTGGAAATTGACCTTGTTGTTTCATGACGTTCAAATGAACCTCGACCGTTGTGTGGTAGACCACATTTTTGGCCGACTGTACGTGACAGTTACAGGCATACCGGTTAGCATGTAAAGTTTGAAATTGCATGCAAGTTCAACTTGTAAATGTAGTCACTGTGTGTCACATGCCGTTAACTAGTATGCACGCTACTGTTCCTGTACTTACTACTTATGCTAAGGCCAAACACACACGGAAACATCACGTTTATAAAGAGAGCATTTTAATCGCTTGCCAAATTACAAACAAAGTTTAAACCAACATCAATTCAGTACTTCGCTACGCCATGCCACATACATACATAAACATTTAGACATTTCCTTTCCACTTTACCACATGAACTGTTTTCCGAGAGCAAATGCGTTGATTATTACAGAAAAAATCCAAGTCGCTATATGTACCTACCCGATAATTTTTGAGGAGTTGCGTCCATTCCCTAAGGATAGCATGATCATCTTTGGCACTTCATTAGTTACTACTAACGACGGAATCATATCAGAATCTTTGTCGTACTTTACATAATTGAGGAGTTCCGTAAGTCATATGTGCTTTTCGTCATCAGTTCCAATTCGCCAAACTTGCAATTTCCGAGGACACGAGTTATAATCACAACACTCGTGCCTATAAAATTTGAGGGTTGCCGTCAATTTTAGATCATCAGATCCTGACTTGGTGACAATGGGACCACCTCAGAAGTATATATAATTTCGAATACCTAAAAAAAGAATTTTGAAAATCGGTCTACAATTAGATAACGGAGAAATCGATAACCAGACATTAAAAAAACATGCAGTGGAACATAGCAACCTCCTCCTTTTTTGAAGTCGGTTAAAAACACTGACTTGCACATCAAAAGCGAATTTTGATGAACGATTAGTATTTTGGCTGTGCGAATCTGTATTTTTTAGGATGCTCGGTATTTTTATGCGTCTTTAAATACTAGTTGTTTATAAATATGACATGCCCCCATGGAAGGAGTAACCCTGCCGAGTCTCTATTGTCTCGACTGTGCTTGAAACTTAAGGGGCATCAATTTGCGAGCCGGCGAGCCCACGGTATAAATCGTTAGCTCGTTGGCTCGCCGACTCTCGTAGTGATCCATTAGCGAGCAAAACTGTCGACTCTCAGTAGTTTCAAGCATGCGCAAAGAGCCGGTTTTTAGGGCCGCGGACTTTTGGTACTCCATAGGCGGTTTAGACCTCTGACTCGCGGGCTCGTTGGCGTACCGGCGGTGGATCACCCCCTTTACGTTTCGCCTAAATATTGCATAGACGCGGTACCGGCGCCTACACCTAGTTGGATACAACTCGACCAAGCTAATCGAGCGAGGTGCATTCTTAGCTTGGTCGGGATATACTCGTACAGTCATTGACTTACTATTGCTACGTACCTATAGACTGGCCACCAGAACGTCAAGAGACGTCTGTCATCAGGCCGCTATCTTGGTATTCCGTATAAACGCTCGCCACAGACTAAGCAAAGCTTCTCCCACTAGGTGTACATGCGCAACCTTATGCTAGGGGAGTTCTGCGCTATACTACGAGTATATAATTAAATTTATACTAACAGTGCAGTTGTCGATGAGCGTCATCGATCGCGCGCGCGCCCCTATCAATTACCCACCGCACTCCAGCGCCGACATAAATCAAGATCAGTGCAATTGCGCGCCCGTGCCGCGCCGTTCGCACTGGCTTGATGTCTACTACAAAGAAATAACTACTATATTATCTCCACTTATAATAAATCTCTAAATTAAAAAAAGAATCAGCCAGTTTGAAACTAAGCTTTGTGTGGTACGAATGTTCTCAGCATCCCATGAACGGAAAAATATGAAACATTTTATATAGGTACATTATTATTCTAGCTGCAACTTAGGATAGTTTTTATCCGACTGCGACAATTAATTAATTTTCTGAAATATACGACTTCATTTAATTTTTCATTTATTTTTATTGAAATCAAACGTTGCTCCAACTGTCAGCTATAAGAAACGTCAAATTTTCGTCAAAATGGCGGAATTGCTTTGCCTTTCACTTATTAATAATTTAAATCCAGTCTACGATAGACCTTTACGATACACATGCCAAAAGTTAAACCATAAAAAAATATTCGATTGTGATATGAGAACTTATATGCGCAAATGTCGCATTAAGGCGTAATTTCAAAAAATGTATTAACAAATTTGAACAATATAATTAACACGAATTTGTTTTTTTTTAATGGCAATGGCACGCGTTCTTTGCGCATTCTGCCAAAGTGCCTACGGCGCTACCACGAAAACCGAAACTCGAAGTTCGTATAACTGCATCCCTGTCACTCGAGTAATGTTAGTGCGATAGAGATAGAGATACCCGAATATTTTCGAATTCCGAAGTTCGTGGTTATAGCTCAGGAATCGAAACTACACCCCGTAAGCCGCGTCCGCTGCGCCAAACATGTTTTGCCAATCAAAACAAAACCCTATTTGTTTGCCGAACCTGACTGAAAACATGTTAGATGTTTAAAAACATGGAAAACATTGGTGCAGCGGGCCCGGCTGTAGGTAGACACTAAATAAAATAATCATAATGTATTTTCTCGAAAAAAGGATAATAGAGAAAAAATCAACGCAAGAGGTTATATGTATAGGTAATCACTAAGTTCCAAAGTTTTATGTTCTGTCCCTTTTTCACAAAACGCACCTTCAAATGAAACGATTGTTTTTTACTATGACGCTCGAGGATCTTGACGTTACAGTCCCCGATCGTTTTCTCACTCTAACAAGCGACATTAAAACGGTTTTGAGATATTTGAATGGGATTTTCGTCATCTTCTATCTATCTATACCTACATATAAATGCCCTGACTGACTCACCCACTCACTCATCAACGCACAGCCGAAACTACTGGGGCTAGAGAGTTGAAATTTACACCAGAACTACCTTTTACAACGTAGGCAACGGATAAGAAGAGATTTTTGGAAATTCTACCCCTAAAGGGGTCAAATAGGGGTGCAAAGTTTGTATGGGGGAAACTTTATTTTTTATAGCTAGAGACTTAAAATTTTGTATAAATATTACTTATTAGAATACGAATAAAATACTTTCAACGTTTAGGAAAATTCTGCCCCTAAGGGGGTAAACAAGGGGTGCAAATCTTGTATGGGGGAACATTTATTATTTTAGCAAGAGACTCAATACGTTGTAGAAAGCTTACTTATTAGAATACAAATAAAGTACTGCCAGCGTTTAGGAAAATTCAGCCTCTTAGGGGGTTAAAAAGGGTTGCAAAGTTTGTATGAGCGAAACTTCTTTTTGAGATAGAAGCTTAAAAGTTTGTAGAAAGATTACTTATTACAATACAAATAAAACAAAACAGCGTTTTGGAAAATTCCACCCCTAAGGGTATGAAAAAGGGGTACAATGTTGGTAAAGGGGATTTTTTTGAGCTAGAATCTCAAACCTTTTTAAAAAGATCGCAAGCGACAAACCTTTGCTGAAAAGTTACTTATTACAATACAAATAAAGAACATTCAGCGTTTTGGAAAATTCCACCCCTAAGGGTGATTAAAACAGGTGAAAATTTGTATGGAGGAAACTTTTTTTTGAGCTAGAGACTTGAAATTGTGTAGAAAGATTATTTATTAGAATACAAATATATAGGTAAATTACTTTCAGTGGTTTGAAAATTTCCACCCGCTAAGAAAAGCTAAAGAGGTGCAATGATTGTGTAGGAAAATTTTTTTTTAGGTAGAAACTTAAACCTCTGTAGAAAGATTAATTACCTACTTATTAAAATACAAAAAAAATACCTACTGCCAGCGTTTTGGAAAATTTCACCCCTTAAGGGGTTAAAAAGGGGTGCAAGGTTCGTATGGGAAACACTTTTTTTTAGCTAGAGACTAGATAAATAGTTTATAGAAAAAATACTTACCTATTACAATAAAAAAACCGAGTGTTTTATTTTTAATTTTTCCCTGAAAAGCGTTCAAAGTTTGTATGGAGAGCAAGAAATTTTTAAAGTATGATATTTGTAACTGCGATCTTAGCCTGTTTAGACTACAAAACTTATTTCAGCGTTTTTTTAATTCATCGCCTAAGAAGGTTAAAAGGGAGTTCGAACTTTGTATAGAGAGCAAGACATTTTTAAAGTAAGAAATTTGTAACTACGGTTTCAGACTGTTTACTATGAGGGTTCAGAGAGGGTTCTTAGTTTGTATAGAGAGCAAGAGATTTTGAAAGTAAGAGATTTGTAACTTCGGTTTTAGATTGTTTTCTAAAAGTCTAGGTAGAAAATTAATTTCAATGTTTTTTTTTAAATTCATTTCTTCAACAAACATTTAGACGATAACATGTTATACGCGGACGAAGTCGCGGGCAACAGCTAGTCACTAAATAAAGACAATGTCTATGGATATGTAATGTACAAACTAGGTACAGTAGACGGCAAACTTCGTGCGCAAATGAGGGGAAGTGGGGGGGCAGCTTGCACGTACAATTCGCCTTTGCGCAGGCAAGGTCATTTGCGCACGAAGTTTGCCGTCTACTGTACTACGTTTACACAGAGAACGCATTATAACAACACTGATATTCTTTTAGAAAAATGTTAGTTGGTATATTTAGCAAGAGGTTTTGACATCATCCTATCAGCCGGAAGACGACCACTGCTGGACATATTATGTCTCCCCCAAAGAGCGCCATAACGACAAGGCTTGGTTTGAACATGTTTCCTTTTAAACAAATAGATGAGATACTTTTCTTTACATATGTACAGTCAGCATCAAAAGTAGCTACGCAAATGAAGACCTCAAAAGTCTTTATTAAAAGGGAATAAGAACTTTTGACATCTTCGATTGCGTAGCTACTTTTGATGCTGACTGTACCTTACCTACTCAATTCTGTTAAGTATTACTTGTTTTTACTCTCAATAAATCATCTAAAATGATCTGTTAACGTCGTAAGTATGTCCTTTTATGCTAAAATAAGAAACGTCTCAGTGTTTGACTCCAATTGACCCCTGTTGTTCACCTCTATTACTAGGAATTAAGATGAAAGGTTCCAAGTTTTGAACAAATATGGAAGAGGATTCCAAATTCAAAATTGCAAAATTTTTTCGGGGTTTATTTACGAATTATTCACAATTTCTTATAAATGCCTCATAAATACCGCTTGAGGTCAAGTAGCCACCACCTCTATGTTTAAGGTCTTTGACATACGTGTAATGTACATACATAAAATATTCACATTTAATTTTAAGCCGTGGCTTTATGGTGAGGGGGACTCCGGGCCTGTTTAACGTCCTCGAATTAAGTATTTTCTTTTGTTTTCTTTTTAAATTGTGTTTTATTGTGTATTGTAACGTAAAATATTTTTTTTTCTCACTTTGGGGACTGCTGGACAGTCGGCTGATATGATGAATGATATATATTGAAGTACGTTGTCCTCAGAATTGTAGCCACTAGATAATTTTAATAACTCCATTTCAATGTTCACCCTTTAGTTCATCAAGTAACTGGACACCTTTTTATATGAAGGAGGGAAATTATAAATATTGATGACTGTTCTAGGAGACCATTTGTCTGAGGTAGGTAGTACCTATGAGGTACCTAGAACAGTTGGCCAGGTTCGAATTATAATTACCTACTAAAAACATAAGTAAGTAGGTACCTACATTAGTAATGGGTTAGACACAGTATCTACTTACAACTGTAAAATAGATGATTGATATCAACTTAGTAAAATAACTAGCTATGAATTGAAAAATTTGATGATGAAATGTTGTTTTTATAATAATTTCTCAGATTCGTAAGATGTACGGTCAACCAATTTGATTCCTAGGCCATCATAGAACCTTGCCGCTGTAAATGCCATGTCAATACGGGTTACTAGCAGTGTTGGGCAAAACGTAATTGAATTACTAATTAATAATTACAATTACAAAAAGTAATTTCAATTACAAATTATAATTACAGGGAAAATGAAATTGTAATTATAAGTTTCAATTACAATTAAAAAATGTAATTATTAATTGAATTATTAATTACATTTTGCAATTTTATTACTTATTAAATTACAAATTACTTTTGTTTTATTAAGAGTGTATGAGTGTAATAACTTTGTTTTCGAAGAGCTTTGCAAGGTTTAGCTTGAAATAAAAAAAAATTATACGTGTTGTATGCAACTAATTTTACATTTTTATATCTGTCCGGTCTAACCTAACAACAGTATTAGTTTTGTGGTTCAGTCAATTCAAATAAATATAAATATAGGTACACACATTTATTGTTTTGATTATTACATCATTGCAATCAGACCAAGTAAACACGTATGCTTCTAATTGTTTATAAAAAAAGTTGACTTAAATTACTTTAGTAATTTAATTTACAAATAAATGTAATTACAATTACAAATTACAAAGTAATTTCAATTACATGAAATTTTAATTTGTAATTAAATTACAAAAAGTAATTAATTACGCCCAACACTGGTTACTAGGATTATTGCGTCGCTATGTAGCAGTTACAATGACAGGGTTCTACGGTGGCCTAGGAATCAAATTGGTTGACTGTACCTATAATTAGAACCACAGAAGTTCCGGGTTTACCAGTGGAGAGCTGCATACATTTAAATAAAATGTATGTAATTTAACAGATAATATACCCTGAGAAAATAATTTGGAAATAATTCAATATCAGGCTAATTATTTGTATACGGCTTTTATATGTTATTTTAAACAACTTTTACTATTGAAATTAATAATTCTATGGACCGGAAGTTAGGATTTTTTTTTAACCCGCAAGCAAAAATGCTATCAGTATTTTTATAATGAAAACTTGTTTGAGTACACAAATTTGGAGACTTACTACCTGAATCCAAAAATATATGCATCGGGAAATAACGGCATTTTAATTAAATATTTACGACCTTGAGATAATATTGAATTTCATCATATAGAAAGGATTATTCATTAACAAAAATAAGTGGATTATGCGCGTATCCCAAAGAACGTATATAGACGTAGTCAATTATAAAGTGAAGAAAGTTTTTACCATTTTCGCCTGATTTTTACGGAATTTATGAAGATTACTTTTCATTATTTTTTACCGTATCGGTATTAAATTTAGGTGGATTATTAATGAATATTTAGTCAAATTACCCGACCTATTTTTTGGTGTAAAAATATGGCTGATATCTATATATTGTTGTGTTTTCATAGAGAGAAACCGTAAAGTTCTCAGGGTAATAAGAAGACTGATGTTGTTGTTGATACGCGTGGGTAGGTCGCTCGCGCCTGACTTCTCGCTACACCCAGTCTTGGCAGAATTCCTCTCTGGACTCCATCGGGCTAACCGTATCGATTTGATATCCAATTTACACTAGGCGAGCGAGCTTGCTTCCACGTGCGTCAATCTTAACGATTCAGGGCGCGGTGCACGCAGGAAATATCAATCTGACATCATACCAATACGGAAGCATGGAACATTAGGTAAATTAACAGTTGTAAAATATTCTGAAACTGCAACTCGTTTTTATTATTCCCGTTTTATTGTAAAACTGTGTAGAATTAATAAATACCTGCCTCATACACACGAGAATACGTATATGCGCATTGTAATTTCAATAAATAACATTCATAAGTTCATAACACAAGCCTTATTTCGATTAGATTTTCCCCTAATATTTATTTATTTATAAGATTTACATTTATTAAACCACTATGTAGGGTCGTTTCGCCGGTTAGCGACCACTTAGCCGAGTTGCTCACTTTAGATTAGTAAAAATATACCTATTCAATTTACACACATAATATATGGTATTCGTAAAGGCTCTGAGTATAGTCAAGTTTTGAAACCTACAATAAAATATAGCACTTTCATCCATAGATTAGGAAAAAATATAGAAAAGGTTACAAAATAGCGAATTCGCTAGATAGCGACCGCTTTAGTCGGTTTGCGACCACCTATTAGCTAGTTGGCGACCACTCTTGCAAATAGTGTTTAAGTAGTTAATTAAACGATTTATCATCATCATCATCATATCAGTCGAAAGACGTCCACTGCTAGACATAGGCCTCCCCCAAAGAGTGCCACAATGACCGGTTTTGCGCCACCCGCATCCAGCGGATTCCTGCGATCTTTACTAGGTCATCAGTCCACATTGTGGGGGTATATCCACTCTGCGCCTCCCGGTACGTGGTCGCCATTCGAGAACCTTTCCGCCCCAACGGCTATCGATTCTACGTGCAATATGCCCCGCCGACCGCCACTTAACTTTAGCGATTCGGATGGCTATATCGGTTACTTACCTTGGTTATGTTGCGGATAGCCTCATTTCTGATGCGATCACGCATCAAAACTCCCAGCATAGCCCTCTCCATTGCCCTTTGGGTGACTTTTAGCCTTCTTATGAGGCCCATAGTAAGCGACCACGTTCCAGTGCCATACCGCATCACGAGTGACGAAAATCCCATTCATATATCTCCAAAAATTACGAAGCTACAACCGTTTTAATATTGCTTGTTAGAGAGAGAAAACGCTAGTGGATCGTGACGTCACAATCCCCGAGCATCATAGTAAATGACAATCATTTCATATGAAGGTGCGTTTTGCGGAAAAAGGATAGAAAACACCCCCTCTAAAAACTTTGGATACTATAACTTTGTGATTACTTAATCCCCTGCTCTTTTTTTTCTCCATTTGACGTTACATTTAATCCTTTTTCGAGAAAATTCATCATTACTGGTCATTTTACTACATGTTACTCTTCTAAATCTACTTTACATTGCTGTGTCAATGAAGAATAGAATCGAAAAAAGCGCGCCATCTCGCTCACACCATAGTGCTTTTATATATATTGCTATTACAGTCACACATGTCATTCATAGTAGGTATCTAAATGCCACCTTTTTACAAGCTTTTATTTAACTTTTAGATTATATTCTACTTACACTAGCGTCTGCCCACGACTCCGTCCGCGTGGAAATCGTTTATATCGTAGCTTTATACAAACTTTCACCCCCTTAGGGGATTATTTCGGGGGTAAAAACTATCCTAGGTATGTCTCTTCCCGGGACTCAAACTATCTCCATACCAAATTTCATCAAAATCGGTCCATCGGTTTAAGCGTGAAGAGATAACAGACAGACAGACATAAACACTTTCGAATTTATAGTATAATTATCCCATATAAATTATTTATTATTAAATAATATAATATATAATTATATATTATTATTATATTATACATACTATGGACATAACATAGATTGGCGCGGCTTAAATACCGACTCAATTTGCTAGCCAAGCTAAATATCGCGGGTGCCGCATAAGAATCCATAAGGAAAGAAAAAGAAAACGATGTGGTCGCTATCCGACTTCTTTGGTAATTACGTATTTGGGTACGCGACCACCCCATTTTATTTAAATCTATTTTTAAATATGCCGAATCTCAACGAAATTATTACAACAGCTAAATCATTTAAACGATCAATTAACTAATTTCAGCATAATAATAAAATTAAGTGACGTAACTAAAGTTTTCGCGCCAACTGTCGCGTTATTTTTTTTACAGATTCACTGCACGTCAACACTTTTCGGAATCAATGTGTGAAATGTGTGAATTGAGGTTATTTTTTCTTGCTTTGGGTTAAGCTTTGGGTTTTAAAGTGTATTTATTCTTATTCTGACACTATTCAAGAATAGTTAATAACTAATTATTTTTCTGTTGGGTTTGTAGAAATGTTAATATCTTTAATTGAAGCAGCCTAGTCCGTCAAGTGGTCGCTAACCGAAGGTGGTCGCGTTACCGGCGAAACGACCCTAGCAAGACAATATTTAAACGTTACTAAGAGTTTTTAGTTTTATAATCGTAAATAGACATGAATCTTAATAATTATAAACGTTTAATACTTATTTAACAAATATTCGTTTTTACAAGCCTTAATTGCGAAGTTTCTGTAATTATCTCGCCAGCCGTGATTCCGTTCCGAGTTGTATCGCACCGGTAACGAGCCCTTAATAAATTAGAACTTAATCACCCATTGGAAAGTTGGCTTGATTCGCGCGCCCGCGGCTTCTGTACCTAAATCTCCCTAATGACCCCCGCTCCCCGTCAAACTTATTCTTCGGAACTTTCTTGCCGAAAACATTGAAGCTGTATTCAGCGTATCAAATGGGTATAAATCAAAAACATTCAGGATGTGGCGCGAGTTTAATCTCATTTCCGACCTTTTCAACATCGCGGCGCGTTGCTATTAATGAAATCGGAGGGATGCAGTGTAGCACCTCGCAATTCCAACTAAAACACGTCCATGTCATGGCGAATGAAGACGGAATCTAACATTTTATAGGATATTCAACATTCTACGTAGGTCTATTTGCGTATGGCGTACCTACCTACGTAAGTAAGTATGTATATGTACCTATAGGTAACTCGTATTCCGACAAAAGTGAGCACTGAGCGTAGTCACATTTGAATTTTCGATATCAAATTAGACGAAAATGTAATCTTAATGTAGGTAAGTGTAAGAAATATATGTATAAAGATCAATAGTAACTACCTACATAATATCCGAAACTATTAATCCGAATAACGTCCGAGTGCTCGACGATGTACTGGTAGAGTCATGTGGGGTAAACGTACGCATTTTTTAGTAACTTGCTTCCAGAATAAAATATATAGTTAATTGAAATGAAGAAAACTCCTAATGTTATAAACCTTTGGAAAGAAAAACAAAACATACAATTTTAATTCTATATATATATAAATAATTAATAGTTTTACTTAATCATTTAATCAACAAGGGAAATGCGGGTTTTTAACCGCAGCGGTGGGAAAGTGTCCGCACGCCTTCGGTTAAGTGTACGCAACGCCAACAGAGTGTCCGAACGTAAACTTAATTAGCTACTACACAAAGATCACATGTGAATGTGCCTTCCTCGTAACTGGTACAGGCTTCGTGCCACCAAGACTTATAAATTGAACGTCAATCCACACCTCAGTCGTATCTCCGTACTTTTCTCGACATAACGGACAGTAGTACTCGTGTTTCGAAAATAATTTTTTCTTATTGTCTGTAGTTTCATCTTTCCTAATATCCTTTTTCTTCTTTGGCTTGCTTCTAATGTTTAACTTTGATTTTGCAATTGTCTTGAAATTTTGACCAAGTTCTTTTTGTTTTTCTTATATAATACTGCGGACTCTTACCCCCGGACACTTACCACTTCCCACCAAATTAAATAAAAATAATAATATTTCGAAGTATGACTAAAAACAACTAGTAAGTAAAAAAATAAGTAGAAACATAATGCACACAGGAAAAATAAGATAATAATCAGCCGAGTCACACAAAAGGCTCAAATATGCTGGCATTGACAGTGGCTTCATGTTTGAGCCTTTTGGCGTCGAGACCTTAGGGCCATGGGGCACCAGCGCATTAAATCTATTTAAAGTGCTTTCTAAGCGCCTTGTCGACGCTTCTGGTGACCAGAAGGCTGGCGCTTACCTAGCCCAACGCATAAGTATTGCCATACAACGTGGCAATACCGCCAGCCTCCTGGGCACCTTGCCGCCTGGCGCCGATCTTGGACAAGTTTTTTATTTATAATCTTATCGTTATTTGTTTAATTTTAATTTTTCCTGTGTGCATTATGTTTCTACTTATTTTTTTACTTACTAGTTGTTTTTATCCATATTTTAGGCTTACTTAATTTTATTAGTTTAGTTTTAATGTCATTTAATGTAAATATTATTAATTTAAATGTAAATGAACCAAAATAAAGATAAAACAACAGTATGACTTACTTTAGACAAAATACGTAGATTCACACAAAATATTGTTAATTTCTCCTGTTCCCAGTCATTTTTTTATTTAATAAGACTAATAGTAATGCCTTTAGTATGCAAATCAATTTCAAAGAAATAAATAACAAATCCGTGCGAAAGCAATACTGTCGCGTAAGTTCCCATTGCATTGTGCGCCAAACCTGTGACACACTGACACAGTACTCTCGCTCGGTGGTCAAACGCGAACTTAACGCGGCAGGTCTCGACCCGCTGTCATCCGTGGTATTCGCACAATGTTCACTGCGGACACTTATTCGCCGCGTACGTTTACCCCACATGGCACGGGCACCACGGAAAGAACATGTCTAGTCACTTTTTTTTCAATCTGAGATTTTAATGTCACGTAGTCATAACGAGGTCAACATTTTGAGACTAAAATCTCATTTTGAAAAAAAAAGTTACTAGACATGTTCTTTCCGTGGAACCTTCATTGCGGCCCTACAAGAAAAAGTTAATCTTAGGTATTTACTCTGGCTCAATTGATTCCATGTTTGATGGAATTAAAGGAATGATAGTTCGTGTTTTAGTAAGTACCTATTTCTTAGTCGATGCTGCTTATATTACGAAATTAAGATGAACTCCCAACTAAAACAGTTTTATTCGGTGCATGAAAGTGACATAAAAAAACGATATAATAAACGTTGCTAATTGGTCGGCAAAGTGCACTTCGTCATCATACACCCAAGCTTACACTCCATTTACAACTTTTCATGATTTCATAACTGATGAGATGATTCAATAATTTACTTTAAAAACAAAGTTTAAACCGACTTCAATTCAGTACTTCACCAAGCCAGATGTTAATGTATTGAGACTTCATTAGTTGCTACTTCAACGGAATCATCTCAGAACCTTTGACTTACTTTGCATCTTTGAGGAGTTCCATAAGTCATCTGTGGTCTTCATCATCAGTTCCATTTCACCAAAATTGCGATTTCCGAGGGTTAATACACGAGTTATATTATAATATAGAAAATACCGAAATTACTACACGTGTGCCTATTGATTTTGAGGGTTGCCCTCAATTTCCCTCGGATCCCATCATCAGATCCTGACTTGGTGACAATGGGATCGGGAGTAATTATAATATAGAAAATACCGAAATTACTACACGCGTGCCTATTAATTTTGAGGGTTGCCCTCAATTTCCCTGGGATCCCATCATCAGATCCTGACTTGGTGACAATGGGATCGGGAGTAATTATAATATAGAAAATACCGAAATTACTACACGTGTGCCTATTAATTTTGAGGGTTGCCCTCAATTTCCCTGGGATCCCATCATTAGATCCTGACTTGGTGACAATGTGATCGGGAGTATACTTTTTCGATTAAAAAAAAAAATTTGGAGATCGGTCCACAACTCCACTTTTTTGAAGTCGGTTAAAAAGTGTTTAAAAAGGCCCGCAGCACATGTCAGGTTCACGGATCTGGTTCTATGACACAGTTTCAGGATCATGGCGCGCTTAGCGCATATTGTTATATTCGAGCGCTGTCAACAGCAATTTAGATACAATTAGGTGCGCAAATATAAAAATAAAATAAATGCTACGACCTACGTGCGCCCTGAGTTCATTACTTGACTTCTGTTCATCGAAGTATTTACATATGCTTTTGAATTAATCTGGGGGCACGGTAGTGGCCCCCGCCAAGACGGGCCAAGCGAAGCTCAAGGGCACTATACCTACCTTTTCTCGAAGCGCATCGTCGTTTTTTTAAACCCTCATAACTTGGGTTTGGATCTGGGGGCACGGCAGTGCCCCCGCCAAGTCGAGCAAAACAAAGAGGCACGGCCGTACCATCCTTTTCTCGAAGCCATTCAGGCCATTTTCAACATCCTGTAATTTTGTGCTGGCTAACGCTACAACCCTGAATTTTCAGGAACATGTAGGGCATACTATGGCTAACATACAATATCAATAACATTCAATATGAACTTTTAGTTTAGGAACTATTGTCCGTCAAAGTTCGTTAGTTTTGGCCAAGTCTCGAAACTCTTTCACAGTAAAAAGTGGTAAGATATTTCGTAGAGCCAAGTCAGGCATTCTTATTAATCTTTATTTGCTTGCTAAATAAAATTTTGTGACTTGGCAATCACACTTACATAGTTTTAGGTACCTATGCAAAAATAAGTAGGTAGGTACCTAAATGCAGTAAAGTTGTGTGATTTCCAAGTTGCAGAATTTTATTTAGCAAGCAAATATAGATTAATAAGAATGCCTGACAATGGGATCACTACGGGAGTATACGCTCGCTGCATGCAGTGCGAGCGGCACTCGATAATTATTTGTACAAGTACCCTTTATTTTTTACTTAAGTAATAATTTAGTGTCTTAGTGCGCTCATAACAATTTTTTGTTTTTAATTATGTGTTTATCTCATGTAAGTGAATTGTACAATTCTTTATGAGATTAAATTATCTTAAACCTTAAACTTTATAAAAAAAAATTTTTGGATGTCGGTCCATAACTCCCCTTTTTTGAAGTCGGTTAAAAAGTGTCTAAAAAGGCCCGCAGCACATGTCAGGATCACGGATCAGGTTCTATGACACAGTTTCAGGATCATGGCGCGCTTAGCGCATATTGTTATATTCGAGCGCTGTCAACAGCAATTTAGATACAATTAGGTGCGCGAATATAAAAATAAAATAAATGCTACGACCTACGTGCGCCCTGAGTTCATTACTTGACTTCTGTTCATCGAAGTATTTACATATGCTTTTGAATTAATCTGGGGGCACGGTAGTAGCCCCCGCCAAGACGGGCCAAGCTCAAGGGCACTATACCTACCTTTTCTCGAAGCGCATCGTCGTTATTTTAAACCCTCATAACTTAGGTTTGGATTATAATAGACTAGCTGTTGCCCGCGACTTCGTCCGCGTAGAACATGTTATCGTCTAAATGTTTGTTTAAGGAATTAATAAAAAAAACATTGAAATTAGTTTTGTAGTATTTTAGTAAACAGTCTAAAACCGAAGTTACAAATCTCTTATTTTCAAAATTGTGAAATTAGAGAGCAAGACCTCTATACAAACTTCGAAACCTCTTTTAACCTTCATAGGCGATGAATTAAAAAAAACGCTGAAATAAGTTTTGTAGTCTTACAGCAAACAGTTTAAAACCGAAATTACAAATCCCTTACTAAACTATAAAAATGTCTTGCTCTCCATACAAACTTTGAACAACCTTATAAACCCCTTTAGTTTTGTAACCTTTTAACAAACGCTATGACCGAAGTTACAAATCTCATACTTTAAAATTTTCTTGCTCTCCGTACTAACTTTGAACCCCCTTTTAACGCTTTTCGGGAAAAGTAAAAAAAAACGCTTATACGTATATTTTTATTTTATTTTAATAAGTATTTTTTCTACAAACTATTAAGTCTCTAGCTCAAAATAAGTGTTTCCTATATAAACGTTGCACCCCCTTATAAACCCCAAGGGGTAGAATTTGCTAAAACGCTGAAAGTATTTTTTTTGTATTTTAATACGTAATCTTTCTAAAAAGTTTTAAGTTTCTAGCTCAAAACAAAGTTTCCCCTATACCCCATTGCAACCCCTTTTCATCCCCTTAGGGGTGGGATTTTCCAAAACGCTGAAAGCACTTTATTTTTTATGAGTAATCTTTCTACCAACTTTTAAGCTTCTATCTCAAAAAGGAGTTTCCCTCATACAAATGTTGCACCCCCTTTTAAACCCCTTAAGGGTGGACATTTTTAATACGCTGAAAGTACTTTTAACCCTGAGAAAATTACGGTTTTTTTGGAAATAATTAAATATCAAGCTAATTATTTGTATACGGCATATGTTGTTTTAAACAACTTTTACTATTGAAATCAATAATTCTATGGACCGGAAGTTAGGAAAAAATATTTTTATAATGAAAACATGTTTGAGTACACAAATTTGGAGACTTACTACCAGAATCCAAAAATATATGCATCAGGAAATAACGGCATTTTAATTAAATATTTTACGACCTTGAGATAATATTGAATTTCATCTGGCCTATAGAATTTCAATAGGTGATCTTCCTACAAAGTTTTAAGCTTAAGAGGACGCGCGGTGAGCGAGCTTTTAGAAAAATTGATTTTTGTAAAACCTATTTCCGTCGCGTTTCGCGCTAATTAGAGGTGTTTCTGTGAATGTGTGCGTAAATCATCAATGTGTGCGTGCAATGCCCCCAGTTTTCTAATTTTGAAACCGATCCGATCCGATTTGGACCGATCTGACCCACCAAAAACAGGGTTTCGTAGTACCCTATTTTCCCTTCCAATTTTGCACCAATTTTAGTTTTTCTTTCACTTATATTATTAAGAGGGCTTTGGCTATGTCTCTAGGTTTTCTGTTTTTCATTTGTGTTCGTTAAATTAGTTTACTGAGCGTGTGTTTATGGCGCCGAAAAGCGGCGAATTTCGTGGTTTAAAAGGGTCTCTAATTATTAAAATAAACAAATAATTAGGTAAAACGAAACATAGGGACATGTCAGAGGTCAGTATTTATTATATGAATGCGAAATATTTGCTCTTTTGTTATTATCCAGGGAAAAAACGGGGGATTACGTTTGTATGGAAAAATGGCCACCCGAACATCGTCTTAAGGTTTCTCTCATACAAACTTTGCAACCCTTTTTAACCCCCTTAGGGGTGAAATTTTCCAAAACGCTGAAAGTACTTTATTTGTATTCTAATAAGTAAGCTTTCTACAAAGTTTTAAGTCCCTAGCTAAAAAAAATGTTTCCTCCATACAAATATTGCAGTATAGATAGACCCGTCGCTTATTAATATTGTCTATCATAAATTCATTCGGCGCGAGAGTCTATGCGGCGACCGGGATGTGACCAACAAAGCTATAGTTTTTAGCCAAGATGTAGAATTTTTAGAGCGTGGCTGGTAGTGGTAGAGTTACGCCATGTGGAGTAGGAAACTTGGAGCTACTTATGATCTGATATCTTATTAACGCTGAAAGCTATATGAGCTTGGCAATCACTTTAAATACATGTAATGTTTTTGGTGGGATCTTCTTTGACACAAACGCCTTGGATTATTTGTTTGATGCCACGTATGTAAGATAACGCACGTTATATACTCGTAAAGATGAAGATTTACTATAAAAGCAAAACTCAACTCAACCTTTTGCTTGATTAAGGTTTCTAATGTATTGCGTTCACACTGGAATATAAATAGGTCAGAGGCTTTAGTATAAGTTTTATCGACACAATACTTTTTCGAACGCGTTTGCGTTTTGTTTAAATTTCTATAGCAACGTGAACAGCGCCTCTGGTGGTAACTACTAGGAACTACGCGTTGCCATACAAATTGAAACTAAACGCAAACGCGTTCGAAAACGTATATGTATCGATAAAACTTATACTAGAGCTACAGGCAACGAAAAGGTATTGAAGGAAATGCTTGGAACACAATTTTTGACTTCGTAACTTTGTTTGGACTAGTTAGGAGATCAACATATCAAAAGTCCTTGCCCGTGCCCCTTGAGCCGGAGGGGTGGGGAAAGGGGGGGTTTGAAGGTCCCATTTTTCGGTTTTATGCTTATATCTCGGAAACTATGCGTCCTAGCGACATGGTTATTCTATACAAAATTAAAGCTGATTCAATTGGCTACAAGTTGTATTCTTTGATTTTTTTCAATATCTTGTATAGTTTTCGAGATACCTGCTCTTGAAAGTCTGTAATTTTGGAGAACAAAAACTACCTTCTTCGTCTTTGACGCCTTCAAAGAGGTCAAAGGTAGTTTTTGTTTTTCAAAATTACAGACTTCCAAGAGCAGATATCTCGAAAACTATACAAGATATCCAAAAACTTGATGGCATAACTTGTAGCATCAGCTTTCATTTTGTAAAAGTAGTCATGTCGCTATGAAGCATAGTAGTCCAGGCAATGAACTGACAACTTGTATGGAAAAATATACAAATTTGGAAATAATTTATAATAGCTGACTTTTTCTATGTAATGGATGTATTATCAATTAAATAGTTACCTAACGACAAAATCCTAAAAAAATTCAGACATCAAAAGAATGATAACTTAACTAGCTTCTGAAAAGTCAGAAAAAATATTAACAAATAGATTTAACTTTATTTTGGTTCTTTTACATTCGCTCTATAATATTCAAGATATACAAAAAAAGACAATTGATGCTTCATTTAAATCTATATAATTACTTCCGGATGCAAAGTTTGTTGGATTCTTGAATAAAGCATCTTCGAATAACGCGATAACGTTTTAAAATGAAATAAACAAAAAAACGCTACCTATTTTATAAACTAATGTTTTCCAAAACCGTATTTTGCTTGGAGTATAGTTTCCGAGATATATAAACAGTAAGCGTAAAACCGAAAAATGGGACCTTCAAACCCCCCCATCCACTCCGGCTCAAGGGCTGCGGGCAAGGACTTTTGATGTGTTTACCTCCTCACTAGTCCAAACAAAGTTACGAAGTCAAAAATTGAGCATTT
The DNA here is from genome assembly GCA_963854355.1 of Epinotia brunnichana. Classification (NCBI taxonomy): domain Eukaryota; kingdom Metazoa; phylum Arthropoda; class Insecta; order Lepidoptera; family Tortricidae; genus Epinotia; species Epinotia brunnichana. The sequence continues at coordinate 52,129,678 of OY977935.1, read as the reverse complement.
GTTTCCTGACCTGACCTAAAATAGACATTCGCAAAGCGTTGACATGACATACATAAAGCCAATAGCCAAACAAAATCGCATCGCAAAAACAAATTAACACGCATAGGGTGACGACTCAGCAGTAATGTTATATTACCAAATTAAATAATATATATATTATACAGCGTGTATTATAAGTAACGGCGGCGTCTTGAAAACGGTTACTATCTTACAGAGCGGCTACCGCGAAACGCCATCTTCGTTCGTTCGTGTATCTCCCTCTTTGTCGGTCGAATATGCAAGTGCGAGTGAGATACACGAAGGCACGAACGTCGAAGTTTGCGTTTTGCGGTAGCCGCGTAGTGTCGTGAATTGATATCAGAGGCTCTAGTATAAGTTTTATCGATACGCGTAGTTCCTCATAGTTACCGCCATAGACGCTGTTCGCGTTGCCATACCATTTTAAACTAAACGCAAACGCGTTCGAAAACGTATACCTATGAATCGATAAAACTTATACTAGAGCTACAGCACGGATAAAACCGGAGTGCGCGCGAGCTGTGTCGCGGCGAGATAGACTATCCGTCTCTGTCTAAGTGTTCTAATTAGAACGTTAGTCTGTTTCGCCGCAACACAGCTCGCGCGGTCTTGTGATATGATAACCGCGCAGACCGAGAAAAAAAAAGTTACCCATCTCAAAGTAGCTTTACTGAGATTGAGAAAAAGTTTAAAATTTCCGAGGAGCAATTTCATTGTTTTTCAGTTTAGGTTAATGGTCAGAAACCAAGGTATCAGATTTCGCAACGCTTTCGCACTGTTTATAGGACCAAAAATTTATAAGTAGACATCAAATATTATTTGATAGATATTGTAATTTTCAGCGCCACATAGTTTTTTTGCCCGAGGGCGTGGCTTACTACAAGAATCGAGGCAGAGCACCTTAATATTATTACCTTAGTCCGAACAGTCAATCAATATTTTAGACTACTTACCTCTCGTCTCCTAATCCTTACTTCTAGATAATCTAGATTATGCAGTCGTTGGAAATGACATTATAAACGAACGTTGCAAACTTTACCTTTAATTATATTAAGAGTTATTGGGGCTCTCAGGTTAGGTACAATAATGGAACACCTCTGAAAGTTCATTCGCGCAGGTATATTTCGTAATATGTACATTGTTAAGTTATTCGTAGCCGCAAATTACAACTGATGTCGGAGCAAGAACCGCAGTTTACTGGAGCTCTCAACTTATTAACCCTTTTCCAGGCTGTGGCGTTATATTGACCACCTAGACTGTCAAACATGTATCTTAATGTCAATATATAAGACTGCCATTTGATTGTCATGTTTCAATTGCCGGCCTGGAAAAGGGTTAAGAGCCCAGTTCCAACTCGTTCAGCGCGACTAGCAAATGGACACAACTCGACTCTGATGCCCTCCGTAAACAGAGATCCAAATATTGCCAGGGACAGCAATATCATGCAACGCACGAAATGTTGCAACGTAAGTAATAATTGCAACGAGAAAAAGCAGTATACATTTGAATTATAGTACCTACCAAAGTCACGAAACTAAGACCGATATGAACCTGTGTGCTATGGAACTAATGAAACTTGAATTGTCAACGTATCGCAAACATCAATAGGTTTTGCATATTAATATGAGGCTGTCGAGATCACTTAAAAAAACCGGCCAAGTGAGTCCAGATGAATGAAATTTTGACTCGTGGTGAATAGAAAAGTGATAAATAGAATTGACGCCACTAGAAATTCTTGGAGATGTACAATTATGTGAGTAAAAAAAAACCTGTTGTCATCAATAACTAAAGGAAATAGCTTAAGAGCCTGTAACATTTTCATTTTATGAAAAGGATTATTTACTCGCAAATGTGTTGAAAAACGCCGTATGAAACGCGTGAGCTTTGATAATTATATCCTCGGCTCTCTTATCACGCTCACCTGCGGTTCGCGTGATAATTCCGCCTCTGAAGTAATGATCAACATAGTTCACTAGTATCACAATGTACTAATACTAAATGAAACGTTTCTATATCATATCCAAGAAGAAATAATCAATTAATTCACAAGAAGGATTTAATTTGTTTAGTCGAGTAAGAATCCATTTGCCGAGAATTAAAAAAAACCTGTATAACCCGGTCAATTTAAGAATGCGCCGAGTCCATACATGGTCCAAAAATGCCAACGTGTCTTACTTAATCGGGATATAAACATAAAACACGAGTGTCGATGTCGTAATGTTATAAAACACGCGTGTTTAATACCCTGGATTATGAATATTATGAGCCTAAAAGCGGCACAATAAGAGGCACGTTACGAGCAAATGTGTTGAAATAGTACATTATGATACAAGTGTGCTAAGTTTCTCTCTTTCTCGTCTTCTCGTCTCCATTAAGCCTTCGCCTTCGGCTCAGGCTTAAAAACCGACTCGAGTGTAATGACCAATGCTCACGTGTTTCATACGACGTTTTTCAACACATTCGCGTGGAAAAAAAAAAAATGAAAATGTTAAAAGATATGTAATGAAAAGGCACTAGTGCGATAATGTAATGTAAAAGTCACGGCATGGGTAATATTCTGCATTATTTTGCTAATATTTCAAAAGATATGCAATGAAAAGGCACTAGTGCGATAATGTAATGTAAAAGGCACGGCATGGGTAATATTCTGCATTATCAGTGTAAATACGCTGTAATAAGACCTACTTTACGAGCAGGTGTGTTGAAATAGTACATTTTACAACTAGTGTGAAAAGAATGTCTTTTTACCACTAGTACCGAGGTATCTTGCCACGAGCTGAAAGCGAGTGGCAAGACTCGGTACGAGTGGTAAAAGACATTTCACACGTGTTGTAAACGACGTTTTTTAATACAATTGCGAAAAAATAATAAATTAATATTCGTCATTTATATATTAATGAATTCTTTAAATAAATTTATATTATTGTACCTCGATCTCAACTGTTAGTGGCTGCATCGAAACTTCTGCTTGCGTATGCGCTCCTGGTACCTATAGGTGGACCGTTTAACTCGGTCCTCGCCTGCGCGGCGCGCGGGTGCAGGGGTATGACTATAACGGGCTGCGGGCGACGTGCGGAAGGCAAACCCCGGCGCCCGCACCCCGTTATCGTCATACCCCTGCACCCGCGCGCTGCGCAAGCGAGGAATGAGTTAAGCGGTCTACCTACAGATGCGTACATTTTCAGCTTCAAAAATGACTTTCATACCAACGCGATCAAAAATAAATACTCCTAGTATTCGTAAGCGTTTTTAATTTCATAATTTCCAAGTAAAATAGTACATTTTACAACTAGTGTGAAAAGAATGTCTTTTCACCACCAGTACCGAGGTATCGTAAGACTCGGTACGAGTGGTAAAAGACATTTCACACGTGTTGTAAACGACGTTTTTTAATACAATTGCGAAAAAATAATAAATTAATATTCGTCATTTATATATTAATGAATTCTTTAAATAATAGTACATTACTGCAAAGGCCGTGAGTAAGTAAGTAAGGCCGTAAGGGATTGATGGACGAGTTTGGGCTAGACGGCCGAGTCGTAGACGAGGCCGGATACAACGAGTCCACCAATCCCTGTTCCGGCCGAGGCTTGTATAGTGCTTTTCTCAAACGATGTGAGGAAATAATAACCGACCGACCGACCGACCGACCGACCGACCGACCGACCGACCTACCGACCGACCGACCGACCGACCTACCTACCTACCGACCGACCGACCGACCGACCGACCGACCGACCGACCGACCGACCGACCGACCGACCGACCGACCGACCGACCGACCGACCGACCGACCGACCGACCGACCGACCGACCGACCAACCGACCGACCGACCGACCGACCGACCGATCTACCTACCGACCGACCGACCGACCGACCGACCGACCGACCGACCGACCGATCTACCTACCGACCGACCGACCGACCGATTATAAACGATCACTAAAATCACGAACATTAAAAAACAAAAAAATTAAAAACAAAACAATTAAAAAAGAGCACCTACCTAGTAGTGGTTGGCAGTATGTAATTTTCCCTTTGTCTGTTTAATATTAGTAAGCAAATTTAAAAAGTTAGAGTAGCGGCCAATAATGTTTTTAGTTAGGGTTTTCATACATTACTTCTTGGCCTAGGCCAAGAAGTAATGTAGGGAGCCATAAACATGAAACTTCATGTCTTGATTTCGTGACATTAACGCATACATTTCCGAGCATGTTTGAGAAAATTTATATTATTGTACCTCGATCTCAACTGTTAGTGGCTGCATCGAAACTTCTGCTTGCGTATGCGCTCCTGGTACCTATAGGTGGACCGTTTAACTCGGTCCTCGCCTGCGCGGCGCGCGGGTGCAGGGGTATGACTATAACGGGCTGCGGGCGACGTGCGGAAGGCAAACCCCGGCGCCCGCACCCCGTTATCGTCATACCCCTGCACCCGCGCGCTGCGCAAGCGAGGAATGAGTTAAGCGGTCTACCTACAGATGCGTACATTTTCAGCTTCAAAAATGACTTTCATACTAACGCGATCAAAAATAAATACTCCTAGTATTCGTAAGCGTTTTTAATTTCATAATTTCCAAGTAAAAAATCTAATATAAAATTACTGCGTTTCGAAAGTATAGTTTGGAACTAAAAAGTAAAAAGCACTAGTGCGAGAAATTGAGCTTCTCGCACGCTACGCAGCCACAAAAAGTACCACTTTTTGAGCAACTGTATTAAAAAATCTAATATAAAATTACTGCGTTTCGAAAGTATAGTTTGGAACTAAAAAGTAAAAAGCACTAGTTCGAGAAATTGAGCTTCTCGCACGCTACACAGCCACAAAAAGTACCACTTTTTGAGCAACTGTATTAAAAAACAAGTTACAGAATAGGGGGGCTGACGTGGCGTGGTGAAGGCGGCACGGCCCCGCGACTACGTCCCCGCGCAAGTGTTGCGTCTGCGCGCTTATGCGGATTTCAGTAAGTTTGTTTTCATTATAAACGCCAGTGCAAATGAAGTAAACATGCTGCCCCGATGAAGCATGTGTTAACCGAACAGTTTGGATGATTTCATCCTGACGTCTTTTCTTGCAGTAGGACCAGTAGGTAATTGAACGAGCTAGCGAAGTGACGAAGTTGTCCGTTCCAGCGTGGGCAAAAATTATTTCGTATGTCCGGCTTTTCTCCTCTACAGGTCGCATTTCTCAACCGACTCTTGCGAAATTTGGTGACCAGGTAAATAAATATAGTTTTTTTTGTCGATTCTGTTATACGAAATTTAAAAAAAAAAAAAGGTTTTTGAAAAAAACAGGCTCGCGAGTTCAACAGCTCTCTGAGCCCCTAGTTATAATATATCAGGGATATACACGAGCTTTTGTCAACTAGCTAATACATCGGGATTTTTTTACTTGATTGGGAGGGTAGGTACTGCTTGGTCAATCCAACGGAGCCTCAGTTGACGTTCAACAGGCAACAACTACATGACTGACGAAATTTGGTCCTGGCCTATAAACTCATGATTGTTCAACCACAATGGACTAGTATCAAAATTAGTATTTTGACATTCTAAATTTGTAACTAACTACACACGACGCTGATGCAGATATATGTACTAGTACCTACTTATACCTAATACGGTAATAAACCGCGTAAGTTTATTTTATTACCAAATTACTCGGAAATAAATGCAAGTTGAGCTATTACCGCTTATAGATGTCTCGGTGGGAGGTCTAAAGAACTAGAAAACGCAAGAAACTTGTTTAGGGTCCTATTAGGCTTCACGGTAGTGCAATGTAAATTGTTCACATGCAGCGCATTCCTTTATTGAAGTTAGTTACGCGTATGAGCTCTGACAACATTTATTGAAGTTTGAACTAGAAGTTACGATTATTAGCGCGTTCATGTTTATGGTCGTTTTATGAAAGCGCCAACCAATTTGAAAATGTGAACTTAGTTTAGAATGCAAAGTAGTATAATCATAGAGGCATTCAAGTGGTAAATGTGTACCGTACTACTGAACAATATAGTTGTTAGTAGCTGGTTCAGCCGTAGGTACCACAATCGCTCTTGTAGTTAAGGGAAAAAATCTCAAGTACGTACATCTTACTTATAATTAGGTACGAAAGTTGGTAGGTTAGTTAGTACCTGTCTGTAAACTTACGAGAGGTATGAGCAAATAGTGACTTGATGTAGTTGAAGTGACATCTCCCTCGACAGGGAGGTGGTGCGGTACCATATATGTTTTATCAATCAAGCAAAATATAAATAAAAGTATTGGGTACCTAACAGTGGCGGCGCGTGAAAATTTTCGATGGGCAACCCAGAACAAAAAAAACGAAAGAGTTAAGAGTATTTATAACTATAGGCTTGCGTAAAAATAAATTCTAGGCAAGCCGGTGGGAATGGGCTTGTATGAGCGCTCCGCCACTGGTATACCTACCTAACTAACATATATTTTTGAAGTGGATACTTCTTTGCTCGTGTTCTTGTATAGGGGTACAGTTCAAAATGTATCACTTGAATTCCGGAATAACTTTTTGTAGAGATGCCTAATCTGATTTCAAATAATTATTTTTTACATGTTTTAAACCTTCTTTATTTGCCATTAGTTGTTAATCACAAAATGTTATTTAGTTTACGCCATTTTCAATGTGTCGCGAGTCAAATGAGCTACGTCAGTCAATGTTGCCATATAAACCGATTTATCTGTACTTATACAGATTTTAGTGATTTAATTCAGGTATACATATATTTTACGGGTACAGCCAACAAAGAAGTATCCACTTAAACTTAATTAACGGTTGTATCTCTGACACAATACCCGCTTCTTTTTTCAGTTACAAATGCTTTTAACTCATTTGTTCATTGTATTACTCACCAGCTGCCCGCGCGGCTTCGCCCGCGTATAACAAAGAACGCAGGCAAACCCGCGGGATACAATATAGCCCATGACCCATTTTTGGTATCGTTCCAATGGTTCCAGATATTACCAATTACTTACAAACATACAATCTCACAGACACTTCCTCTTTATAATATCGTAGTAGTACGCGCTCTCTTGGGCGGGGCACATTGCACGTAGGACTGATGGCCGTTGGGGCGGAAAGGTTCTTGAGTGGCGACCACGTACCGGAAGGTGCGGCGTTGGTAGGCCTCCCACGAGGTGGACTCGCCTATTGCCTGCTATACGGACTGATGATCTGGTAAAGGTCGCGGGAGTCCGCTGGATGCGGGTGGCACAGGACCGGTCACTTTGGAACTCTTTGGGGGAGGCCTATGTCCAGCAGTGGACGTCTTTCGGCTGATATGATGATGATGAAAATATGCAAAATATCTGCATAGAACCGCTGATTTACGAAAACGAGTCTTGTCCGCCGATTTAGACGTTACGTTACTAAACTGCGTGTGTAAATCGATCGACATTTTAAATGTTTATGTTACCCATATCTGATTATAAATTCAAAATCGAACATTTCATATTATAATGAACTCTTGATATGCATATTAAACGTGATAATTTGTTTAAAGCGTAGTAAGTTAGTAACTATATATCTACCTACTACACTATTTGTGAAGTGTGCGCGATGAAGAGTTAAAAAGCAATATGTACACCTAGGTTAAATAGAACGAAAAACATGAACCATTCATTGATGCAGTCTTACATGTACCTATACTTATATTATAAAAACACATTTAGTTAAGTATTAGTACATACTATACTAATACTTAATTAAATGTATGTAAACCATAATATTAAAGTCAATTCAGGTGAGTATGAATACCATTTCGAAAGGATTTTCAAATAACCCTATATTCTTTTTCGAATATAATTCACACTTTCTTACGGGACTAAATTCTCTCACAAGTAGACAGGGTAGGTGCTAGTGCGGAATTTCGGCGCTAATAAAGATACTACACTATGAATTTATGGGAATTGGTGAATGCTGCGCGTTTGATCTTAATTAAAGCTTCGCGTTCCCTAATATACCTACGTCACCCTCGGGGCGCTGCGTCTTACCTCACCGGAATGTAATTCGGTATACCTAAGTCAGAACATCATTCATTTATAAGCGACTAGCGACCCGCTTGGCTTCGCACGGGTTTATATGTATGCAAATAATAATAACATGCATGTATTATACACATAAACCTTCCTCTTGAATCACTCTATCTATTAAAAAATTCACAGATCTCGTGCCTTTCACGACCTTCTGGTACATTGATAATTTACTTTCAAAACAAAGTTTTAACCGACTTCAATTCAGTACTCCGCCAAGCCACATTAACATTTCCACATTTTTTTTCCAATTTACCTCATGAACTGATTTCCGAGAACAAAAGCGTTGATTTTTAGACCAATAAACCAAATCGCTGTATGTGGGCCGATAATATTTGAGGACTTCCGTCGATTCCTCAAGGATCTCAGAATTACCTTTGGCACTTCATTGTTTGCTATTTCAACGGAATAATATCAGAATCTGTGACGTACTTATATAGTTTGAAGTACATCATTGAGACATCACACAAGCCACAAATCATCTGTGGTCTTCATCATCACTTCCACTTCACCAAATTTATGATTTCCGGGTGTAAATACACGAGTTATAATAGAAAATACCGAAATTACTACACGCGTGCCTAATATATTTGAGGAGTTCCCTCAATTCCTCATGGTTCCCATCATCCAACTGGGGTTTTGGAAACAATGGGACCAATCTAGAAGCACATACTTTCAGTTAAAAAAAGAATTGTACGAATCGGTTCATAAATGACGGAGTTCTGAGGTAACAAATATAAAAAAAAAAAAAAAAATACATCCGAATTGAGAACCTCCTCCTTTTTTGAAGTCGGTTAAAAATGAATTTAATTAATTAAACAAAATTAAATTTACTCATGGTCTGTTGCGTTATGAAGCAAATGTTAATTTTTTACTTATTTTATTTGATACTGCGACACGTATTTTTAGGGTTCCGTAGTCGACTAGGAACCCTCATAGTTTCGCTTTGTCTGTCCGTCCGTCCGCGGATAATCTCAGTAACCGTTAGCACTAGAAAGCTGAAATTTTGTACTAATATGTATATCAATCACGCCGACAAAGTGGTAAAATAAAAAATGATTTTTGTTTTATTTATTAGGGTACCACCCCTATACCAACCTATACGTAACGTGGGGAGTGTTTTTTTTTTTCATTTCAACTCTAACGTGTGATATATTGTTGGATAGGTATTTAAAAATGAATAGGGGTTTGCTAGAATCATTTTTTGATAATGTTAATATTTTCGGAGATAATCGCTCCAGAAGTTAAAAAAATGTGTCCGTCCCCCCCCCTCTAACTTTTGAACCATACGTTTTAAAAATATGAAACAAATCCCAAAAGTAGAACTTTATAAAAACTTTCTAGGAAAATTATTTTGAACGTGATAGGTTGAATAGTTTTTGAAAAAAATTACAAAATAATTTCATACACTTACTGTGACGGACGAAAAACTACGGAACCCTACACTGAGCGTGGCCCGACACGCTCTTGGTCGATTTTTTTTTTGTAATATTGTTTGTAAGATGTTCATAGGGTAACAATAAAGTCCCATCTTTGTCATGGTCTTAACTAATTTTAACAATATACTTACCATTGATTTATGACTATCCTTTCGAGACCTTGACAATTATCATGCATTTTATGAGTCTCTACCGCTTCCTTATCTATTCACAGAGAAACAATTGTCTTTACAACTTTTTCTTTGTTTTTAAGATTAGATTGGTTTGGCTTTGTACAAATATTTAATTTATTGTCACATTTAGCTTGAGTCAATCATCGAAATACTATTTAACTTTAGCATCATTTGAACCATGTACCTAACTTATTTATTAATGTTTACCTTTCTCATCCAGCGACTGACAATACTATAAACAACTACCTACTAACAAATAAAAATCCGTAAATTCATTGGTAAAAGTCGCCTTGGGTCGCTTTCATCGTTTGCAAGTCCGCCGTACGTACTATATCCAATCATTTCATAAACAACGTTTCGTAAATATTAAATTCTTACTTAAAATCAGTAACTTTACTTAATTTATTACCAGCCCGTAATTGCGAGAACACACCCAGATACACAAGTGTATCCGTCGCCACCACCACCACCGACCACTTGACACAAACTATTTGTCCAAAACCCCCCCCCCCCCCCACTTATGATGGTCTCTAACGACTCTAACATTCCTTTTGTTTTTTACCAAAGTAAAATCAAAGCCCGATGCCGACCTATACCTATATAGGTAGATAACACCATTTGCATTTAACTGACAATTGCATGAAGAAATCGGTATTTCATTATTTGTTTAGATGTTGTTCGCGCGTTAACATATATTATAATCACAAATAATTACTGAAACCTCAAATAAACAATCAAATTGCAACTCAACGACACGACACTCGTATTGCAGAACAAAACGAGCGTGCGCCCTGTAATTGCGCCACACGTAAGAGATAAAGCGGCTTAATTGTACATATGTGGCAGTCCACATCAAAAGGGACCTTATGGCGGTAGACATTTACGCCATTATTGACGTTGCTCTAATACAAGCAACGTCAATAATGGCGTAAGTGTCTACCGCCATAAGGTCCCTTTTGATGTGGACTGCCACATATATTCTGTTAATAATGTCTTAAATTCATGAACTACGAAACTATTTTATTTTCATCACACTTGCTCGTAAATGTTGTATAGAGCAGCTATAGCCGATTTACCTCCCACGGGAGATATTAATTTTTATAACTCCCGAGGGAGTTATGAGTATGTGTTTGATCTGATTGGTTAAAGCAAATCTAGTAGGCTACGTGGGGCCACGCCCCCTCGCCCTCCACTCGCAAATCTGTAAGTGAAGTGAAGTTGTCAATTTCGTCAATTTTTGATTGGTGCGGTTGTATGAAACTTAGATATTTCTGTCTTTTGTAGTTATTTATTTTCTCGCGAATGTGATGAAAAATATGGTGTGTATCACGGACAGTAAGGGGATTACAAACTCGACTCATCAAAAGCCCTCCGCCTTCGGCGTCGGGCTTTTAATAAACTCTCGTTAGTAATCCCTTTCTTACGGTCCTTAATGCACAATGTACTATTGTTTAGTTTAGTTGCATTTTAAAGTTAATTTAGTTTTAATAATTAGTTTAGTTAATACTTATTATTTTATAACCTATGTTGTTTTGAATATTATTTATATGAATACATATACATTTTATTTGTTTTACTTTATAACTTACATTATCATTAAAAACTAAACTCAAAGTAATATTACAATTTATTCAAAAATATTTTTTATTTTAATCACAAATAAATACAGAAACATCACAATATATAAATACATATTATAATTTAGAATAAGCACTGAAACCTCAAATAAACACTCCAATACCAACGCGACACGCGTATTGCAGAACATAACGAGCCGCACTCGAAATTGCGCCACATGAAGGGCCTAGACCGTAAGAGATAGAGAGGTTCTCTTTTTTACAAAATGTAGGCCAGCTCAATACCCCGAGGGCTTTTTTTAAATTTTTCGATATCGCTTTTCGTTTTCAAGAAATTGCCGATTTAGTACGACAAGTACAATACTATATTTTGGGGACCTTACGAAGTGCTTCAAATTGCCGAGGTTTTTACTAAATAGCAACATTAATCCAGTAACTTTATACATCCACGGCATGCGTCAAATCCGGTAATTGTGATTTTTTGCAGACTTGTTTATGATGTTGGCCCAATGAATAATCCAAGTTTCTGACCTCGAGCGCCGAACGCAACTTTGTCAAAAATCGAAATTACCGCGAAAGTTTTTATTATAACCCTAAAGGACTACTTTTTGATAGTGCCTTCTCCGGACGTTTTTAAAGAAGACTAGATTTGCTACAATATCAGACTAGAATTGCCTCTGTACACCCAATATTTTCCAAGATAAAACCTTTTAAAGTTTATAATTTTTCGAACGTCGCAACACTAGCAAACCCCGTCGGGGGTACTTGGAACTTCATCCCGCTAGAGCGACGTCTAAAATGTTGCAAAAAAATTCGAAGTACGAAAAAATTATGAATTTTAAAAGCTTTATCTCGGAAACTATTGGGTCTGCAGAGACGATTCTAGTCTCATATTGTACTAAATTTAGGCTACTTTAAAAACGTCCTTAAAAGGTTCTATCAAAAACGAGTCCTTTAGGGATTTCGCGGTATTTTAAATTTTTGACAAAGTTGCGTTTGTCAAAATAAACATGTCTGGCGGAATAGGTGTAGGTACAGTCAGCATCAGAAGTAGGTACCTAAGCAAACTAACACGCTCAAAAAGACCTACACAGATCCTTAATACCCTTGACATTAGAGTTCGTGTGTAGATCATTTTGAGCACAAGGGCCGCTTAGCAACTTCTGCTGCTGACTACTACTACTGACGTACTAAACTAACTAACGATTTAGTTCAGTCATTTAGTCATTATATCCAAAAAGCCGACCCTACGCGGGAATAATTAGTTCTTGGAGTTTTTCTTCGTAGGTCCCTCGGAAGGGTCACTGGGAGTGTAAATTCAAAAAGTAGACCGAATCAGGCTCCTGCGTATATTCGAAAAATGGTTTTATTTTCAAAAAAACGGGTTTTCTTAAATAACTCGGCCATTTTTGATTTTACAGTAAAGCCGTGAGGACAAAAACAATAGGAAATATGATTTTCTACAAGTTTGGTCTTCACAATTTTTCTTCTAGGATCGATATTTTGGACGAACTGTGTGCCTGCGCACCTATGCACTGGTGTGATCGTCAAGTGATTGACGCGAGATTTTTGACGTTGGGTCGAGGTAAAACACCGGATTCACGTCTGTACTGGAGATCTTGCTAGTTGCGCTGCGCGAAGTGGACTGTGTACTATGCGCGGGAGGGATACATGCACCCTTAGCGTGGGATTGAAGTGAGTCGCGTCTACTATCGACGCTACCGCCTATCGTCAAGATCGTCAAGATAAAAAGTCTATACACCGCCCCTGGTGGTCACTCATAGAACTAAAAATCCAAACTGTAACGTGAGGCACTTATACATTACTTAATTCGCTATCGACTTCACGTTCGTTCACGATTTTCCAATATTCAACCTTATATCACTAGCATTTATTGTTTTAATTTAAATGTTTGTCGGTTATGACATTACAGAATACGCGCATCGCGACGTCGACAGTGTCGACTGTCGATACAATATGGCAGCGCGGGGGCCATTTATTTGCATTTTTAAATACAAAATACGCGACAATCCGAATTTTGCGGATATATGTTGTCAATTCAAAACCCTTATTTATATAAGTTCTTAAATTTGAGATTAATTTCGATCGGATCTACGGTAACTCTTGACGGAATAATACGATATCACGGGCCATTTTGCAAGTGAAATAGTAAACTACAGTCGCGACGGTATTCTTCGATTCGAAATGTCTCACACTACCGATTGGTAGTACGAATCGAACGTTAAATTACGCATCGAAAACTAAACGCAAAGTGCCTTACGTTTTGCAGTTGGTTTCGTAGTCCAACGGCAGTGTGAGTTACAAGTTTGACGGGTCGAATCGAAGAATACCGTAGCGAGATCGAAATCTATTCGAAGCGCGTTTATTCGATCTCGTATTAGTTACGTAACGTTAGGTTACGATTGTATCTCACCTCACAATAAGGGTACTGGTCCACTTCCCTGCGCCTCGTTTAGCGTGGTAATTACGGCGTGTTTTGAAAAAATACCATTTTTCGAATGGTATTTTTTCAAAATACGCAGGAGCCTGATTCGGTCTACTTTTTGAATTTACATTCCCAGTGACCCCCCCGAGGGACCTACAAAAAAAAATTCAAGAACTAATTATTCCCGGGTCAAAATCTATAATGACTGTACTAATTTAAAATTACAGCTTACGAGTATAAACGAATCTCAACATAACGCCACGTGTTATAAATATTGGCTTGTTCGGATGCGTGCATGATTAGGTACTTTACGAGCAAAAAATCCGTACCAAGCGTTCGTTAGTGGGAAGCCCCACGCCAACTGCGCAATTGAAATTATTTATTTTAGTTGACCATAAAATGGGCTGTGACGTGTTTAAGTCGCACATGGCCTCGAGCGCAGGCGCACGCAGTCTCGTGGGAATCTCCGCAGACGTACCTAGACGGGGCAACTCGGGCAAGTGACAAGCGCCGTATGATCACGCCCCACGAGGCAAGTCACACAAAACAAACACCATTGCCAGTCCCGTTATTCTGTAACTTGTTTTAAGCTCACCTCAACGTTCACCTACAAATATATCTTGACGCTGCGATTAGTAGTAACTAAGCGTAATCAGCAGAGGTATAGTTTCGTTAGTCGTGACGGGTGAGGTGAGACGCATTTGAAGCGCGTTCTGAATAACAACCCTGCTTCACTACTAGCGAGACATACGCTGACACAAATCATATGTTACATTGCAACGGCTGTTCATTATTTATTGCCTGACAATACATTATCATTACTATTAGGGAAAATAAAGGAAATACTCCACTTAACGACAACAAATGTGACGCATCGACATGACTCAAACCCGGCTAAAATTAATAAACAATTTGCAAATTCCTGCCGGGAGATTTAGAATAAGGTAGGTGACCCAAGGAAGGCTTGGCTCCTCCTAATAAGGCACCTTTAAAAACTCGCAGTTATTGTTGTCCAAACTACCTACCTACTTCAAATTTTGTGAGCACATGTGGTTAAGGTCACAAACAGAAGTACAATATTTCAGTTTTTACCCTAAAATCCCTGCCATTTTGAAAAAAAAGTACAGTTGCAGTGTCGTGTTTCGTGTTGATGGCGCATTTTTAAAATTTCCAACCATTAGGTACATATCATTCCTAATTGAGAACAATGAAGCGAATTTTGTCAGTATTATTAGCCTATGTCACTACCACGATTAAGAGGAATCCAACGACACCTCACATTTCGAAATCCGTGAAACGGTTTAGGCTGCAGGGCGTGTCAAAGAATAAGACATACCCACATACAAACATACATACTTACATACATACTTACTTACATACATACGCTCGAAAAACATAACATTCCTCTCCTTCGGCAGTCGGGTAAAAAGTATAGCGCCACATAAAATGTTCATTGTATAATGAACTCTAACGTCTTATTCAATAGATTCAAAATGGACTAAAAGAATAAAAAAATCCGCTCCCGGAGAGCCAAGGCGGTGTGTGTGGTATTTTATCTCGTAGCTAATTTGAAATCTATTGTCAAAGAAGATAGAGTTCATTATTCAATGAACTTTTTCTTGCAAAAAACGGCTCGCGTCCGCAAACAAAAGCAGATGATACCATTGTATACCTGGCTAACAATAGTACATTACTTACCTAGGGCGGTTAAACAAAGAATGTCTCAGATCGCAGGTATTTGACGCCCGAGCCGAAGGCAAGGGCGATAAATATGCGCTCTGAGGCTTTCTTTATTACCGCCCGTGGTGAGTACAAAATTTTACGTCTCTATCTGGCCAGGAAGTGGGGTTTTCCGCACGCATAGCGTGCGGTAATTCCTACTTTATGGCCAGGTATGACGTAAAGATCCATTCATGAGCCCAGTTGAAATGAGTTAAAGTATACTACTACTACTACCATGTCGATCGGTCCTAGTAACTACCGTGCAGTGGCCCCGCCGCGTCGAGCAAAACAAAGAGGCACGGCCGTACCATCCTTTTCTCGAAGCCATTCAGACCATTTTAAACATCCTGTAAATTTGTGCTGGCTAAAGCTAGAACCCTAAATTTTCAGTAACATGTAGGGCATAATATGGGTCACATATACAGTCAGTAGCATTCAATTTGAATTTTTAGTTTAAGAACTATTGTCAGTCAAAGTTCGTTAGTTTTGTCACTGACATACTCACTCACTTATATACTGATAATGATCAACATAATTCTAAGGTACTTCTAGCAGACCCACAAGCTCCAAATTTCAAATGTAATTAGTTTTTAGTCTCATAATTCATAAAAAAACCTAAGAATATTGCAATTTCAGTCACGTTTCAAAGATATATAAACTGCCTAAGTAAGTTTGTAATCCTATACAAATACATGCGATTACAAAGTTACTTTTGCAGTTCCTTCCCGCAAAACTATACAAACGTTATTTGCGGTTGGTAAAATAACATTCCCATACAAAGTCTACAAAAAGAAATGAGGTCCTATAAAAAATATTAAGTTGTGTGATTCCCAAGTTGCAGAATTTTATTTAGCAAGCAAATAAAGACTAATAAGAATGCCTGACTTGGCTCTACGAAATATCTCACCACTTTTTACTGTGGAAGAGTTTCGAGACTTGTCCTATTTTTTACATGGAATGTTTTTTATGGGTTATTATTACCATAGCTTGTCCTGAGTAATCAAATCACACGACCATGTATTCGCCGGCCGTCTGCACTGCGGTACGCTGGGGACCGATTTTTGACTTTCGAGCGCTCGAAAATTAAATAATAGTAGTTTATGTGACTGTACATAATGAAGGGCATTAAACACGAGTGTGGGTTTATGAAACGAGCCGAAGGCGAGTTTCATAATAACATCACACGAGTGTCTTAATGCCTAATTATGTACAGTTACATACACTACTTTATCTATCCACATATCATAAGCCTCCATGATGCATTCAGGAGCCGTAAATTAAGACCGGCATCGCGGCGTTGTTTTCTGGCAGCTGTCATAGTTTTTTTCTTAATTCAGAGACAAAGTAGAGTCGGATTCAACCATCCATATCGTTCGATATCTTACTTACGTGTGACATTTGTCAAATTTGTATGCAAATTGACAATTGACTGATATTAGAATAGAGGTCAAGTCAAATTTCTTTCATTTCAGAGATGTTCGAAATTTGAATGAAATAATATTATCGAAATCGATGTTATTATTTAGCAATAATAACATTTTCACAGATAAGAAATTTGTTCTAACAAAACAGTCTATTTTTATGGTGGTCATAATGTGCGGTTCTTGAACGCATCATGGAGGGTTTATGATATTTGGATAGATAAAAGTAAATATGATTGTAGTGTCAAAATTGCAAGCACTTACTTTCCACCGATATAATTGAATACGAGTGGTCAATACCACTCGTTTTTAAATTTTCTGTCGCTATTTAAAATAGCATTTCATAATTTTTGTCAGTTTTCGAGTGAAAGAGTCGAGCGCTCGAAAGTCAAACATCGGTCCCCTGTTCTGTCCTCCTTAGGTACTAAGTAGGTACTCGTCCTTATCAGTTTACTATGTAGGTAATACGAAAGCACATATAGTACTATTTATCTACCTACATCTATGTGTTACATTGTAAACTGATAATATAAATATCTACATCTATGTGTTACATTGTAAACTGATAATATAAATATCTACATCTATGTGTTACATTGTAAACTGATAATATAAATATCTACATATATGTGTTATATAGTCCTCCTTGTCGTATCCGACGACGGCGACCCTTACAATTTCCTCTGGTGAGCACGAATATGGCTCGCAAAGCCGAACTTAGTTTTAAATGTCCGGTCACATTGTGTGCAGTATAGCTGGCCCTGGTTATTGTAAGTATATGCATAGGATGGTCTAGGTCGAGTCTTCCGCAAATGGCGCTTTTGGTCCAGGTGTTCAAGTCGAGCTACTTCAAAAGAAGCTACACCTTTTCTGACTTTATTACGCCATTCTGGTCTCATGGACGCGACCTCCTCCCAGCCCTCAGCAGGTATATCGCAGGCTTTGAGATGACGTTTTAATACGTCCTTGTAGCGCAGAAACTGCCCCCCACGATTACGCTTTCCATCCGCAAGCTCGGAGTAGAATACAGATTTTGGGAGTCTGCAGTCTGTCATGCGACTAACGTGGCCACTCCATCTCAACTGGCTTTTCATCAGTATGGCCTCCATGCCGAGCATGTTAGATTGTAAAAAAGATATGTGTTACATTGTAAACTGATAATATAAATATCTACATCTATGTGTTACATTGTAAACTGATAATATAAATATCTACATCTATGTGTTACATTGTAAACTGATAATATAAATATCTACATCTATGTGTTACATTGTAAACTGATAATATAAATATCTACATCTATGTGTTACATTGTAAACTGATAATATAAATATCTACATCTATGTGTTACATTGTAATCCAAATAGTAAGCATATCATCGTCTTTGTTTGTTGCCAATATCATTAAAGTAGTATGGAACAGCGGGACTTCCTGTCGCAGGTAGATAATACTTACTAGGAGACCCAACCTTAATATCATTAAGTAGACTCATTAGTGACATGAGAAAACTTTTTTTTCTGTTTGTACATACTAGATGCTCTGTGAGCTGTAGCACTTGGGTGCCCAGCTTTAAAAAAAAACAATTAGGTAGCGAACGAAGTTTCCCGTTTCAGCTTGGGCCAAAATTCTTTCGTATGTCCATATAGCCGGCTGTTCTCCTCTACAGGTCGCATTTCTAAACCGATTCTCGTGAAATTTTATCAGCAGGTTTAATAATTATATACTTAATTGGTTATTTTTTTGTCGTTTCAGTTTTTAGAAATTAAGAAAAGTAATTGAAATAAAGACATGCTTGCGAGTTGTACAGCTCACCGAGCCAGTAGTATATTGTGTGTACCCGACACGCGGGCATCATATGAAATGAAATGAAAATCTGGGGGCACGGTAGTGCCCCCGCCAAGACGAGCTTATTCATTCCAGAACATACAACTAAAACAGATAAATGAACGAGCGAGCGAAGCGAACATAGTTTTCGGTTTCAGCTTGGGCAAAAATACTTTCGTATGTCCGGCGTCTATACGGCTGTTCCTCTACAAGTCGCATTTCTCAACCGACTCCCGTGAAATTTTGCGAGCAGGTTCAATAATTATTTAGATTCTTTTTCCGAGATATATAAAGATTTCCGAGATATCCAATACCCAAGATATATAATAATATCTACACATATCTTCAGACGATAATATTTTTGTGTCATAAATGACGATACCAAATGTATGAGGCCTGAAGTATTGCCATTGTAATGTGAACATTTCTACTATTTACAAAATAGTAAAAATAGTACATTACTTACCTAGGACGGTTAAACAAAGAATGTCTCAGATCGCAGGTATTTGACGCCCGAGCCGAAGGCAAGGGCGATAAATATGCGCTCTGAGGCTTTCTTTATTACCGCCCGTGGTGAGTACAACATTTTACGTCTCTATCTGGCCAGGAAGTGGGGTTTTCCGCACGCATAGCGTGCGGTAATTCCTACTTTATGGCCAGGTATGACGTAAAATATACATATTATACATTATGTTTATAACATAAGAATGTGTATTTAGACACAATGTATTTAAATTTTATCTTTATAATTACTAGTGATGAAATTTTTCACTTTAATGGCAACACAGATTTAATGGCATTTAATTATGATCCCGGATATAGAATGTGTCAACTGTTCAATTATTGATATGAAAGGTGAAATTGGCATAACTTCTTAACAATTTGTACGAACCACGAACGGGTTTCGTATCGTACTGTATACGGAAAGTATTTTCACATAAGTAGGTACTCGTAAGTACTGGACTTTCGCTCTAAGGAGACTTGAAACTAATGATTATGTATTAGTATACAACTTAAGGATGACTCACGCTAGAACGGGCCGTGTCCGGCACGGGCCGTTTTCTAAGAAAAACGACGGCGTTTTTGCGCGGCCGAGCTATGCGCAAGCCCGGCCGGGCCGGCCGACACCGAGCCGCTTCCGAGCCTCAGCCGGGCTTCGGTATGGCTCGGACGTGCAAAAACGCCGACGTTTTTCTTAGAAAACGGGCCGGGCCGGACACGGCCCGTTCTAGCGTGAGTCATCCTTTATGTGTGTCCTACCAGGTACCTAATGTACCGCGGAACACCCTCCAAAATCCTTGCTACAAGTACCTGCCTAGTACCTACCAATTTACCAAGCGCCACGGTTTTATTGAAGGTAGGTATTTAATTTAGTACAACATCATGGCGATCAGACATAAAAAAATCTTTATATCATTGCGTGTTTGAGAAAAGCAGCCTCTTATCGTATCCCTATACATACGAGTAGGTACGTCAATATCTATTTGACCGGCAATTCCTATCTTACCGGCCTCTGCAGAGTCCGTCAAAATTTGCAATCCATTTTTCAGTCACTTGCCGTTATCCGATTGAGCTGAAATTTTGGGTAATGGTATAGTTTGGATGATAATTCAAGATTATGGTACCATCGAGCTGATCTGATGATGGAGACAGAAGGTGGCCATGGGAATTCAGTTTTTAACCGACGTAACCCCTTTGAGTTTGGGCTCGTTAGAATAGTCGCAATGAGTAGTTTATGATGGTATACAGAAAAGTACAGTCGGCAATAAAAGCTTGTACCAAAATGAAATTTTTAACAGAAATTTGTTTTTCAAAAGTGATTGACGCAGCTGAAAAGTCTGCAACTTTTTTCTGGTGCTAAGGAAGGGTATTCCTATCACTAAAGAAATAATCAGGCACTACTAAAATTTCAAATTTCTATCCATTCCCAATTAGGTAGGTAAGTTTCTTTTTTTCATACATAACAAATCTTTCGTTGTCTAGTAAAAATATGCATTAAGGTTTACTCCCGAGCACCTTTATAAATAACATAGCGGGCGTAAGTTGGTTGTCTTTTTAACCGACTTCAAAAAAAGGAGGAGGTTCTCAATTCGGATGTATTTTTTTATTTTTAATGTTTGTTACCTCAGAACTCCGTCATTTATGAACCGATTCGTACAATTCTTTTTTTAACTGAAAGAGATTTTCCAGATTGGTCCCATTGTTTCCAAAACCCCAGTTGGATGATGGGAACCATGAGGAATTGAGGGAACTCCTCAAATATATTAGGCACGCGTGTAGTGATTTTAGTATTTTCTATTATAACTCGTGTATTTACATCCGGAAATCATAAATTTGGTGAAGTGGAAGTGATGATGAAGACCACAGATGGCTTGTGGAACTTCTCAATGATATACTTCAAACTATATAAGTACGTCACAGATTCTGATATTATTCCGTTGAAATAGCAAACAATGAAGTGCCAAAGGTAATTCTGAGATCCTTGAGGAATCGACGGAAGTCCTCAAATATTATCGGCCCACATACAGCGATTTGGTTTATTGGTCTAAAAATCAACGCTTTTGTTCTCGAAAATCAGTTCATGTGGTAAATTGGAAAAAAAATGTGGAAATGTTAATGTGGCTTGGCGGAGTACTGAATTGAAGTCGGTTAAAACTTTGTTTTGAAAGTAAATTATTATCATGATGGTTTTGGATAGACATTCGAAACTCTCGCACTCACATAATAATTAGCAGAACGTGACAGGTGCCTTATCATGACGGTTTTGGATAGACATCCGTCACTCTCGCACTCACATAATAAGTAGCAGAACGTGACAGGTGCCATATCCACAGCGATAAGTGATATAATAGCGGCCATCATACGTGATCCTACGATACGAAAAAAAAAGTTGAACTCTATTATTGTTTTCTTCCAGAAAAGGGAATGTTAATGGTACCCTTATAATAGTCATCAGTGTGTTTATCTACTCTCGATACGGTTACAGAATTGTGCTCCTTGTACGAGTGTAACAAAAACTTTTTCTTGATTCTCTATAAGGGTAACGAATCGATCTTCAAGTTTAATACTAGGATTTATGCAAACACCTATTTATTCCGTTTGAGGCATGACCACTATAAAAATGCAGCCAAGAAACTTCAATCTCAGAATAATTTAGCTATAATAGATAGGTAACTTAACTACGTAATTATAGCATACCAAATAAAGGGCCGAGATAACATATTTAGTTATAATGATTTAGGAATGTATTCAATAGACTTTCAATAAAAGAACTGAATCTCTATTAAATGTAGGTACTTATTCAAGACTGAAATTCAAATAAAACTATAATAGACAAGTTAGATAGGTAGTAACCGTTTAATATTCTCTTTGTTAATACTCATAACGTCTCCTTGTAATACCTACTTGGTGTCAGTTTGCTTGCAGTGATATCATATTTAGGTGCCTCCCTAGTGACGATATTACGTCGGAGGGGAAGGCTCCTAAAGGAAACCATTCAAGGCGACCCCCGCTCTGGGGCAGTTAATATCTTCGCGGCAAAGCCTTGCCAAAATTTTCCATCAAACTTCACCAAATCTGTTGACGTTCCTTTACAACAAAAGAAAACGATAAATAGTTTAAAATTACTTCCTGAGTAGATTACTATATAAGATTTTTTAAATTGAGGTCGAGGGTAGGTAAATAAATTGCTGCAGATAATCCCAAAACCGGAGGTGAGAAACAAATGAATAAATGATGGAGAGGAAAGAGGAGGGTTTCTATTTCTAAATTAATATTGTTTAAAGGCTTTAACCACCGTTATTGGGAGAGGATTGACTGTGTACTCTCGCTCGCATACAACCTCAGAACGAGACGGGCGTTGTACGCGACGGCGCGGCTGCGGTGCAAGTCCAGCGGCGCTACCACGAACTTCGAATCTCGAACTTCGTATAATCGTCTCTATCGCTCGAGTACCATAAACGGTAAGTGCGACAGAGACGGAGATATACGAAGTTCGAGGTTATAGCTCTGCGGCGCGGCGGGGCGATTCGCGCGCACGTAGGACAAGGTCGCCGCGTCGCATCAAATTCGCGTGTTGTCGCATCGGATCGGATCGCGTCGCAATTCTGTTCGCTTTGATTCGGCTACGTAGGACACAGCCTTATTTATCGCTGTGAATTTAATACTAGGATTTATGCAAACACCTATTTATTCCGTTTGAGGCATGACCACTATAAAAATGCAGCCAAGAAACTTCAATCTCAGAATAATTTAGCTATAATAGATAGGTAACTTAACTACGTAATTATAGCATACCAAATAAAGGGCCGAGATAACATATTTAGTTATAATGATTTAGGAATGTATTCAATAGACTTTCAATAAAAGAACTGAATCTCTATTAAATGTAGGTACTTATTCAAGACTGAAATTCAAATAAAACTATAATAGACAAGTTAGATAGGTAGTAACCGTTTAATATTCTCTTTGTTAATACTCATAACGTCTCCTTGTAATACCTACTTGGTGTCAGTTTGCTTGCAGTGATATCATATTTAGGTGCCTCCCTAGTGACGATATTACGTCGGAGGGGAAGGCTCCTAAAGGAAACCATTCAAGGCGACCCCCGCTCTGGGGCAGTTAATATCTTCGCGGCAAAGCCTTGCCAAAATTTTCCATCAAACTTCACCAAATCTGTTGACGTTCCTTTACAACAAAAGAAAACGATAAATAGTTTAAAATTACTTCCTGAGTAGATTACTATATAAGATTTTTTAAATTGAGGTCGAGGGTAGGTAAATAAATTGCTGCAGATAATCCCAAAACCGGAGGTGAGAAACAAATGAATAAATGATGGAGAGGAAAGAGGAGGGTTTCTATTTCTAAATTAATATTGTTTAAAGGCTTTAACCACCGTTATTGGGAGAGGATTGACTGTGTACTCTCGCTCGCATACAACCTCAGAACGAGACGGGCGTTGTACGCGACGGCGCGGCTGCGGTGCAAGTCCAGCGGCGCTACCACGAACTTCGAATCTCGAACTTCGTATAATCGTCTCTATCGCTCGAGTACCATAAACGGTAAGTGCGACAGAGACGGAGATATACGAAGTTCGAGGTTATAGCTCTGCGGCGCGGCGGGGCGATTCGCGCGCACGTAGGACAAGGTCGCCGCGTCGCATCAAATTCGCGTGTTGTCGCATCGGATCGGATCGCGTCGCAATTCTGTTCGCTTTGATTCGGCTACGTAGGACACAGCCTTATTTATTCACAGCGATAAGTGATAAAATGGCAACCATGCTACGCCCGCAGAAGTGCCTATGGTGATGATCTGATGATTGAATGACGATATTGATGATTGTTTATACAATATATCCAATCAAAAATAATAGGTACCTTAAAACATTGTACCTAATTTACCTCTATTTTTAGGGTTCCGTACAAAAAGGTAAAAAGGAACCCTTATGGTGCTGCGACTCTGTCCGTCCGTCCGTCTGTCACAACGTTAAATATCTCAGGAACTGCTTAAGCTATCAATTTGAAATTTGATGGAAAATGAAAAAAATCAATAAACATTTTTATTTTCTGTTAAAAAGACGAATATGAGGGGGGTTAAAAAATCAAAGTCTATTAAATAGATCAAATGGGATATCATATGAATGGGCTTGAGTTGCACTTTCTAAAACCGTATTTTTTTTTCTACAGTGGTTAAATTGTGATTAATTAAGGAAAATGTAGAAAAAAATACCATGCCCCCCCCCTTATCTCCGAAGCTTACGAAGCGAAAATTCTGAAATTATTACATATGTTTAAGAGTTACATAAATAATACAGGAAAAATAAAACGATATCTCTATCTAGCTTATTTTTTTTTATTTATCAAAAATAAATTCTTAATTAAATTTGTAATTTACTTACTTTTGTATGTAATTTCGTATCTTCAAATTCCTATCAGATTATCGTTAAAGTCCCTTCTTTCAAATAAAAAATAAATAATCGAAATCGGTACGCGTGATAAAAAGCTATATCGCTGATAAACAAACATACTACCTAGGTTGTAAGTTGTTAGTACCAAAATGCAGAAGGCGCTTTGCAACGGTAACTTCTACTATGAGCTGTTTAATATTGTTCAAGAATGAATGGGGTCCTGACATGACGGGTATGGTGTATGAAAGTTTGTACGGAACCCTCGGTGCGCGAGTCAGACTCGTACTTGACCGGTTTATTAAATAGCTAACAGCCAAATAGTAAAATCAAAAGAAAACAGGTATTTTTACTCACCAGCAAACGGTCATCTTAGCTTTGCATCATCCTTATGATAGGTAATATTATAAATGCGAAATTCTGTGCCGATGTACGTTCCTCTTTATCGCAAAAACTACTGAACGGATTTTTACGAAACTTTCCAGTGCCTAATCTAGCTTAGACATCGGAATAGGACATATAATTATACGCTTAGTCACATGCAAGAGCTATACAGTTGGTAATATGTACGGGTAATGGTAATATTTTGGTTTGTCACAGGTAACTTAACTAATGACTCAAGCTCCACTGAATTGATTGGATTATTTAATCACGTAAGTCCGAAACCCAAGCGACAGGACGGACAAGCACAAGGTGAGTCGAACAGCGGTTTTCCATTACTCCATTACCTAGGCCCGGCCGATTGACGGATCACTCCCGTGCGCTCGCCGAACGACCCTGCAACCCTAACGCCTCGGCCACGACTTTGGTCTTAAGCGACCTGCGACCAGCGTTTTATCTGTTCATTGCGCGGTCGAGACGCGCAACGCGCTGTGGTTAGTTGGGATCACGCGCAATGCGCGCGGGGTTACCCCCTGGCCACGACATTGGTCTTAAGCGTTTTATCTGTTCATTGCGCGTGATCCCAACTAACCACAGTGCGTTGCGCGTTGCGCGTCTCGACCGCGCAATGAACAGATAAAACGCTGGTCGCAGGTCGCTTAAGACCAAAGTCGTGGCCAAGGCGTAATGGTCCACAAGCCAGGTCACCTTCTGGAGGAGGACACATGGGATTGTTTGTCTTAAATAAATATTTCTATTTGAGTTGGAATGCAAATCGAGACAAGAGACAATGTCATTCAATTGAAACAATAACCCGACTCGTAAACATACGATACGACTTAGTTTAACGGGTCAGTAGCTCTAGTATAAGTTTTATCGATACATATACGTTTTCGAACGCGTTTGCGTTTAGTTTCAATTTGTATGGCAACGCGTAGTTCCTAATAGTTACCACCAGAGGCGCTGTTCGCGTTGCCATACAAGTTGAGACTAAACGCAAACGCGTTCGATAACGTATTGTATGGATAAAACTTATACTAGAGCCTCTGGCCTGTAACGGGGCCTGTAATAAGATCAAAAAATTATACCGTAGATTATTAAGCTTGTGAAAAATTATTTCCACGTGGTTTTATTGGAAAAAAAAGAATACTAATTTTTTAATTTTTTTTTCTTTAAAATATGTTTACTTGTATTTTTTTTACTCTTCTGGAATGCTATCAGTAACTTTTTATTTAAAAAAATCATTTTTTTTTATATCTTTTGATAACAAATATTCATAAACTATTCCGACTCATTACATGACGTTACCTCTAAATCTGCATTGACTGCTGTGCTATTATGTCGTGGTGCCAATATTTCTCAGAATCCAAAAAAAAAAAAAAAAAAGGTACACAAGAGAGAGGTACTCTAAGGAAGCGTCCTTTTGAATAAGTATTTGCTCCTATTACAGGCCACACCATGTATATACCTATGTGATTGTGACAGTCTGTGGCATCATGACATGTCATGACTCCTACCTATCCTAGTGTCGCCGCACAACTGTGTGGAACAATCGAAAGATGTGAAATGGTGCAACATTTTTTGATGGAGCGTGTCAGACAGAACTCCAAGAAGATCAGTAGAATTTGACGCTTTTCTTTCTTCAATAACTGTCAAATGGGAGTTTCCCGTCAATTTTGGCCTTTATATCTGGGGGCACAGTAGCACAGAATAAGTAATAGAACAGTGCCCCCGCCAAGACGAGCCAAGCGAAGCGCAAAGGGCAGGGCACTACCTACCTTTTCTCGAAGCGCTTCGTCGTTTTTTTGAACCCTCACAACTTGGGTTTATATAATTTTATTGATAACTAAAAACGCCGATTTCACTGACTCACTCACTCACGTTGATCATCAAAACCTCTAGGGTACTTCATGAAGTCCTAGAAAGCTGAAATTTGGTATGTAAGCTAGTATTAGAAGTTAGAACACAATCAACAAAAAAATACAAAAACTTGGAGCTTGTACCCCCCAATCCCGTAAACTAGAGGATGGAATTGTTTATGAGACTTTCGCAAATTTTGATGCTAGGGAGGTCTGAAAATCACTTTTTGTACTCGTCGATTAAAATCTGTGTATTAAGATTTCATAGAGAATACTGCATATTTACTTTCATAGTTGTAGTCCATGTTACTGTCGAAACAATCGAAATAACTGTTTCGATACGCTCCAGCCAACCGAAAAAAAATTGAAAATAGAACTAAAATAAATTCGACCAATCACGTGGCTGCTTTACCGAACTGTAATGAATTGGACCAATAGAATCGCTTTGATTATTGAGTTTACTCGTTGAT
This sequence comes from Epinotia brunnichana, assembly GCA_963854355.1. Classification (NCBI taxonomy): domain Eukaryota; kingdom Metazoa; phylum Arthropoda; class Insecta; order Lepidoptera; family Tortricidae; genus Epinotia; species Epinotia brunnichana. The sequence continues at coordinate 52,102,409 of OY977935.1, read as the reverse complement.
GTCGTACGCTCGTGATGTCTTTTAAGATATCAACGCGCGTACGAGCGATAGGCTGCACTTCGTTTCAACAGTATCGAGTTTGTTTAATTAGTTCAGTTGACTCGTAGAAAATAAATTTTAATGAACTCGTACAAAAAGTATTGTTCACAAAAGTGTGTTATAATCAAGCTTTTTAATCTCGTACCTTACTTAGGCCACGAAGCTGAAAAATACTATTACATGTATAATGTTTTTGGTGGGATTCTGTTTTCTGTTTCACCTACTCAAATCATATGATTATTTTGCAACGTCTCAACCACCCTAAGGTTGTCTGGAGGAGATCGCTTTTTAGCGATACGACCGGCTGTTGTGTAGGTACATTGTTTATGTTTCATTTGCCTCTTTCTGGTGAGCAATACAGGATATTTGTATTGTATTGTAGTGGAGTATAGGCTTGCTAAGAGCTGGCGTATAGGCCACGTTTATGGACAACCGGGGCGCGTAGTAGTTGTAGGTAGTAGTACAAAACTGATATGTGGATTCTGTGGCCGCGTGCGGTGCGCCACGCCGAGTTTATGCACGGGGCGCGGCGTCATACCTATTGCGTTGCGCGACACCACGCGCGCGCTTCTCAGGCGATTATGGAAAATGGGATTGTTGGGAACGCGAAATGCGCACAACAATTTAGTGCTCAATCTACCTATAGGTACCTATCGGCGAGGAACGGCCGAGGCGTGCTTATGGTTTATTTATTTGCATCGCCGTTCGCCGGCGCAACAAAGGCCCACAAATAGTAAATACCCATACGTACCTAGTGTATTTACCGTGCCTTCTATTCAGTTCAACTGGCCAACGCGGACGAACTCGGACTCGGATCATAGAAAACAAAACTTTCTGAACTGATGGATTCCGGTGAACAATAAACTTTGTGTTTTAAGTATAGGTATAGTTGCATTACGAAAATATTTTCGTGTCTCTCATAAACTCATTTCGTCAAGTTTTGAACATGTATGTTGTCTCTGTAAACCGTTTTCATCTAGGCATGTGGTAAGGTACTACTTAAGTAGGTAGGTTTGGCGAGAACCTATCGATGTTTGAAAACCTTTTTTCCGAATTATACTACTCCCGAAAATTGTTCACCGAAAAAAAAATTGTGTTGCATATATTTGTAATACCACTGATTCATTTTACCAAACCATTTGCCAGAAATTCTACAGTCCCTCTTACACTTCCCAATTTTCTCATTTGATAAGGTGATCGCTTTGTGTGTGTGAAAATGTAAATTTAAAGAATCCACTGTACGCTGACCACGTGACTTTGGCTGCGATGCCGTAGGCACCTAGGCGCCGATAGGCTCCGCCTAATTTCCAGTAAAAAGATGTAGAAAACAAAACTCGATTAAGTAGGTACTAACATTTATTTCCGGATGCCGGGGACTCCCATGACCGCCATGGCCATGACTTTGTTGACCTGACTTGAATACCATCCAAATTATTTCAGGTTTAAATAATTATGTTATGACTAGCTGTGCCCGCGGTATTACCTGCGGTTAATAAGTAGGTAGCCTATGTGTTAATCCAGGGTGTCAGCTACCTCCATACCAAATTTTATCAAAATTGGTGCAGCTTGAGCGTGAAGAAGTAACAAACACACACACTCACAAACTTTCGCCTTTATAATATTAGTGTGACTTTTAATCATCTTCAATTTATAAACGAAGTCAGGTAACTTTTTTTTTAAATAAAGGCTAATAATAATAGAACGTTTGTGAATTCATTTTATACAATTAAGTAGGTACATAACTCATAGGCCAGTCCGTAGAGTATATCTTTGTTGCAAAAGGTGGTGTAGAAGATTTTGTTTTTTAATATTGTTTACATCGATACAACCGAGCAAATATCAAAAATGGTTACAAGAGATATCTTGGGACAACTTTTGGCAGCCACAAATCTGGGACTTTTTTTGGTTTCTCACTCGTAGCTTATATATGGTGCATCCTAGCGAAAACTTACACACCAGGGAATTAAAGAACATGAAATTATGCGTCTAATAAGTACCAATACATATTAATTCAGTTCAGCGACATAGTAGAAAACCATGGTCGAAAACGAGGCTTTCCTCAAGTTTGTAAGTTATTTCAAGATAGTCGTTTTTAAACTTCTGCGTTTCAATTTTGAATTTAACTATAGGTTTTAACTCCTCAATAAAATTGTAGAAATTCACAGAATCGACAGTAATTTCAGCATTAGTATCATCATAACTGGTAATCGAAGAGCTGACAGTTTTCTCGTGCAACGCATCAGCATTGCAGTTCAGTGAGGAAATACCGCCAGCACACACGGTACACTGCCTAGAGGGCCTTTTTAGGGTTCCGTAGCCAAAATGGCAAAAACGGAACCCTTATAGTTTCGTCATGAATGCCCGTCAATCCGTCTGTCCGTATGTTACAGGCATTTTACTCGAAAACTATAAAGTGTATTTGAATAAAATTTAGAGGATAGGTGTATTTTATTAGCCGCTACATAATTCTAAAATGAAATGACAAAAAAAAATCTTTTAGTGGTGCACTCCATACAAATAAACACAAGTCAAAAAAAAGAAAAACATCGTATGTCCATGTGTTGCACATCAATCGATAGGTGTTTTAAAATAAATATAAGGTTTCTCAGCAAGTTTTTCGATTACTTAAGTGAAAATAGTCGGAGATAATCGCCCTGAAAGTCACTAAATTTCCAGGATTTGTAGCTGCCAAAAGTTGTCCCGAGGTATTTCGTGTAACTATTTTTGATATTTGCTCGGTTGTTTCCATATTAGGTACATGACATAAAAAATAAAATCTTCTACACCACCTTTTGCAAAGTACCTACCCCGTGCTTTGAACCTCTACTGACAGACGTAGGCGATTATCTCCGACTTTTTTCACTTAATCGAAAAACTTGCTGAGGAACCTTATATTTATTTTAAAAGACCTATCGATTGATGTGCCACACGTGGACATACGATGTTTTTCTTTTTTTTGACTTGCAGTTATATGTATGGAGTACACCTCTAAAAGAATATTTTTTTTTGTCATTTCATTTTAGAATTACGTAGCGGCTAATAAAATACACCTATCCTCTAAATTTTATTCAAATACACCTTATAGTTTTCGAGTAAAATGCCTGTGACATACGGACAGACGGATTGACGGGCAGTCATGACGAAACTATAAGGGTTCCGTTTTTGCCATTTTTGCTACGGAACCCTAAAAAGGCCCTCTAGGCATTGTACCGAGTATGCTGGCAGTATTTCTTCGTTGAACTGCAATACTGATGCGTTGCACAAGAAAACTGCCAGCTCTTCGATTACCAGTTATGGTGATACTAATGCTGAAATGACTGTCGATTCTGTAAATTCCTACAATTGAGGAGCTAAAACCTATAGTTAAATTCAAACGCAGAAGAAGCCTAAAAACCACTATCTTGAAATAACTAACAAAGTTGAGAAAAGCCTAATTTTCGACCATGGTTTTCTACTATGTCGCTGAACCGAATTAGTATGTATTGGTACTCATTAGACGCATATTTTCATATTCTTTAATTTCTTAGTGTGTAACTTTTCGCTAGGATGCACCGTATAGAAGCTACGAGTGAGAAACCAAAGAAAGTCTCAAAATTTCGAGGATTTGTGGCTGCCAAAAGTTGTCCCAAGATATCTAGTGTAACCATTTTTGATATTTGATCGGATGTATCGATGTCAACAATATTTGAAAAAAAATCTTCAACACCTGCAAGTGGTGGACTTGCAACGTACCCCGGGGTGCTTTGAACCTCTACGGACTGGCCTATCAGTACATTTGAGCTGGCGTTTGAAACAATTGGGAATGGATGAAAATATATGAAGTGCTTGATTTTTTTTTGGTGATAGGAATAACCTTCCTTAGCACCGCAAAATATAGTTAAGTCTTATTACAGAAGTCTCTTATTAGCTTATTACACCAGGTTGGTTCGTTCGTTACCGTGTGTCCCACAGAGCGGAAAGTGTGAATGACTGGCGAGTCAAAATTGATTGTTAGGGTGGTATTCTCACATGTCCAAGATCTTTATATCCAATGTGTATTTGCGTCTAACATTTTGCTTAAAAATTAAATCCTCATTGCTTGTACAAAAAAAAGGTCGATTCACGAAAGCTGGCACGAATGAATTGAACGAGTGAATGATGTCTATGTGTGCATCACATAATTATTAAATACAGGTTGAGGCAAAAAGTGATTAATATGATAGGTAATTGTGTTTCCGAGATTTTGCATTTTATAAATAAATAAATGTATAATTATAATATTTATAACCATGTTTCATGCACAATGACGATGCCGAAACGCAAAAATAACAGTTAAATTTCGTAAGAATTTCGAATCTTTTCGGCGTCATTTTGTTGATTGCGGCGTCATCAGTGTGAAAACAAGATATAAATACATTAAAAACTCTGCTGACGACGGACTCCTTCTTGGTCTGCTCTTTTTTAGATTTTTTAAACAATTCGAACAAGCCGTCTGCTTTCGATTCTTGACATTAAGTTAATATGTTATTTTCTGTATGAGTCCTATGTTCCTCGAAATAAATGTTTTCATTCATACATTCATTAAAAATAAGTCAGAAAAATAAATATACGTTTTATTTACAAAGGACTTTAATAATTATTACTAAAAGGATTAACATGATACTTGGTGCAGATTATAATAATATAATTTATTTTTCAACACATTTGCTCGTAACGTGTCTCTTATTGTGCCGCTTTTAGGCTCATAATCCTGGGTATTAAACACGCGTGTTTTATAACATTACGACACTCGTGTAGTTATGTTTATATCCCGATTAAGACACGTTGGCACCTTGCAGCAAGGTGTATGTATGGACTCGGCGCATTCTTAAATTGACCGGGTTATACAGGTTTGTTTTTAATTCTCGGCAAATGGATTCTTACTCGACAAATTAAATCCTTCTTGTGAATTAATTGATCGAAGTGTAGGTATATTACTTTTAATTTTATATATGAAAATACACTTGACATGCCTAAGTAATGGTAAATTAAATTAAAACTAAGTATTAAAAAACCAAAATAAAAAACGAATTAAGAAACTACTTAAATAAATATTTACAAAATCTCAAAATTAATTGATTATTTCTTCTTGGATATGATATAGAAACGTTTATTTAGTAAAACTATTTACTTTTGATAACATTTTACATGAATTTATATTTTGTATTGGCTGTTTAGAGATTTCATCTAAGCCTCGCTGCGGGTGTACTGCGCGAACTTCACGAAAAAAAAATAGTTGCGCGCCATTTTAAGTAATTTCACAAATATTTGTAAACATTGATGATGCGTGTTTGGTTATTATTAAAAATGTTGACTCGTGGTAAATAGAAAAGTGATAAATAGAATTGACGCCACTGTACATTCTTGGAGATGTACAAATGTATGTACCTAAGTAAAAACCTGTTGTCATCAATAACTAAAGGAAACAACTTAGGAGCGGGACCGATTTTTGACTTTCGAGCGCTCGACTCTTTCACTCGAAAACTGACAAAAAATATGTACCTAATGCTATTTTGAAATAGCGATAGACAACTGAAAAACGAGTGGTATTGACCACTCGTATTCAATTCTATCGGTAGAAAGTAAGTGCATGCAATTTTGACACTACAATCATATATACTTTTATTTAATTTTCGAGCGCTCGAAAGTCAAAACTCGGTCCCCTCTAACATTTTCATTTTATGAAAAGGATTTTTTCTCGCAAATGTGTTGAAAAAAGTCGTATGACACGCGTGAGCTTTGATAATTACATCCTCGGCTCTATTATCACGCTCACCTGCGGTTCGCGTGACAATTCCGCCTCTGGGGACCGATTTTTGACTTTCGAGCGCTCGACTTTTTCAGTCGAAAACGGTCATAAATGATGGAATTCTATTTTGAAATAGACATAAAAAATGTAAAAACGAGTGCTATCCACCACTCGTATTTAATTCGATCGGTAGAAAGTAAGTGCCAGCAATTTTGACACTAGAATCTTATTTACTTTTATTTAATTTTCGAGCGCTCGAAAGTCAAAAATCGGTCCCCAGGTGTAATGATCAAAATAGCTCACTTGTATCACAATGTACTATTTTCTTGAATAACGAAAACGTATTAGGTACAGTCCCTGGGCGACCGAGCTCTGCTCGGGTGAAAATGGAGAAAATACGGAGAAAACGATTTTTCCCGGACATGAGACCTATCTAGATCGATTTCTCGCCCCCATAACCACCTATATTCCAAATTTCATCGAAATCGTTAGAGCCGTTTCCGAGAACGTGATTGCAAATATATATACAAATATTGCTCGTTTAATAGTATAGGATGTTTACAAAATATTAGGAGGCCCCTGTATAAGAACGGCACTCACACTGCCACTCACAGTGACAAGTGACATTACTTTCATTCAATCCATTCATGCCAGCTTTCGTGAATCGACCTGTACTAACGCCATGATTACCACAAAAATGGCATTTAGTTAATGTGCCGTGCCTTTGTTTTGCTCGACTTGGCGGCACTGCCGTGCCCCCAGATAACGTTTCATAATAAGTTAGTATCGTATTTATAATATTAGTGTGAATTGTATGGAGCATGGAAGTATGTAACGCGAACTGGCGCGGCGACGACGCGGCGCTGGACCGTGCACAGGGCTATTGTCATTCAATCGAGCCATTGTGGGCTTTGTCGGGGCGCGGACCCGCGATCCGGCCATTCACCATGGGGAAAGGTAACTTACGCTACGGCCAATATTATTCCGGCAATAGGTACTCTCCTCCATTGAGATACCTACGATGGATGACACACGCTGTAAAACTTGTTTTTAAACCAAGTACTTACGTAGGTATTTCTGTGTAAACTCGTTGTCTTTTTAACAGACTTCAAAAAAAGGACTCAATTCGGTTGTATGTTTTTATATACATATATATATATATATTATGTTTGTTACCTCAGCACAGAACTCCGTCATCTAAACCGATTAGAACAATTATTTTTTCATTGAAAGTATATGCTTCCAGACTGGTCCCATTGTTTTTAAAACTCCAGTTGGATGATGGGAACCATGAGGAATTGACGGAACTCCTCAAATATATTAGGCACGCGTGTAGTAATTTCGGTATTTTCTATTATAACTCGTGTATTTACGAAGTGGGAGAGATGATGAAGACCACAGATGGATTGTGGAAATTGAAACTATAAAAGTACGTTACAGATTCTGATATGATTCCGTTGAAATAGCAAACATTTTTTTCTCTAATAATCAACGCATGTGTTCTCGCCTTCTCGGAAATCAGTCCATGCGGTAAATCGGTAAAGACATGTGGAAATGTTCATGTGACTTGGCGGAGTACTGAATTGAAGTCGGTTAAAACATTGTTTTTAAAGTAAATTATTATTACAAGGCCTCCGCAACAGCATTATCGTGTCGATCAGTTGCTGGGTGACCGAGCTCTGCTCGGGTGAAAATGGAGAAAATACGGAGAAAACTATTTTTCCCGGACATGACACCTATCTAGATCGATTTCTCGCCTCCGTAAACCCCTGCATTCCAAATTTCATCGAAATTGTTAGAGCCGTTTCCGAGAACGTGATCTCCACTTATAATAAATCTCTAAATTAAAAAAAGAATCAGCCAGTTTGAAACTAAGCTTTGCGCGGTTCGAATGTTCTCAGCATCCCATGAACGGAAAAATATGAAACATTTTATATAGGTACATTATTATTCCAGCTGCAACTTAGGATAGTTTTTATCCGACTGCGACAATTAATTTATTTTCCGTAATATACGACTTCATTTAATTTTTAATTTATTTTTATTGAAATCAAACGCTGCTACAACTGTCAGGTGACACTGACAGGTGAGCTGTCAGCGAACTGCGAAGTCAAAATATTCATGGCGGGTTATGATATGAATGATATAACTGATATTTGATGTGTACTATAAAATTTGTCAACCAAAAATATCTCGGCAATTTTATACAAGTTTCAAAAGATTATGATCATCATGAAATTATATTTAAAAGGCCCATGGGAAATATCAGTCAAAATTGAATATAGGTGAAAAATTGAGTAAGTATAGGTGAAAATACAGTGAATCGAGATTCTGATGTTAATGCTACTTAATTAAATATTCGAGATGAGAAACAGGCGTGATACTGTTCTTGCAGATAAGAGAGACGGCCAACATAACAAATCCGTAAAGACGGAATTGAGTCAATCTAAGCATTGAAAACTAACAAGAATTTTAACTTATAACTGGGACGTACCTAATTGTAAAAAGAATTATGAAGAAACACCGAGACAAGTATTACTTGTATAGGTAATTTAGTTATTTGCTGGACAGCTATGTACTCTCAACATTGATTTTGGTTGTATTATCAAAATGTATTACTTGTACTTCCCTATCATTTGATTTTACACGATGTATACCTACTAGCTACCCGTGTATTGCAAAGAATGCAGGCAAACTCGCGGGATAAAATATAGCCTATAACCTTTGCATTCAACATGCAGGTGAAATGAATAAGTGGTTCTGGATATTATGTAGGTACCCATTAAGTAGGTACATGCAAAATTGTAAAGCTACAATCTTCTTTTAGTAAAATTTAATATATTTTAATTGTGTGAATATTTTCTTTAAAATAAACATATAGTAAACATATAGATTATTTAACCAAAGTGTATGATATCTTTCACCCAGTAGGTCTATCCTTTGCAATGCAATGTTCAGTCTGAAGAAAAGGTTCACCACTTATGTCTGGGCAAATAGATATTTTATAGGAGATAGACAAGGTGGACTTGGTAAAGGATGCGGGAGTCTGCTGGATGTGGGTGGCGCAGGACCGGCCATTGTGGCACGCTTTGGGAGAGGCCTATGTCCAGCAGTGGGTGTCTTTCCGTTGATATGATGATGATGATAGGAGATATTTCACAACCTTAAATTGACATAATATTGCCAAGATAATAAGTAATGATGCTGTTCTATGGCAATCTTCTTTACATATAGAGCTCTCAATGTACAACAAATTGTCATTGCCACATAACAACTGTCAATGTGATGAAAGGAAAGGTTAGTATAGGATGTTAATCTTAAATTATCTGATGTATTGGCAGTTTTTAATTTCATATATTACAAGTACATATTATACAACAATTCAAAGACAGCACTGTGAATTTCTAAACTTTCTCCATCAACTTTTATCTTAGAGTCACTCTTCTCAGGTAAAGGAAATTTTAAAATCGGTTTGGTGGTTCCAGAGATTACCCATTACTTTGGCAACCATTACATACAAAGTTACAATCTCAAGTTTTCCTCTTTGTAATATTAGTATAGACAATGTTCTTCAGATAACCTGGAGAGGATTATTATGATGCAGCACACCGGCAGAGCACCTGCTAAATCGAGCATACAAATCACTGAACCCTTGCAACTACATCTGCATGAGGCCACGCATAAAGTGGGTGTTAGGAGCCCATGGGGTAATCTGGTCAACAACAATAGGACATGAAGTCACCATCCTCAGCATTGGGGGAAGGACTGATGATGATGATGATAGATAATTCGGCAATAATCATCTGCCAAATATGATAATGTGCCCAGTGAAAAATAAAATTAGATACAAAACAAACATCAATTTTAATAAGCACAATAATTGAAACTTAGTAAATCGTTCATTATTTTTGGCTTTCCAATTGCTGAGTGGTTTTTCTTCCTTTTCTTATTCTGCATACTCAACTGAACACAATTCCATTTTTTTTGGTTTGTCTTTACACATCATATTATAATTATTATGTTCCTTGGTTGAGAAAATCCATGGCCCATGAAAATCCATACCTAAAATAAATTATTATATAGATTAGGTTTTTACAACAAAAAAGTTTATAACTGTAGTATTACATTAAATAGGTACACAAAAGAGTGAGTTTGTCTTATAGCTCAAGCCCTAGCTTGAGACATACTGTGCCCTAGCACAGTATGTCTTCTCACTCATATTTGGAGCAGCCCAACTGGAGAACAACCTCTACCTTCCAGAAGACAGTGTTGTGTTTGTGATGGTTAGTAAGGTCACCCACTGTGAGGAATCTACGTAAGTCTCTCACTGTCAATGCAACGAATCTCCAAATCAATAAAGCATATTAGTATCATAACTTACCAAATCTTATTATTAGTTTTATGCTCATTAATGAGTGCGCGAGTCGTGGGGTAGGACAGGTTAAGCTGTCCTATGAGAGGCATCAGCGTTTGTTTTGTAACCACTCGATTGTAGGATTGAGAATACGATTCGGTTTTGGTAAATGCCTTTACAAATCAATGATCTTCACTTCACAAACACCACGTCCAGCGTTTTCGCTATTGTATCCTTATTGTTGGTTATAATTTATTCGGGAATCACGGAGTAGAGTATAACGTAGTGTTTATATTCTCTTTGTAGAGTAGGTGCCGGTTATGTACGGCCATGATAATGCACGGCCATGATAATGTACAGCCCAATAATTCGCGTCCAATGTACGTGAATGATTGGATCGTGCATTATCAGCCCGGACAAATTTTAATGTGGCATCCCCCCGTACCGAGTTTCCTCAGGGTGATAATACACGGCCCAATAATATGAGTACAATGTATAATGTAATGTATGTTAAATGTGATACACACACACAAACACACACACACACAAACACACACACACACACTTACCACATAGTATAATATAAAATGTTTACTTTCTAATTTATATTTTAAGTTACTTATGCCTACACCTAAATCACAACATGTGGAAGAGCGGTGATCTTCTTAGCACAAGTATATTATATACTTAAAAAGAGGCACCAGCACAGATACTTGTATATGTATTTAAGTTACTGAAATAAATTATTTTATTTTTTGATATATAGCACAAATATATGCAATTTGTCAAACCAACTTGATGTAGTTAAGGCTATTATACAACTAGCAATTTGTCACAGCAATCTACCGACGCAGCTGTAAAGTCAGTTTGAAGGCGGTTGTTGTGACAAAATGTTATACTACGTTTACAAAGCCGAAGTCAGCAGGGAAGTTGGAAGGGAAGTGGGCAGAACGGGCGTAATACCGCATTTTACGCCCATTCTGCCTACACTTCCCTGCTCACTTCGGCATAGTGTAAACTAGGCATTAGATGTATAGAACTCCTTAAAATCATCATCCTCCTAGCGTTATTCCTGGTTGTGCCCTAAAGTAGCCCCGGGTCCGTTTTGGCAAGTTTTGACCGCCACCGCAGGCAGTGTGATTCAGGCCTTGGAATGAAAGATATATACGGTTTCCTCATAGACGGCCATACACGATGATTAAATACTGATGATCCACCATAGTTGTCTCTTTCTATTGCATTTTGTAGAAAGAGACAGCTATGGTGGATCATCAGTATTTAATCACCGTGTATTGGCCGCCATTCCAACTATAGTAAGTGGTTGTGTCAATTTGCTAGGCGTGTAAGGCCTGAGTCACACTGGCCCGGCCTGCGGTGGCGGTTAATAGTAAATTTGATAGCTAATGACAAGTTTACTATTGACCGCCGCGGCCAGGCCGCGCCAGTCTGTGAGAGACTTCATGGCTCTTACTAAAGCAAGTTGGTGCGACAAATAATATAGAACGCCATAACGTGCGCCCACTTTTATCATCGTGATATTTTTCTAGCTGTCTGTCATAACCTATTAAAGATAGAGAAGCTAGAAATATATCACCGTACAATTTCGAGTATCACAATATGATTATAATAAAAATATTGCTAAAATACTCAAGTGTCAATCAAGTAATTGAGAAAGAGAATGCGCATGGATCGCGTGATAATACTTCACCGTGTATGGGCGCCATCCATCAAACAGAATCGTGTGGTGTGGCTTTAGTCGCTGATAGATTATTTCTTATCTTTGGGTGGATTTTAAAATTATCCGGATTTTCTGCTCTATTATCTCAATCCTGTAATACACGTCAATATGCCTGTGATTGGGATTGTAAAATGAGTGGGTCGCCTGATAATACTCACTGTGTAATGGCCGCCATGGTCGAAACAATGCAAGACCGTTTAAGGAGACGCTACACGGGCCGATATCGGCCGGACTGCACACCAGCCGACGCGTGATTCAGTCCGTGTGGATACGTGTCGGAAGCACGGCGGCCGGCCAAATCAAGGTCACTCCATACTAGATTTTCTGTGACGTTGCTTGGCCGTCCGGAAAATTCGTAGGTGTAGCGTTTCCTTTAGGCCTCTCACACACTGGTGTGGCCTGCGGTGGCGGTCAATAGTAAATTTAACAGCTAATGACAAGTTTACTATTGTCCGCCACCGCAGGCCGCGCCAGTGTGGTGCAGGCTTAAGCCCTGTCACACACTGGCGCGGCCTGACCGCGGCGGACAATAGAAGAGTTGTCTAATGCTGTCAAATTTACTATGGTCCGCCACCGTAGCCCGCACCAGTGTAATTCAGGCCTAACAGCTCTTATGGTGGGCACACACTGAACAAAAGAACGAACGCGAACCATTACACGCTGCACGGTGTCCGGCAAAACCAGAGTCCTCCGTGGTCGCCCGTCTATATACGCCTTTAAATAATCAAGTTGTACTTACTACTTTTTTAAAACCTATGATTAAAATATCGAAATATATAATATAATAATACAATGTAAACATACTTCGTAACGTTTCATTATATTATTTAATAATTTCCACAAAATATTTGACTGACTATGAATTAATTGATATTATATTGGCTGTTTGGAGCCTTTTTTGTCTTACATGCGCGCGCATAGGTATTTCAATATCAAAGTAAGTAGGTATATAGGTACAAAAAAAAGTTCGCGCCATTATTTATTCATTTCATATCATAGGTATCATACTTAACTCGTGTAGTGTAGGTTAATATAAATATTAAATGCTGCAAAGAATGGTCAGCGAAAACGTAAGTAGGTACCTTATAATCTAATGTAATGTGTTTTCCTCGCGAGTGAAATAGGTAGGTAGGTACTAGGTACGTTGTACTTCGTACAAAACATGCGTGCCTTGATCCTTAAGGTGTAGTTACATATAACTTACCTATATGGTATAAGTTAACCCTTAGCGATTAGAGATGGCTTAGCGTGGCCTGCGGTGGCCGTCAATATAAAACTTGACTGCTAATTTCAAGTTTACTTTCAGAGTGAATCACACAAGACGCGTCAGTGTGATTCAGGCTTCAAGCCTCTCACAGACTAGCGCGGCCGTCAATAGTAAACTATATAACCCTCCTCTCCTTCGGCAGTCGGGTAATAATAATCGTATAGTTTATTACTGACGTTACCGCAGGCCACGCCTTACTGGCGCGATCCGCGGTGGCAGTCAATAGTAAATTTGACAATAGCTGTCAAGTTTACTATTGACCTGGCCGAATTGAATTCATCACATCAATCTTGGTCCGGGGCAATAATTGGAAGCCACTTTTGTTCGGGCTCATAATGCACGGCCCAAAAAAGTGGTACATTATCTGGCCGTGTATTACATAAGTATTTATGTTAATTGGCTCCATACACTCTAGCGCCTCTAGCACCGATTTCATACGCGGTACCATGGCGGTAGCCGTCATTCCGCTTAGGCATGCTCTTGATAATGGGCCATCAATACCTCATGACCCATCATACAGGATACAACTATGCGTTAAAGGGAGAAAGGGCCTACTTTTATCTCATCCGCATAAGTACTGCCGCCGTGATGGTAGTTTGTGTTCGTCGTCATTTAAGTAGAGGAACCTTTACATGTGGCCTGCCAAGCAGAATTTCGCAACGGAATTCTGCCTGTGGGTAGCTATATGACCGACTGCAATGGATAATACGTACATGCCATACCATGCCACGACGACCGAGAGCCCCAGCTAGCACGATAGCTTTTATCGTCAAGTTTTATGGCGAAAATGTACTGAACCGTCACGTAAAACTTGACACTAAAACCTATCGCGCTATTAGGACCTGCACGGCTATCACAAGACGGCACGCGAGCTCTCTCGATTTTTCTCGCACTATCTGTCTCTCTCTTATTAGAAAACTTAGAAAGAGATGTATAGTGGGAGAAAAATCGAGAGAGCTCGCGCGCCGTCTTGTGATAGCCGTGCTGTGGCGACAAAACATATAATCCTACTAAATAATGTTTCCTCACGACTGTGAATGTATGACTATATTTGTAGCAAAATTGATCAGGAATATGGATTCCAATTGAGGTAGGCCGACGACCCACATAGCCTGTTCACACAGATGTTACAATAGCTACAAAAATGACTCCTTATCAGTGGCAGTTTATCGAACATAATTTATATACATATGTATAGGTGTATAAACCGTTAACTGTTGTATTGTTTACAGGAAGAACAGAACGTTTATTTTGGTTCCCGATTTTGAGTCAAGAAAGCATTCGAAAGTAACTACTTATACTAGAGACATGACCCAATAAAGAATAAAATGGTTCGCAGAAAGACAAATCTTTCACGTCGCACTCGGGTCGCTATAAAGAGAAGACGAGAGAGCGTTCGCAAAGCAGAGGCTCGAATATCAGAGGAGCTTACTCAAAGCTCAGCGACTTCAGACTTAGAACAAGATGCTATCTCCCAGACTTCAGAGACATTTACATCGAATTGTGCGCGTTTGTCTGCTACCAGAGAAAAAGACGCCATGCCACGGACATCGCAAACATTTACACCAAGTTCTGCAGGTTTGTCTACAAGTGGAAACGAAGACGCCATGTCACGGACTTCACAGAGATTTATACCAAATTCTGCAGGTTTGTCTGCAATCAGAGACGATGAAGTCATATCACAGGCTTCACAAACATTTACACCAAATTCGGCGCGTTTGTCCGCAAGCAGCGGTGAAGATGCCATGTCACGGCCTTCACAAACATTTAAACCAAGCTCGGCGCGTTTGTCCGCAAGCAGCGGCGAAAGCGCCATGTCACGGCCCTCACAAACATTTACACCAAACTCGGTCCATTTCTCCACAAGCAGCGGTGAAGACGCTGTGGCGCGAGCTTCGCAAACATTCACATCAAGCTCGGTGCATTTGTCTACAAGCAGAGACGAAGATGTCACATCACAAACATTTACACCAAGGTCGGCGCGTTTGATCGCAAGTAGCGGTGAAGACGCCATGTCACGGGCCTCACAAACATTCACACTAAGCTCGGCGCGTTTGTCCGCAAGCAGCAGTGAAGTTGCCACATCACAATCGTTACAAGCATTTACACCAAGCTTGGCGCGTTTGTCCGCAAGCAGCAGTGAAGACGCCGTTGCACAAGCTTCGCAAACATTTACACCAAGCTCGGCGCATTTCTTCGCAAGCAACGGTGAAGACGCTGTGTCGCAGGCTTCGCAAACATTTACACCAACCTCGGCGCATTTCTCCGCAAGCAACGGTGAAGATGAAGATGCTGCGTCACGAGCTTCGCAAACATTTACCCCAAGTTCGGTGCATTTCTTCATAAGCAGCAGTGAAGACGCTGTGGCGCGAGCTTCGCAAACATTTACACCAAGCTCGGCGCATTTCTTCGCAAGCAACGGTGAAGACGCTGTGTCGCAGGCTTCGCAAACATTTACACCAACCTCGGCGCATTTCTCCGCAAGCAACGGTGAAGATGAAGATGCTGCGTCACGAGCTTCGCAAACATTTACCCCAAGTTCGGTGCATTTCTCCATAAGCAGCAGTGAAGACGCTGTGGCGCAGGCTTCGCAAACATTTACACCAACCTCGGCGCATTTCTCCGCAAGCAACGGTGAAGATGAAGATGCTGCGTCACGAGCTTCGCAAACATTTACCCCAAGTTCGGTGCATTTCTCCATAAGCAGCAGTGAAGACGCTGTGGCGCGAGCTTCGCAAACATTTACACCAAGCTCGGCGCCTTTGTCTACAAGCAGAGACGAAGACATCATATCACAAACGTTTACACCTAGCTCGGCGCGTTTGTTCGCAAGCAGCGGTGAAGACGCCATGTCACAAGCTTCGCAAACATTTATACCAAGTTCGGCGCGTTTGTCCGCAGGCAGCGGTGTAGTCGCCATGTCACAGGTTTCGCAGACATTTGCACCGAGCCCGGTGCCTTTCTCCGCAAGCGGCGATGAAGATGCCATGTCACGGGCTTCGCAGACATTTACACCAAGCTCCGCACATTTTAATGAAGAAGAAAACCTCATACAACTTCGATGGGATCAAATAGAAAATAGTGGTTTTGCCTACTTACCTAATATTAATTACCAAGAATTTGCCTCAGTTGGGAGAATGGTTAATGTTTGCGGTAATTGTCAAGCTTTGAAGTGGGCAAAAGAATCGATGGGATTCTGTTGTTCAGGTGGCAAAGTTCGTTTTGATTTATTTTCAAATCCGCCTGAACTTATAAAGTCACTTTTGAATGGAGAACATCCATTATCACAACAATTTCTAGCCAATATTCGTACATATAATGCCGCTTTTCAAATGACGTCTTTTGGTGCAAAACAGGTGATACACGGGACATTTATGCCTACCTTTAAAGTGCAAGGACAAGTGTATCACCTAATAGGATCTTTATTGCCCGAAGAAAATCCTAAATTTTTGCAAATTTATTTTGTTTCCGATTACCAAGAGCAGGCTAATATCAGGAACCAACACTTCACAAATTTAAACTCCGGTCTCATATTTGATCTTCAGGAGATGCTTCATCAGTCTAACCATTACTTGTCCGATTTTAAGGCCGCATTGGAATCTATACCTCCTGATCAGCAGGAGGAGTACAAATTTGTTATAAGTGCTGATAAACGACCTCCTACAGAACACCGCGGTCGCTACAACCCTCCTTCTACCAACGAAGTAGCTGTTGTTCTGGTAGACCAACAGTGCGACAAACGTGATATTGTCTTACGTGCACGAGATAACCGTCTGAAACGTATAAGTGAAACCCATCGTTCTTACGATTCATTACAATATCCGCTTATTTACTGTCGCGGTGAAGATGGTTATAACTTTGCAATACGACAACTTGATCCTACCACTGGGGCAATACGAAACGACAAAAAAGCCACGGCGCTACAATTTTACTGCTACCTTTTGCAGGTCCGACTAAACAGATTTACGTATTTACAACGTTTTCGCGGTCTATTTTCTCAATTCATTGTTGACATGTACGCAAAAATCGAAACTGAGCGTTTAGTTTATATCCGCACTCATCAAAGGCAGTTACGAGCTGAGAATTATGCAGATCTCCAAGATGCACTGCAAAATGATACTAATTCCGAGAACATGGGGCGCTTGGTAATTTTACCTTCAAGCTTCATCGGAAGTCCACGTAACATGCACGAGCAAGTGCAAGACGCACTTTCGTATGTTCGCAAATATGGTAAGCCAGACTTATTTATCACTGCTACTACAAATCCTAAATGGAATGAAATAACTCAAGAGCTGCTGCCAGGTCAAGTTCTGTATGACCGACACGACTTAATAAGTAGAGTTTTTCATTTAAAACTTAAATTATTAATTAATTTACTCACAAAAGAAAAAATGTATGGCGCATCTTTGTGCTTTACATATAACATTGAATGGCAAAAGCGAGGACTACCACACGCTCATATACTTTTATGGCTTAAAGAAAAAATACGTCCCCATGACGTAGATAAAGTAATAAGCGCAGAAATACCAAATCCCATTTCAGATCCTGCTTTACACGCAATTGTGAAGCAACACATGATTCACGGACCTTGTGGCCCTTTAAACAATAGCTCTCCTTGCATGCAGGACGGACGATGTGTTAAAAAATTTCCGAAAAGCCTACTACAAGAGACAATTACAGGTGAAGATGGTTATCCTAAATACCGGCGACGTGCTCCAGACCATGGAGGGTTTACTGCAATGCTACGGTTGTTGGAAGTAGACAATCGGTGGGTTGTACCATTCTCACCTGTATTGTCGAGAACGTTTCAGGGTCATGTAAACGTGGAACTGTGTAACAGTATAAAATCGATTAAATACATTTTCAAGTATGTAAATAAAGGAACCGATCAGGCTACGCTTGCTACAAGTAATGACCGTGACGAAGTAACCAGATTCCAAACGGGGCGTTACATTAGTTCCTCGGAAGCAGCATGGCGGATATTCAGTTTTCCGATTTTTGAACGATTTCCGCCTGTGATACACCTAAACGTTCACGTAGAAGGTGGGCAACGTATTTATTTCAATACAAACAATTTAACAGAACAGTTAGAGAATCCCAGGCAAACAACATTAACGGCATTCTTTTCGTTATGCGAGGCAGACGATTTTGCAAAAACATTGCTTTATGACGAAGTTCCATCGTACTATACGTATGACAAACAACACGGATTGTTTACACGCCGGCGACGTGGAACGCCTGTTGAAAATTTTCCCTCCATCATGAGAGAACACGTTATTGGAAGGGTGTACACCGTGCACCCCAATAACGCAGAATGTTTTTATGTGCGGTTGCTTTTGCACAATGTTAGAGGACCGACGTCTTTTTCAGATTTAAAAATTTTCAATGGCACCGAGTACCCGACTTTCCAGGCAGCTTGTCGGGCTCGCGGACTATTGGACGATGACCAGCATTGGGACGAAGCTCTATCAGAAGCATCACTTGGTGATAGTCCACATCGTTTACGACAGTTGTTTGCCGTGATGTTAGTTTTTTGCGGGATTTCCGACGCCAATCACCTGTGGCTAAAATACCAAAACTACTTGGCAGAGGACTATTTACGCACATCAGGTCCTGAAACTCATCACGAGCTCGATGACCGCATGCGCAATATCAAATTAAACTGTTGTTTGTGTGACTTGCAAGAAATTGTCATCTCAATTGGCGGCCACCCGTTACCACACTACGGTCTGCCTGAGCCTGACCTGAATGAAACCGACACTCATAGAGAATACGCAACCGAAGTTAATTATAACTTCGCAGAACTTACTGTTGCTCTTGAAGCGGTTTCAAGCCTCACAACAGAACAAAAAGGAGTTTTTGATATAATATTCCAAAGTGTTTCAAATGCATCCGGAGGATTGTATTTTTTGGATGCCCCGGGAGGCACAGGAAAGACTTTTTTGACGAAACTCATTCTTGCACAAGTTCGAATCCAAGGTCAAATTGCCTTAGCTGTGGCATCATCTGGAATTGCGGCCACGTTACTGCCCGGAGGAAAAACTGCACATTCCATGCTAAAAATTCCCATACAATTAGATGTCACTGAAACTCCCGTCTGCGACATTTCGCGCAATTGTGAAAAGGCTAAAGTATTGCGTGACAGTGTACTAATTGTATGGGATGAGTGCACAATGGCGCATCGCAAAGCAATTGAAGCAGTAAATAGAACGCTTCAAGACATACG
This sequence comes from Epinotia brunnichana, assembly GCA_963854355.1. Taxonomy (NCBI): domain Eukaryota; kingdom Metazoa; phylum Arthropoda; class Insecta; order Lepidoptera; family Tortricidae; genus Epinotia; species Epinotia brunnichana. The sequence goes on along the minus strand of OY977935.1, from coordinate 52,083,018 downwards.
CCAAAATAACCAACTCATGGGCGGGCTTACTGTACTCTTCTGTGGAGATTTTCGCCAAACATTACCAGTCGTAACCCGTGGAACGAGAGCGGATGAAGTGAATGCTTGCTTTAAAAAATCTGATCTGTGGCCATATGTTAACAAATTAAATTTAACAACCAATATGCGAGCTCTACTGGGGGGAAATATAAATGCTCAACAGTTCTCCGAATTGTTGCTAAGCATAGGCGAAGGCAGATATCCCGTAGTAGAAGGCAAAATAACTTTAACAAACGACATATGTAAATTGGTATCCAATCTCAACGAACTTATTTCGTCGGTGTATGGCGACCCACATGACATAATAAATCAGGAGAACAGCTGGCTTTGCGAGCGAGCCATTCTTACGCCTCGGAATGATCAGGCGACAACAATCAACTCAAACATAATGGAAAAAGTTGAAGGGCAGTTCCACACTTATACCTCGATAAACCGAGTAATCGATCGAGAAGAGGCTACAACGTACCCGGTAGAATTTTTAAACTCATTATCAGCGTCTGGTCTCCCAGCGCATGAACTCAAACTCAAAATAGGCGTACCTATCATTTTAATGCGAAATTTAAGCCCCCCAAAATTATGCAACGGAACGCGTTTAAAAGTAGTTGCGTTACAGAGGAACGTAATCGAAGCGGAAATACTTACCGGTTGCGGTGCAGGAGAATGTGTTTTTATTCCGCGCATTCCAATAATTCCCAATAATTACCCATTTCAATTTAAACGGATTCAACTGCCTGTTAGTGTTGCTTTTGCCATGACCATCAACAAGGCCCAGGGCCAGACATTGCGCAAAGCAGGCATAGATCTCACTAGCAGCTGTTTCTCGCACGGTCAACTCTACGTTGCTCTCTCTCGAGTCAGCGATGCCGCTGATGTATGTGTTTACACACCGGAGAATAAAACTTCTAACATAGTTTATCAAGAAGTTTTGCACTAAATAATTTATGCCGTACCTACTAAGTAACTCAGCGAACATACCGTCTCAGATTCATCATTGTCATTAATAGTGTACCGTCAAATTATGTAAATTATATATGTTTCGGAACACTTCCCGTGTGTAAATGCACGGTAATTAGGGGTTGATGGCGCCACAGGGGCCGTGAATCATGTTCGTAATTACAATAACATGTAGATCTGATACACATGTGATATCATCTATCTGTATGGTCCATATAAAAATGTGTAGTCAGGTAGGTAAACGTGGCAAGCTTCGGTTTTGCCATTCAATAGTAAAAGCATAAATTATTCCCAAAAAACGTAACAATGTCTAACAATGTAATTCATCATTCATCAAGTGACTGCATTTTTACAAGCTTTTATTTAACTTGCACTTTAGACCAAGCGTTTAACTCAGATGGTCCCTGATCGGCGCGCGGCACAAGCGGGGAGACGTCAAAGGGTGTAGGGCGGTTAGTGGGCGGCAAGTCCTTACTTTTTGACGTCACCCCTGCTACTTTGCAGCATCAGCAGCGTCCACGCGCCGTCTGAGTTAAACGGTAGGGTATCTATAGTACCTAAGTAATATATAATGTTAATTTGTGTACATCAAATATGATCAACTTACAGAAGTATTTTTTTAACTAATGATACCTAATATATATATATATATATATATATATAAAGTTAGTCTGATGACGGAAACGGGAGGCCTTACCCTTAGAGACAACTACAAAAGGTAGTTTAAAAAAAATACACGTCTATTTAGACGTCAATCCGTCGTGTAGTCAATATTTATAACTAGTGGCCTTTTTAAAGTGTTGCTTGGACTGATCAAATTGTAACTTACCGACAAGCTTTACTGGTCATGATATCGATGATTTTCATAACAACTATCTGATAATGCTACGAATAATACGGTTTCCCAACCAAACTTATGTTCCTTACAATGTTGCGGCGAGAAATTGATGACTGTGTAAATAAATATTCGGACAGCAATATGTTAACCGTGTCTTAAAACAAAAAAAAATTTGAGAGTAACACGTTTATTTTTAGGCTGTATATTGATAGATATGTGTACCTAAGACATTATGTAGATGACACTACTGCCTACTTGCTAAATGTTATATAATTTTTATATTTTTTAATTAATTGTTTTAGTAGAAGCAAACGTGTCACTACCCACCACGTGGTTGCATGTACATGGCATGATTAAATACTAATGTGAAGACATACAGTCTTTCATACTAATAAGTAATAAAAAACTGTTACGTTGTACAATTCAAATCTAAAAATGCTGATTCGACTTTTAAATTAGATCATAGCATGCGAAACCCATAATTTGTAGATAAGGATGTAGATATGTCTTTTATAATGATTATACCTTTTTTTACAAATTGTTCTATTTTTTATAGGCACATATAGTTAAACTCAGTTTTATACAGATCCGTTAAAAGCCGTCAATTTCTGTAAATAAGTAAAGTAAAAATAATATTGACTTATTAAAATTTACACCGACATTAGATATAACGGATTTAAGTAAAACTTGAACGCATAGTTGCGTCCTGTATGCTGAGCTGGCCATAATCCGACAATTCGACCGAAGTTCTGTATAAATTTTATACAGAACTTCGGTCGAATTGTCGGAATACTATAAAACCTGTCACAAGCTAACGCGACCTGCGGTGGCGGCCAATTGTTTACTATGATAATTAATGTTTCAGACACACGCGGCCTTGATTATCATAGTAGCTATACATCTGGCCGCCACCACAAGCCGCGCTTATTTTAGGCAGGCCTAATGAATAATCAATAAGTAGGTACCTATGTCCTCCATGGTCCAAAGAGAAGGAACACATTTAATCCTACGCAAACGAAGTCGCGGGTACAGCTAGTTGCAAATATATATATAAGGTACCGTCGCCTTATAAGGCCCACCTTAGTTTCAAAGCCTTGTAAAATAATTACAGTATGATTAATAAAGAAAAGCCATTCATAGGACTGCTTATGATTTATTTAACAAACGAAATATTAAAAAAATACTTTGATGTTATTTGAGTTAGAACTGAAAAAACCTATTTAAAAAATGATGCTAGTGCTGGGCTATCTTAGGCACCCGGTCTCCTAATAAGGCCCGTTATAATAGTATTTTATGCAACTGTTGTATAAGAAGGGTCTTAAAACGCGAGTGGCGTGGGTTGCGATGCGAGCCTTGGCGAGCATCGCAATTAAAGACGCCATGAGCGTTTTTAGACCAGTTATACACCGTTGCATACAATACTTTTTCTACGACAAATTTTAAATAAATAGCAGACTACAGAATAGTTAACTTTTCAGGCAGCAAGTTTTCTATTCGTACTTTTGCTACTCACGCAATTTCTTCAGGAGTGCAGTTATAAATTTCTTCGACCATTTTAAAAGGAACGTACACTTTTGTCTTCACAAACGTATTAATAGTTTAGGCCTAATAGTTTATTATCTTTCGTCTTTTCATTTTGAACTGTATTTTGGTGGGAAATCGGAAATGTGACAGCTTTTGCTTATGGTTTGTTTTGTTTTTAATTTGTTTGCACTTGCCATCCGAACCAAACCGAATCCGGACACGGGCCGAATTCGAACTGTTTATTTTTATAAATAATACCAAGAATTCATAAAACATGTAATTTAACACACAATAGATGATGATTTATTATTATTGTAGCAAATAATTTATAATATACAAATGTTAAATCGTAAATAAATACTTTTATTTCGAAATATTTGTTTATGAAGTTGGCACCACTGCAATATAGCGGCCGATTTAAAAAAAGTTAAACAGTGCTTTTAAGAAAAATGTATGAACCAAAAAAGTACGCTAAACAGTGCGTTTTTGGGCCATAGAGCATAGAGTTTTTCGATGACTTATTAGTGGTGTCATTGTATTTGAGCTACAGCCTATATAAATGACAGATAACGGTACAGGAGTAGAAAAATATTTTTTTCCTCCCAAATGTGTTGAAAAACGTCGTATGACACGCTTGAGCTTTGATAATTAGGTACATCCTCGGCTCTCTTATCACGCTCACCTGCGGTTCGCGTGACAATTCCGCCTCTGATGTAATGATCAACATAGCTCACTTGTATCACAATCAAAAAAAAAAAAAAACAAAAATATTTATTTGGTATCAAAAATTTGGTTTTTACAATTGTACGTGGCTGGCCCCTCCAGGTAAGTATGACAATACTTGTGTTAGGAGAAGCCACCCCTCCCATCCGGAGTTATGCAATGTACTATAAAACAATCGTTTAATTAATGTAAATATTTTTTTTGTTAAATTTATTTAGTAAAATATTGAACCTATCCCAAAATTATAGCCGTGGGCCATCTTAGGAGTATGAAAATGAAAAATTGCTATAATACGACAACAACTTTTTAAATTAGAAAAAATAACACATGTGTGAGATTCTTGTTATCAGTCTGTATCATGATATTTATAAATCGGTTCTTTATTCTAACATTATTTTTTTGACATACTTTTAGCTAGGGATACATTGGAGGGATACATTCTAAGTACATCATTAACACGAACTAGAGAGCCTAGCCGATTCGTTCGCTGGGCCTGTACTGTACTAAGATGGACCGAGAGTTTTCCCGTGAAGCAGCACTCGTGCAGCGCTGGGTTACTACCAGCGCGATGATGGAGACATCTTCGGTGGACGACCTGGCCAACCATTTACGAAGCTCGTTGGTCAAAGTATGTGACGCGGTCATGCCTAGGATAAAACGTCGCCCGGCCAGACGACAGGTCTACTGGTGGACACCGGAGGTTGCAGCATTGCGGGCAGAGTGCAACTCCGCACGCCGAGCTTATGTGCGGTCTCGAAGGCGCTACGGCTTAGACCTTACAATAGAGGAGCAACTGAGGGGCGTTTACCGGGAAAAACGGAAAGCTCTACAGGCTGCCATAAGTCAGTCCAAGGCTAGGGCGAGTGATGAAATTCTGGCCAGTTTGAGCCGGGACCCCTGGGGGCGTCCGTATAAAACAGCACGGAAGAAACTCCGAGTGCAAGGCCCCCCTGCGACAGAAACACTTCCTAAAGAAGTTTTGGATCGGGTCATGGGAGAACTATTCCCGGCATCCGTGGGACACGAGCCTCCTACGATGGCGCCTCCACTTCCCGCCGTTACTGAAAACGGAGTAGATTTTCCCCCAGTTAGGGATGGGGAAATGACCAAAGCCTTAGAACGACTCCGTAGAAGACGGACAGCCCCCGGGCCAGATGGCGTTCCAGGTCGGCTACTGTTTGCTGTGGCAGAAGCATGGGTAGACTGGATTCGGGAACTATTTAACAAGTGTCTGCGTACTGGCCAGTTCCCAACCCTATGGAAGACGGGTAGAGTTTGCTTAATTCCTAAAGAGGGACGCCCTCAAGGCCACCCCTCAGCATTTAGACCTATCGTGCTGCTGGACGAGGTGGGTAAACTTCTTGAGAAGATCTTGTCTGACCGCCTCGTTCGACATCTCGAGGAAGTAGGACCGAACCTTTCTAGTGTTCAGTTCGGCTTTCGGGCAGGCCGGTTTACTATTAACGCAATAGACTACCTGAAAGTTCTCTTCAAAGAAGCTACGGATGGAGATGTAATGCTGGCGGTCTCCCTAGACGTCAAAAATGCTTTCAACAGTCTCCCATTTGAAACGCTCAAGGAAGCCCTTCAGTACTTTAGAGTGTCTGTCTACCTGAGGACACTGCTGGGAAGTTACTTGGAAGACCGCTACGTTGCGTGGGAAGACGAAAGTGGATCAATGCTCCAGCGACAGGTTAAACTTGGCGTCCCACAGGGATCTGTTTTAGGTCCCACATTTTGGAACGTCGGTTTCGACTGGCTCTTGCGAGGCCCAGTCCTGCCGGCCATGAGTGTACTCGCTTACGCCGACGACACCCTCATCGCATGCAGAGGTCACTTCTATGAGGAGGCTGCCAGAAGAACCACGGTCGGGACATCACTTATGATCGACTGAATTCATCAGCTGGGTCTCAAGGTGTCCCTTCCAAAGACAGAAGCTCTCCTATTCCATGGTCCTAGGAAAGGCCCTCCTCGAAATGCCGGAATAAGGGTAAATGGGGAGGTAGTGACGCTGAAACCTCACAACAAGTATCTGGGTCTTATTCTAGACGGACGATGGAACTTTGGGGCACACTTTGCCAAGCTTGCTCCGAAGTTAATGTCTACAGCCGCTGCCCTTAGCCGGCTACTCCCCAACATCGGTGAGCCCAATGCCACGTGCAGGCTCCTGTATTCAAGGGTCATACTCTCATATGGGTTGATGCCCTCTCGGCGACAAATAAGACCCTACTCCGCAGACCTCAAAGGGCAATTTCGTTAAGGGCCATTCGAGGATATCGTACGGTATCATTTTCAGCGGCAACGATCCTGGCTGGGGACTCTCCTTGGGACCTCCAAGCACATGTGCTCGCTAAGGCCCATCAACATAGGGCTGAGAAAAGAGCGGCAGGGGAGTTCCTCGACCGGCAGGAGTTGGACCGCGTTCGAGCGTTTGCCCAGAACGAATCACTCCGCCAGTGGAAAGAGGAGTTGGGGTCTGCGGATTACGGCTTAGTAACAGTAGAGGCAGTACTGCCTCACTTAGAACGCTGGGTTGAGAGGCAGCATGGAACCCTGTCGTTCCATATGGTGCATATACTTACTAACCATGGCTACTTTGGTAAGTATCTGCATCGCATAGGGAGGGAATGCCATGAGTGTGGCGCGCCTGTGGACACGGCGCGTCACACTTTAGAAGAATGCATTGCGTGGAGGCCCCAACGGGCTGCTTTAGAAGCAGTGACGCGGTCGGACCTCTCATTGTCGGGTGTTATTAGGGCCATGCTTGACAATAAGGAAGCATGGAAGGCGATGGCCTCCTTCAGTGACCAGGTTATGTCGCAGAAGGAGGCCGCGGAGCGGGCACGCGAGAATGATCCCCTCGCGGATCCGCTCCGCCGGCGACGGGCGGGAGGCAGAGCCAGGCGCTACGCGCATTTACTCGTACTTCCTCCTCCGCCGTAGTGGGATGGTGCGGGGTTCGGGGGATACCCTGCAAAAATTAATCCCACTGGACTGAATGCGCTGACCTGGCGCGCAATGTCTGCGGCCCGCTTTTGATCTGACCTTAAACTATACACTTTACCTTCCAATACGAGTATGTAGCGAGTTATGTTCACTTTGCGGGTCATTTTTGAGAATAGTTATTATTTGTTGAGTACCAAACGTTTTAAAAAGGCATATAAAAGACGGTACAGGTCGTATTCAGCCAAATCAAATGGTATTTTTCTGTTGCAAACGCGACATTTTTGTATAAAAAGATTGCGTTTTCGGTGGCAAAATACATTTGCGATTCTGTTTAAAAAATATATTATGACGTTTAATTTTATGTAATTTGCAGTATCCTCAATTTGTATTTAATAATCAACCTTGATTTCAATTTAGTATTTTTTATTCCCCCATTTTTGAGAAAAGCACTATATTAGCCTCGGCTCGCAAGCTCGTCCGTTTAAACAAATACTCAGCCTGCATGTTCCTCCTTCCCGGCCACGGCAATAATGTACCTGCGTGTAGAACGGATTTTCTGAATGGTTATAGCCGTTGTGGGCTATATTTTATCCAATGGGTTTGCCTGCGTTCTTTGCAATACGCAGGCGAAACCGCGCGGGCAGCTAGTACGCAAACGAATACGTTAAAAGGGAATAAGAACTTTTGACGTCTTCGATTGCGTGGTTAATTTTGATGCTGACTGTACTCGTATCTTAATATTTGAAAAAAAAAGTGATGTAGGTTGGTCCCTATCTACAATGTTCGGTTTTTGGAATTATTCCTTTAAGTATCTACTAAAACAAAGCTTATAGCCAGATTTCAGGATTTTGTTTTGATTCTGTTGATTACCTACCAAAATGTACGGCATTTTTTTCATAACATCAAGTGATTGCATACTTGATTATATATTATACCTATGTGATATAAATTTCTACTTAATAATTCCACGCGATCCTGATTAAAAGTGTCTTGACACTCTTGACAGACGGATAGCGAAGGGTCCTATAAGGGTGTCTTTTTACACGACTGCGCAACGAAAAGGATGTTTTTTTCCTTTTGTGGTAGGAACCCTAAAAAACGTCTACTCAGTAGCGCTAGCGGGTACAATTATCTGTATGTTTTAATATCGTGTTAACAATATGTTCAGTTGTAATACAATTTTAACTACTTAACTGGAAGTTAGGAAGTATGAAAGTACGCAATCGCGTTTTCCGAGCGAGTCATTCATTCGTTTCTGTCAATAAGGATTCAAACAATAATTTCGAAACTACCTACCTACTTCATTTCCTAAAAAAAAAAATTACCTATCTTATACATATACCTCTACTGTACAGGGGCCCATTTCTCAAAATGTATTAGCCTAATAATACTAGTGTTTTGTCTAATTTTTTGGTTTTATTTACGAGACAAAACACTAATATTATTAGACTAATACGCTTTGAGAAATGGGCCCCTGATGTCCATTAAACATGTTAATCTCGTACGTACATAGGTATTAGATATCAAAAAAAATAATAGTTTCGAGGTTTTCGTAGGTAACAAGGTAAGTAAATAAAACGTCACAGTGCTCCACACTGGCACATTCAACATTAAATCATTGCAATAAAGGTGAGCAAATGGGTGTCAATCACTGAACATAGGTATCCCATTGTTAGTTAAAAAAAGATATAGGTATCTATATTTATTTATAGTATAGTTATGTATACTATTTTTATTTTATTTGTACTCTAGCTTGTAGTAAGTATTAATTTGCTATAGCATAGAGGCAAATATAATCTGTAATGTACTTAATCTCTGTACACATGTTAGGTAAGTAGGTATAGTTAGTTTATCTTTTAGTTTCTGATCTCGTCTCAATTGCTCAAAGGTTGACTGGAAGAGATCCCTTACAAGAATAAGTTCGCAATTGTACCAACTTAACCCATTTTGCCTGAATTTTCACCAATGTTGTGTGCAATCAGCTGCAGAGAAAATAGACTCCCTGCATACAAATTTTGTACAATAAAATATTTGCATAATACATATCTCCAATGTTTCCGAAAGTAACGTATATTTGTACGAGTACCTATATGTATTAGTAATTTAATCTATTGTATACCTAATTTAATTGATAGCAGTAAGCAACTTCGCAATACGTTTAGGTACATTAAAGAAATAAGTACTTAACTAGGTAGGTAGTTATTCTTATCATAGAATATTACTTATAGATAATATATGCGCATAACTACTGTATATGTATTATAAAATTATTCGGTTAATTAAGAAATTAACGTCATTGTACAAGAATCCAAAGAAAGACAGGTATATCTCTTGAAATGAAAGTTATTTAGCATACTTACGAATGTGCAATGTGCAATTCACCGGCTGCCTACAATCTAATAGTAGGTAGTTACTTTATTACTAAAGTAGTAAGCAGTACTACCTACTAACTCGCAATATAAAAACCAAACTTTAACAAAATAAGTGGTAGTTTTACAGATTTTTTGTAATACAACACACAAGAAACACTCACCGTTATTTAAAGATGCAACAGACTCGAAACTCAGCGAAGATGCTTTTCATACAACTTATTAAATCGTCACAATACAGCCAGCACTTGCGAATTAAGTATCTGGGAAGGGATCCAGAAATAGCCGTTGTAGTTCAAAATGTTTAGTCCTCGAACACGGGCAACACGAGTAAAATGACAGTGGCACGTAAAGTTTTTGACGTGTGGAGGTGGCGGGCGCTGAGCGTCGGTGCGAGACGTCGGTCTGTGCCCGCGCGCCGGAGGACTGTGCTGTCTGGCTGGACGGACGCTGACGCTCGCCGCTCGGCGCCGCGATCCTCGCGAGCTTTCGTCGGACACCCGTCCCGCTCGCGCAACCGGTCTCACACCCGCCTTGAAAAAATAAAGAGAGCCTCACGTTTCGGAGAAATATCAACCAAACCAAACAGCACCTTATTTATACCGCAGACAGGTAAGCGGCGACTTCTTTTACATTGCGCATTGACATCCTTATGGAAGAGAAGAGTGCCGCCACTGCGCCGAGTCGAGCATGCTACGGATTCTCGGCTGCTCAAACTATTTACCTACCTAACTAACTAGTCATTTTGACAGAGTAGACTCCGCTCTGCGTTCCTGAGTCTAAATATTTTCACGGATAAGATGCTCGATGGGTGCGGGTCTGCACATTAATAAACAGAATAATCACCCGATCCAAAGAGAACAGCTTTAGCACTGCGTTGATAATAAGGCGATCAAACAACATAAATATGGTATTTAAGCGCTCGACCTGTTATCACCACGAACAGCGCTTCTGGGTACCTAGTCAATTACCCGTTGTTTCTCTTTTTATTTCCATTAAAAATATTTAAGATCAATATTTACGATTCCAAAGTCAAGAAACTACGGTTCTGGCCGTCTGTTGACATAGGTCACCACTATTGTGAAGCTAAATAAACGTGTACCTACTGGCAAGCTACTGTAAGTATAAGATTCCTTCTCGTTTCATTTCCTGCCATCGAGTAGTAACGCGACGAGAGTTGGTCACTCACGAAGCACGCAGCGAGGTTTTAATTTTGCCCATTTTGCGCTAAAAGGTTATTGATACTTACTCGTAAAATCAGACACATTTTCTAAGTTTAAAAAAACCGAAGATAGGATAGAGTACCTGCAGTTGTCACCTTGCTGGCACCTTTTGGGTACCTACTTTGACTAATTTCAGTGCCTATTGAACCCAAAAAAATATCGCATGTATAGCATGTGTATAGGCATGTAGCTAAATGAACAAACTGCTAGATAAACTTTGAACACATTTTTCGTCTTAGTATATCTAGACTATACTAGTTATATCTCTATTATTCTCTATCTATACCTACCTACCTAACACAGAAGTAAACATCTCCGATGAGATAACTCTATTATAACGTTGGATAGAGGCGAATATTTAGGATGTTCTGTAAATGCTTATGTATTTAGGTATGTATATGAATTTCTGCATGTTCATCAAGATCATTCAGTTTAATATTTTTAAAAGTAATGAAGAAGTAAGTTGATAACTAATGTTTGTGAATTTTAAAATAAGTTTGTATGTAATTCCAAAATTTATTTCACCAATTACAGATTAGTTAGATTTCGTTTTTATTTTTTCTTTGCCAGCGGCACAGTCCGGGCATTTTTGTAAACCCCTCTAAATGGAGCAGCGAGGCGAGGCTTAGGGCAGGCAAGTAGTACTTTTCATGTGGAATACATTAGTAAAGGCCTGCACACACCGGTCGCGGGCGCGGGTCGGGCGCGCGGCCGACCCTCGCCCGCGACCGGTGTGCGGAGGCCTTTAATGTCTTGATAAGGGTATCCAAGCTAATGTATTTTACCTTGATTTCCGCAAAGCATTCTTAGGGTTCAACTCACGTTTTTTGCCAACTATTTCACAGGTTGTTAAAATATGGGTCTTTTTATCATACCCGATTGGGTATGATAAAAAGACCCATAATAAGTCATGGGTCAAGTCCACTGCTGTTCCTAATTGTTGTAAACGACCTCGCGAAGGACCTCCAGCATGCAAAATGCCTGTTATACGCCGATGACCTCAAGTTAAGGATGATTCACGCTAGAACGGGCCGTGTCCGGCCCGGGCCGTTTTCTAAGAAAAACGTCGGCGTTTTCACGCGGCCGAGCCATACGCATGCCCGCGGCCGGGCCGTGCCGACACCGAGCCGCTTCCGAGCCTTGGCCGTGGCTCGTCCTGGCTTCGGTATGGTTCAGCCACGCAAAAACGCTGACGTTTTTCTTAGAAAACGGCCCGGGCCCGTTCTAGCGTGAGTCATCCTTTAGTTGTATCTTGTATATTTAGAGCGAGAATCCGATTGCATTTCTATCCCTTTGAAGCATATCAAACAAACTTAAAAGAAGCAATTTGCCAAATAACGACGTACACCCGCCGCACGCATGTGATGTGTCCCATTAATTTTAACTACAACAGTCGAGAATCAACCTTTACGCTGAACAGTTTCAAGACCTTGGAGAGAAGTTTGACCGTGAGCTGACGTTCCGCGACCAAATCTACAGCCTCGCCAAAGAGTCGTAACTCGTATCGGTCGTTAGAATTAGAACTATTACCGTCAAACATGCCTACTTTGCTACTACCAGGGGGAACTTTGCCCAAGAAGCAAATTTTAAAATTTTCCTCTTGGGCAAAGTCCCCCCTGGTGGCAAAGTAGGCATGTTTGACGGTATATAATCTGTGGTATCGGAGGTTATGTTATGTGCTGAGAAACGTTGGGAACATTCCGGTCATAAAACTCATCTATACCTTACGGCTTTACTTAGTACCTACGGAGCAAATTAGAAGCCAGTGCTTGCGTTTGGGGCCTCAGTGAGGCCAATTAGGTATAAACTACCGAACGAGCGAGCGTAGCGAACGAAGTTCTATGCTTCAGCTGGGGCCGAAAATCGTTGGTGTGTCCGGTGTCCGATGTCCCTCTGTCCGGCTGTTCTCCTCTACATGCCGCATGTCCCGCTGTCCGGCTGTTCTTCTCTACAGGCCGCATGTCCCGCTGTCCGGCTGTTCTCCTCTACAGGCCGCATGTCCCGCTGTCCGGCTGTTCTCCTCTACAGGCCGCATGTCCCGCTGTCCGGCTGTTCTCCTCTACAGGCCGCATGTCCCGCTGTCCGGCTGTTCTCCTCTACAGGCCGCATGTCCCGCTGTCCGTCTGTTCTCCTCTACAGGCCGCATTTCTCAACCGATTCTCGTGAAATTTTTGATCAGGTACTAATTTTAAATTAATAGTTCTGGAAGCTGAATGGCTATTACCCATATACATAGTTACGAGTATGTAGGTACGCTACTAAGATTTTACTTGGTATCCTGAGTTTCAACTTCTTAGGCCGATTGTGCACTACAATGAATTCTACTGTCTGGCAGTCCGATTTTTTACGGTGCGATATTTTTTGTATTGAATGTTGGACGGTTAAATTACTTATAGTGCACAAACTACTATGTACATTTAATGGCGTGCCATATCGGACCGGACTGCCGGACAGTGTAGTGCACAATCGCCCTTAGAGGTACGCAGAAACTGTGAGCGGATAGCTACAGTGTGAAAGGTGCTTCAAAACAAAATGAGTAGCACGGACCTACACAATGTAGTTAACTGCGTGCCACCGACTAAATCACGCAGGCGACATAGGTACCTAGTACCTACTTACAGTACAACAGTTTTCTGACGGCCCAGCCCCGCTATTCTGTAACTTGTTTAAACCTCACCTCACTTCACCCACAAATATATCTTGACGCCACGGTTCGAAGTAACTACGCGCAATCAGGGGTCTAATTTTGTTAGGCGAGACGGGTGAAGTGAGGCGCATTAGCGGATTTCGAGTAACTTGTTTTTTAAACCTCACCTCACTCGTCACCCACTAATATATCTTGACGCCGCGATTCGTAGTAAATGAAAAGCACCACTTGAAGCGACACTGCCGCGAAAACACTCATCCTGAAGAAGGGCTCCCGAAGGTTTCGAAACATGTCACCCGTAGTGACATTTAATACTTACGTGAGTTTAACCGTGTAATTATTAGCTTTGTTTTGTAATATAATTTGCACCGATTCGCCATACAATTTGTTCGAGAAATCAGTGCAAATTATATTTCCTCAACTATACTAAGCAGGGTCTCCGCTGGCAATCTACTGGCAGAAGACGGCCAAGACGTCCTCGGAATATATAGGTATATGGAGGCGATCAGTTGAGAAAGAGGCTGGCTCAACTGGTCTCGCCTGGAAAGAGCTAGAAAAAGTCGCGTAAGATCGTGCAAAATGGTCTCTTCTGCGAGCCCTATGTCCCTAATGAGCGATAACAGGAATACATCATCATCATCATCCTAACTTTAATACTATGTATGAATTCATAATTTATTAAACATACAGCCTTGTCCAAAAGTATTGAGCACCCATGCGTTTTTCATACAAAAGTCAAACTATAAAAGGTGCATTTTACTAGCTTTTGACCGCAACTTCGTCCGCGTAGAACTTTTTATCGTCTTAGTATAATGATTGCTCTCCATACAAACTTTGAACTCTCTTTTAACCCGTTCAGGGGATAAATTTTATAAAACGTTGGAATTCATTTTCAACAAACAGTCTAAAACCGAAGTTACAAATCTCATACTTTAAAAATGTCTTGCTCTCTACACAAACTTTAAAGTCCCTTTTAACATTCTTAGGGTATGAACTCTGAAATTAGTTTTGTAGTCTTTTAACATGTATACAGGATAAGACAGAAGATAACAATCTCTTGCTTTCAAAATTTCTTGCTTTCCATTTCCATATAAACTTTGAACCCTCTTAGGGGTGGGATTTTCTAAAATGCTGAAAGTACTTTTTTGTATTTAATAAGTAATCTTTCTACAAAGTTTTAAACCTCTAATTAAAAAAAACCCTCATACAAACTTTGCACCCCTTTACATCCCCCCTAGGGATGGTCTTTTCCAAAACGCTGAAAGTATTTTTTTGTATTTAAATAAGTCATCTTTCTACAAAGCTTCAATTCTGTCTAGCTCAAAAAAAGTTCCCCCCATACAAACTTTGCACTCCTATTTAACCCCTTTAGGGGTGGAATTTCGAAAAATCCTTTCGTATTCCTAGCCCACGTTATAAAAGTAACCTACTGTGCAAAAATCAACTAACATTTGTAGTTTCGGCTGTTTATCTGACAGTAAGAGAGGCGCCTGCACGGGTATCACAAGACGGCCGCGACTTACTCTCGAGCTCTCTCGCACTATCCGTCCCTCTCTAATTAGACCACTTGGAAAGAGACGGATAGTGCGAGAGAGCTCGAGAGTATGTCGCGGCCGTCTTGTGATAGCCGTGCTGGACGCGAGAATGGGCAGGCTGTCTACAAAGAGATCCACTTTCGGATCAGGTGCGCAGGAGGCCGTTGAGCGAGCTGATTCTGTGCGTTGATGAGTCAGTCAATCAGTCAGTACTATAATATATTATACTTATTTTTTTATAAATATAAATTATAGAAAGTTGCATATATATATCGATCGGAACATTTTGACATTTATTGACGCTAAGGGAAATTCCGTGGCAAAAAATCCTTTATTGTAAAACTCGACTTTTTCTGGCTCCAATTTTCACACGCAAATAACTTATTTCAAAATGATATACATATTAATCATTTTTACATATTCAAACACTTATTATATTTTTCACTTCTCATGCTAGAAAAGTGTGTCATACATATTATATTAGACTTAGCAAGCAGTACATTTAGCCCCTAGGGAAAATATGTATACATATGTATGATATTAAAACATTTTAATTTGACCATTTTAACTTCACCGTATTAAATAAGCCGTATTAAAATACTAAGCAAGGATACTTCAAATGTAAATATTGTATATAATAATGAAATTATTCGAGAAGTTCCTTCCTAGGTGTAATAATAGACAATGGATTAAAATTTGATCAACATGCTAAACATATCATTGCTAATTCTTTGAAAGGCTTAAATATTATGAGATGTCTTGCCGGAATATCCTGGGGTGCTGACGCACAAATATTGTCTTTGTTGTATAAAACTCTTGTTAGAAGTCACTTTGACTATAGTTTTCTTGTACATATGAATACTGTTCATACACATAAATTGAAATTATTCAAAATAGGGCAATGCGAATAATATCAGGTGCAATGTGTTTCTTATATTTATTTGAAAAGGCCTATCGATTGATGTGCCACACGTGGACTAACATGTTTTTCTTTTTTTTGACATGTATGGGGTACCTACACCACTAAAATAATATTTTTTTAGTAATTTCATTACATAACTATGTATTTGCTAACAAAATACACCTACCCTCCAAATTTTATCAAAAAACACCTTATACTTTTCGAGTAAAATGCCTGTGACATACGGACGGGATGGATAGACGGGCAGACATGACGAAACTATAAGGGTTCCGTTTTTTTGCCATTTTGGCTACGGAACCCTAAAAGGACCCTCTAGGCATTGTACTGAGTAAGCTGGCGGTATTTCCTCATTGAACTGCAATGCTGATGACGAGAAAATCGCCAGCTCTTCGATTACCAGTTATGATTTATGATGCTCCTAATGCTGAAATAACTCTCGATTGTGTAAATTACTACAATTGAGGAGCTAAAACCTATAGTTATATTCAAAATGGAAACGCAGAAGCTTAAAAACCACTATCTTGAAATAACTTACAAAGTTGAGGAAAGCCTCGTTTTCGACCGTGGTTGTCTACTATGTCGCTGTACCGAATTGTTATGGATTGGTACTCATTAGACGCATAATTTCATGTTCTTTAATTCCCTAGTGTGTAACTTTTCGCTAGGATGCACCGTATAGAAGCTACGAGTGAGAAACCAAAAAAGGTCCCAGAATTTCGAGGATTTATGGCTGCCAAAAGTTGTCCCAAGACACATTTTTGATATGTGCTCGGTTGTATCGATGTTAACCATATTCAAAAAAAAACTTCTACACCACCTTTTGCAACAAAGAATTACTCTACAGACTGACCTGTATGGCTTATTTTAGACTCTTGTCATACAATCTACTATTACGTCTTCGTGTATTTTTGTAATCTCCATCTCCACTTATAATAAATCTCTAAATTAAAAAAAGAATCAGCCAGTTTGAAACTAAGCTTTGCGCGGTTCGAATGTTCTCAGCATCCCATGAACGGAAAAATATGAAACATTATATATAGGTACATTATTATTCTAGCTGCAACTTAGGATAGTTTTTATCCGACTGCGACAGTAAATTAATTTTCCGAAATATACGACTTCATTTAATTTTTCATTTATTTTTATTGAAATCAAACGCTGCTCCAACTGTCAGCTATAAGAACCGTCAAATTTTCGTCAAAATGGCGGAATTGCTTTGCCTTTCACTTATTGATAATTTAAATCCCGTCTACGATAGACCTTTACGAGACAAATGCTAAAATATAAACCATAAAAAAATATTCGATTCTGATATGAGAACTTATATGCGCAAATGTCGTTTTATGTCGTAATTTCAATAAATGAAATCAACAAATTTGAACAATATAATTAACACGAATTTGTTTTTTTTGAATGACAATGGCACGCGCTCGGCGCATTCAGCCAAAGTACCTGCGGCGCTACCACGAAAACCGATACTCAATGTTCATATATTTGCATCCCTGTCACTCGAGTATGGTTAGTGCGATAGAGATAGAGATACCCGAATATTTTCGAATTCCGAAGTTCGTGGTTATAGCTCAGGAATCGAAAATATGGTAAATACCTAATCATAATGTATTTTTTCGAAAAAGAATTTAAAATAAATATAGTCAAATGGAGAAAAAAACAAAGCAAGAGGTTATATAGGTAATGATTAAGTTATAAGAGTCCAAAGTTTTAAGAGAGGGTATGTTCTGTCCCTTTTCTGCAAAACGCACCTTCATATGAAACGATTGTTTTTTACTATGACGCTCGAGTATATTGACGTCACAGTCCCTCATCGTTTTCTCACTCTAACAAGCGACATTAAAACGGATGTAGCTTCATAATTTTTTGAGATATTTGAATGGGAGTTTCATTATCTTCTATCTATTTATACATAATAAATGCCTATGTCCTGACTGACTTATTCACTCAATCACTCACTCACTCATCAACGCACAGCCGAAACTACTAATCTTAGAGAGTTGAGTTTTGCACAGTATGTTGCTTTTATAACGTGGGCTAGGGATAAAAAGGGATTTTTGAAAATTCTACCCCTAAGGGGGTAAAATGGGGGTGCAAAGTTTGTATGGGAGAACCTTTTTTTTTTGAGCTATAGACTTAAACTTTGTAGAAAAAATAGTTATTAGAATACAAATGAACCACTTTCAGCGTTTTGGAAAATTCCACCCCTACGGGGGTAAAATAGGGGTGCAAGGTTTGTATGGGGGAAACATTTTTTTTTAAATAGAGACTTAAAACTTTGTAGAAAGATCAGTCATTAGAATACAAATAAAGAACTTTCAGGGTTTTAGAAAATTCTACCCCTAAAGGGGTAAATAATAATAATAATAATAATAATAAAACGACGACGTCGTCTGTACGACGACGCTTTCAGGGGCCCATCTAATGAGCGGCTAGTCACCGCCTGCCTCGATAACTTTGTGTATAACAATGTTATGGCAGGTGTCCGGACCTTTTTGCAATAGCCCAGTTTCATAATCCACCCAAATCTCATCACCATAGAACCCGTTCTCTATCCATATAACCCACAATAGTCCCAACGCCTGTTGGAACCGGTTCACGGGTATCTACCGATGTACCAGTGAATGGGTTCTAGCAGGTGTATTACATTACATTAAACTTCGTCTCCAAAGGGCCTCTACGTGTTGGATCTATATCCCCACGCACGCCTTCCAAAGGACCGGGCTTTGTCCCGTGAATTTAAACAGGAGATACATAATAATAATAATAACACGCCTTCCAAAGGACCGGGCTTTGTCCCGTGAATTTAAACAGGAGATACATAATAATAAAGTTCTTTATTGACAGGCAATAGACCCATAAATCAAAAATTGCATAAAAAGTAAACAGTAAAAGTAAAAAGTCAAATTGTATAAGCGTAAAGATAAAATTAAATAAAACCTTAAATTTTTATAATAACCTAATTATGTTTAGGCAGTCACAACCGAAAAGACCTACTTCCTGTTCCTTTCGTGATGCACGGAAATCCAACGATTGTAGATCGGGTTACTCAGATACCCGGACAGCTCACGGAGGATACTGTTGTCCGACGTTCGGATGTGGCTCCAGAAGGAAGCTATGCGGGAGCGTATGATGGCAAAGAAGTCCGGCACTTTAGCCTCGGCAAACATGCTCGATGCGCTGCAGTATCTTGGCAGTTTCATTAGAATACGGTATGCATCATTATACTGCACTCTAATTTTGCTCATCGCGCGTTTCGTGAATCTGCTCCAGAGTTGACATGTATAGAAACATAGACAATATGCCCTAAACAATGTCACCTTCACTTCATCACTACAACGCGCGAACCTGCGAGCGAGCATGTTGCACCGCACGGCCAACGCCCTGCGCTCCCGTTCAATGTCGTCGTCATCAACAAGACCCTCCGTAAGTATGTGTCCGAGGTATCTGAATCTTTCCACCCTTTCCACCTGCGCTCCGTCCAAATATACTGGCGGGACTCTGGCCGGACCCCTTCCAGCCTTAAATACCAACAATTTGGTTTTGCCAACGTTATACTGCAACCCATGGTTACGAACATATTGCTCGCAAATGGACAGCAGCTTTCTGAGGCCTCTGATAGATGGGCTGAGAAGAACCATGTCATCTGCGTAACTAAAATTATTAGTGCATGTAGTACCAATGTGGCAGCCCACTCTGGATCTTCTCAACTCAACAATCAGGTCGTTAATGTAGAGACTGAAGAGGTCCGGCGAGGTCAGCCCTCCTTGGCGAACTCCACACTCTAATCTAAATTCATTAGAGGTTGTGTCACCCCATCTCACACAGTTGGACTGGTTTTCATACCAGTACCTCAACAGATTCACGATTTTTGAGGGTACATTACTTGCAACGAGTTTCTTCCATAGCAACTTCAAGTTAACTAGGTCAAAAGCTCGACTGAGGTCCAGGAAACATGCGTACACCGATGAGTCCCGAGCCACGTAGTAGTTTACTGTACTTTTAAGGCTAAAAATCGCTGAATCTGTTGAGAGACCAGGACGAAAACCAAACTGCGCATCGTCTATACTGATACTGCGCTGCAGATCCGGGTGAATTAACCTCTCCAGTATTTTCCCGAGAATTGTACCTAAGGAAATTGGTCTGTAATTCTTAATACTAGAAAGATCCCCGGTTTTATTTTTAGGAACTGGAACTACCACAGTCTTTATTAATTTCTTTGGTAAGTAACTAAGATTAATGCACCTATTATACAACTCGGCCAATAAGGTAAATAAATGGTCACCGGCGTAAAATATATGCTCCACACTCAGCCCGTCAAAGCCCGGAGACTTACCCCGTTTCATGGACCTAACAATGTTAGCCACTTTTTCAGGCGTGAAGTAGGAGTGGTCTGCTTTGTCTGAGGGCGAGCCGTAAGTCACGAAAGGATCGCCACGCGCGGCACATGCCGGGAGCGGTTCAACACTGAAGTGATGCGAGAACAATTCGGCAATTTCTTTTGTATTATGAACGCCTTCGATGCTGACAGGAACACTTGTCTTGGGATTAAGTTTTTTTGGTATCCTTCCAAAACTTACCAAAGTTCCTGTCAGCTCGATGGCTAGCTAGTATATTCATACGTATTGTGTCTTCGTTGTTCTGGCACCACCTCAGTTTGTTTTTAAAAGCTTTACGGCTGTGAACCATTTTCTCGAATGACTCCCCGGCACACGGTCTGCCGCACGCATCCCACCAGCTGAAGCATTGCTTAGCCCACTCATGGCTTTCTCTCACATGGTAGTTCCAGCCCAACACTGTCTTCGCTGGTTTCCGTGTAACGCGACAGGCATTTGCACTCGAAACGGCTGCTATTTGCAGCGACGATACGATCTTGTCATAAAAAATATCGATAAAATAAAGATGTTCCTTACAAGAGAACTGCAAACAGTTTTTACAATAAATGTTGTGACTTCCCGTTTTAATATTTCTTAATCTAGTATCGCAGTGCATAGCATAAGCGTTGATTTGATTTAGGTCTCTTGTACCCCATCGGATTCCGTTATGTGAGCTGAGTTTACTGTCGATCACTTCCTTGTTAGTAACCATACTCAATTCACACGTCACGGACACCGGAAAATGGTCGGACCAGTATACACCATAGTTCACGCGAACAGATGTTATTGTGTCCCGCGCCGCTCGTGTCGTCACGCAGTGATCTAGCCATCGCCTGGAGTGATGAGCATCACTCACAAATGTGTATGTGTCCTCGGGTAATATCTCCACATCCGCGCACTGCAGTGAATGCTCCGCACAGAAGGCCTGAAGCTCCAACCCAAACCTTGTGCCAGGGTGAGCGTTGTAGTCGCCCAGTACATAAACCGCTTCAGCGTCACTGTCGGCCGTGGCGGCTGCCACACTAGCGAGACAGTCAGTGAATTCGGTCAGGTTTTCCCCCTTATCGACAGGTAAATATACACTGAAGACCATGATGTGACTACCGTCCAGGCTAATTTGTATTGCAGCAACCCGATCTCCCGCGCACTCCACTATCGATACTTTTTGAAACTTAGATTTCCTCCATAGTAATGCTAAACCTCCGTACGGACGACCTCTGAGTACACCTAACGACGTGTCCACCGATGATTTGGCGTGACACTCAAAGTCATCGCTTATCTCGTTTACGAAGCCCAGGTCATGGGGAAGAAGCCAGGTCTCCTGAAGTGCCACGATGTCAGCATTCAAGCATAACTTTCTTATTTGGTCTGCAGATCTTTTTATAGATTTACAGTTAAACGTGACCATCACAATGGGGTAAAATAGAGTGCAAAGTTTGTATGGGAAAAACTACTTTTTTTTAAATAGAGACTTAAAACTTTGTAGAGAAATTATTCATTAGAATACAAATAAAGTACCTAGATTCAGTGTTTTAAAAAAATCTACCCCTAAGGGGGTAAAATAGGGGTGCAAATTTTGTATGGGGGAAACAATATTTTTTTTAAATAGAGACTTAAAACTTTGTAGAAAGATTAGTCATCAGAATACAAATTAAGTACTTTCAGCGTTTTAGAAAATTTTACCCCTAAAAATAGGGGGCTAAAATAGGGGTGCAAAGTTTGTATGTGGGAAACTATTTTTTTTAGCTAGAGTCCTAAAACTTTGTGGAAAGATTATTTAAATACAAAGAAAGTACTTTCAGCGTTTTAGAAAACTTCACCCCTAAGGGGGTCAAATAGGGTGCAAAGTTTGTATGGGAAAAACATATTTTTTTTTAATAGAGACTTAAAATTTTGACGAAAAATTACTTATTAGAACATGAAAAATACTACATTCGGCGTTTTACAAAAATCATTCCCTAAGGGGGTTAAAAAAGGGTGCAAGGTTTGTATGGGGAACACTTTTTCTGAGCTAGACACTTTAAACTTTGTAGAAAGATTACTTATAAAAATACAAAAAAAAAGACTTTCAGCGTTTTGAAAAAATCTATCCCTAAGGGGGATAAAAAGGGGTGCAAAGTTTTTATCAGGGAAAGTTTATGTTTTTGAGTTAGAGACTTGAAACTTTGTAGAAAGATTACTTATTAAAATACAAAAAAAGAACACAAATCGTTTTAGAAAATTCCACCCCTAATAGGGTTAAAAAGGAGAGCAAGCTTTGCATGGGCAACACTTTTTTTTGAGTTAGACTTAAAACTTTGCAAAAAGATTACTTATTAGAATACTAAAAAAGATCTTTCAGCGTTTTAGAAAACTCCATCCCTAAGGGGATCCTTAAGATCCTTAAGAAGGGTAGCCAGTGTTGTGTGGGAAAAACTTTTTTTTTTACTAGACTTAAAACTATTCAAAATGTTACTTATTAAAATTAATAATAAAGTACTTTCAGAGTTTTAGAAAATTCCACCCCTAAGGGGGTTAAGAAAGCTTTGTATGGGCAACACTTTTTTTGAGCTAGAGACTTAAAAGTTTACGAAAAAAGTTCTTTCAGCGATTAGAAAAATTCAACCTCTAAGGGGGTTTAAAAGGGGGTTCAAATTTTAAATGGCGAGCAATAAAATTTTAAAGTGTGAGTAAGAGATTTTTAACTTCGGTCTTATTCTGTACGTTAAAAGACTACAAAACTGATTTCAGAGTTTTTCCAAATTCATCCCCTAAGAGTGTTAAAATTGGTTCAAAGTTTGAGTATTTCAAGGCATTTTTAAAGTATGAGATTTTTAACTTTGGTTTTAGACTGTTTGTTCACAAACTAGAAAATGAACATCAACTTTTTTTTTAATTATCCCCTAAAAGAGGGTTCAAATTTTGTATTGAGAGAAATCATTTTCTAAGACGATAAAAAGTTCTACGCGGACGAAGTCGCGGGCAACAGCTAGTTCATAAATAATACCTTATAAATTTATAAGTTACAAAGGAAAAAGTGGGGGTTCTATACTTTTGGCCAAGGCTGTACCTACATTCAACAGCGATATCTATAAATAATAAAAACATAAAGAACTACAAGCCTACCAGTTCGGCGCCAGAACAGTTCGCTAGTTAAAGGTAAAAAACAAACTGTTTTATAACTGGTGTAATGCAAAAGTGAATCGACATTGAAGGATGGATAAATTCTACATATACCTATAGAGGATATCCTTTAATAGGATTTAAGAGTGGCGAGCGGTTTGCGGGTGCTCCGAGTTTATTTTAAGCCCTGTGGTGCTGAGTGCTTTGCCGTGTCGTGACTACGGATCCCCGGCCGCGCCGCCACATCTCGCCCGTTTGCCTCGTGCCTCGTTTTGCTAAACCCCTCCTGCACAGCTAGCAAACGACACAAGAAAAGGCTCCACCGAGAAACATTTTAGCATTGCACGTGCCTGTTTGTGCTTTCCGGCTTGTGGACACAATGTGGTAGTACAGGTAGTGGTAATATAACCACTCTTCATGAGGTTCGCGTGTCGCTGGTCGCACCGAACCAACACCTCCATAACACCACCGCGCCAGCCAGAACATCTCGGTTAACGCCACACCGCAGCCCAGAGGCGTATTTAAAGATTTGGCGCCCCGGGCCCGTAAGTTTTTGCTGCCCCTTCCTTGCAAGGCGGCAAAACTTACAAAATACAGTTTACGCCATACAATTTAATATAGCCATAAAAAAAAAAATTAACACAACTAAAAAACACAATGGCATACATGATCGAATCGCAACATTTTAGAATTGTTATCGCCACTATTATTCTCCACTTATAATAAATCTCTAAATTAAAAAAATAATCAGCCAGTTTGAAACTAAGCTTTGTGTGGTACGAATGTTCTCAGCACCCCATGAACGGAAAAATATGAAACATTTTATATAGGTACATTATTATTCTAGCTGCAACTTAAGTTAGTTTTATCTGACTGCGACAATTAATTGATTTTCCGTAATATACGACTTCATTTAATTTTTCATTTACTTTTATTGAAATCAAACGCTGCTCCAATTGTCAGCTATAAGAAACGTCAAATTTTCTTCAAAATGGCGGAATTGCTTTGCCTTTCACTTATTAATAATTTAAATCCAGTCTACGACAGACCTTTACGATACACATGCCAAAAGTTAAACCATAAAAAAATATTCGATTGTGATATGAGAACTTATATGCGCAAATGTCGCATTATGGTGTAATCTCTATAAATGTATCAACAAATTTGAACAATATAATTATACTAGCTGTTGCCCGCGACTTCGTCCGCGTAGAACATGTTATCGTCTAAATGTTTGTTTAAGGAATTAATTTTTAAAATCATTGAAATTAGCTTTGTAGTCTTGTAGTAAACAGTTTAAAACCGAAGTTACAAATCCCTTACTTTAAAAATGTTTTGCTCTCCATACAAACTTTGAACACCCTTATAATACCTTTTAGGGGATGAATTTCAAAAAACGCTGAAATGAGTTTTGTAGTCTTTTAACAAACATACTAAGATCGAAGTTACAATTCTCATACTTAAAAATTTTCTTGCTCTGATAGTCTGCATACAAACTTTGAACCTTTGAATTAACGCTTTTCGGGGAAAAATTGAAAAGAAAACACTAAGTTTTTTTATTGTAATAAGTATTTTTTCTACAAAATATCAAGTCTCTAGCTCAAAAAATGGGTTTCCCATACGAACCTTGCACCCCTTTTTATTCTCATTAGGGTTCGAATTTTTCAAAACGCTAAAAGTACTTGATTTTTATTGTAATAAGTAATCTTTCAACAAAGTTTTAAGTCCCTCGCTAAAAAAATATTTTCTTCATTCAAACGTTCTTATAAACCCCTAAAGATCGACGTTTCTAAAATGCTGAAAGTATTTAATTTTATTTTTAAGTAAGCATTCTACAAAATTGTAAATCGGCTAAAAAAATGTTTCCTCCACACAAATGTTGCACCCACTTTTAACCCCCTTAGGAGTGGAATTTACTAAAACGCTGAATATCCTTTTTTTTGTATTTCAATAACTAATCGTCCTACACACTGTTAAGCTCCTATCCCAAAAAGAGTTTCCCCATATAAACTTTGCAGCCCTTTTTAACCCTCTTAGGGGTGGAATTTTCCAAAACGCTGAAAGCACTTTGTTTGTACTCAAATAAGTAATGTTTTTACAAAGTTTTAAGAACCCCCTCAGGAGATGATTTTCGGGATAAAAACTATGCATCTTCCCTGGGACTCTTACTATCTCTATACCAAATTTCATCTAAATGGGTTTTATCCAAATTTTCACCCCCTATTTAATTACCTTGGGAACTGTTTTTGGGATAAAAACTATCCGCTTTCATTCTCCGAGACTTAAACTATCTCTATACCAAATTTCATCTAAACGGGTTCCATCAAAAGTTTCATCCTCCATTTCACTCCCTTAGGGGGTGATTTCCGGAATTGAAACTATCCTATGCCCTTTCCCAGGACTTAAACTATCTCTAAACTAAATTTCATCTAAATGAGTTCATCCAAATTTTCACCCCCATTTCACCCGCTTAGGGGATGATTTCCGAAATAAAAAATATTATATTTCCTTCCCTAGGATTCTAACTATCTCTATACCAAATTTCATCTCCATGGGATTTATCCAAATTTTCAAAACTATCTAATGTCATTCTCCGGGAATCAAACTATCTCTATACCAAATTTTATCTAAACGGGTTCCATCCAAAGTTCAACCCCCCATTTCACCCCCTTAGGGGTGATTTCCGGAGTTAAAACAGTACTATGTTTCATCCAAATCGGTGCAGCGGTTAAGTAGCACCATACAAATTTTCAACCCCAGTTTCATCCCCTTAGGGGTGGATTTCCGGGATAAAAACTACCCTTTATGTCCTTTCCCAGGACTCAAACTATATCTATACCAAATTTTATCAAAATTGCTTACTTATAAATTTTCACCCTCTCATTTAACCTCTTTAAGGGATGATTTCCGGATTCAAACTCAAACTATTTATGAACCAAATTACATCCAAATCAGTGCCGCGGTTTAAAAAACTCGATATAAATGTTCACCCTCAATTTCACCCCCTTAGGGGTAGATTTCCGGGATAAAAACTACCCCATGTCCTTCCCCGGGACTCAAACTATCTCTTTACCAAATTGTATTGAAATGGGTTTCATCCGAATTTTCACCCCTGATTTCAACCCCTTAGGGGATGATTTTCGGGATAAGAACTATCCTATGTCCTTTCCCAGGATTTAAACTATCTCTGATACAAATTTCGTCAAAATTGGTTACGTCCAAATTTTCACCTCCTCATTTCACCCTCTATTTTACCCCCTTAGGGGATGATTTCCGGGATCAAACCTATCCTTTGTCCTTCCCCGGGACTCAAACTATTTAAATACCAAATTTCATCCAAATCAGTGCAGCGGTTGAAGTAGCTCCATACAAATTTTCACCCCCAATTTCATCCCCTTAGGGGTGGATTTCCGGGATAAAAACTACTCTATGTCCTTTCCTAGGACTCAAACTATATCTAAACCAAATTGTATTCAAATGGGTTCCATCCGAATTTTCACCCCTTATTTCACCCCCTTAGGGGATGACTTCCGAAATAAATACTATCCTATGTCCTTTCCTAGGATTTAAACTATCTCCAAACCAAATTTCATCAAAATTGGTTACCTACAAATTTTCACCCCCTCATTTCACCCCCGTAGGGGATGATTTACGGGATCAAACCTATCCTTTGTCCTTCCCCGGGACTCAAACTATTTAAATGCCAAATTTCATCCAAATCGGTGCAGCGGTTTAAGTAGCTCCATACAAATTTTCACCCCCAAATTCATCCCCTTAGGGGTAGATTTCCGGGATAAAAACTACCCTATGTCCTTTCCCGGGACTCAAACTATCTCTATACCAAATTTCATCTAAATCGGTTCAGCGGTTTAGGCGTGAAGAGGTAACAGACAGACAGACAGACAGACAGACAGACAGACAGACAGACACACTTTCGCATTTATAATATTTATAATATTATAGTATATAGTATATAGTATATAGTATATAGTATATAGTATATATAGTATATAGTATATAGTATATAGTATATATACTATATAGTATATAGTATATAGTATAGTATAGTATATAGTATATAGTATATAGTATAGTATATAGTATATAGTATAGTATGGATTGCTTTTTTTGAATGGCAAACACACGCGCTCTTTGCGCATTCTGCCAAAGTGCCTGCGGTGCTACCACGAAAACCGAAACTCGAAGTTCGTATAACTGCATCCCTGTCACTCGAGTATTGTAATTGTTAGTGCGATAGAAATAGAGAAACCCGAATATTTTCGAATTCCGAAGTTCGTGGTTATAGCTCAGGAATCGAAACTACACCCCAAAAGCCGCGTCCGCTGCGCCATGTTTTCGTGGTTTTTAAACTTCAAACATGTTTTGCCAATCAAAACAAAACCCTATTTGTTTGCCGAACCTGACGGAAAACATGTTAGATGTTTAAAAACATGGAAAACATTGGTGCAGCGGACCCGGCTGTAGGAAGACACTAAATAAAATAATCATAATGTATTTTCTCGAAAAAAGGATAATAGAGAAAAAATCAACGCAAAAGGTTTTATGTATTGGTAATCACTAAGTTCCAAAGTTTTATGTTCTGTCCCTTTTCCACAAAACGCACCTTCATATGAAACGATTGTTTTTTTACTATGACGCTCGAGGATCTTGACGTCACAGTCCCCGATCGTTTTCTCACTCAAACAAGCGACATTAAAATCGGTTTTGAGATATTTGAATGGGATTTTCGTCATTATCTATACCTACATATAAATGCCTACTCGTATGTCCTGACTGACTCACCCACTCACTCATCAATGCACAGCCGAAACTACTGGGGCTAGAGAGTTGAAATTTACACCAGAACTACCTTTTACAACGTAGAACGTAGGCAACGGATAAGAAGGGATTTTTGGAAATTCTACCTCTAAAGGGGTCAAATAGGGGTGCAAAGTTTGTATGGGGGAAACTTTATTTTTTGAGCTAGAGACTTAAAATTTTGTATAAATATTACTTATTAGAATACAAATAAAGTACTTTCAACGTTTAGGAAAATTCTGCCCCGAAGAAACAAGGGGTGCAAATTTTGTATGAGGGAAACTTTATTATTTTAGCAAGAATTTCAATACGTTGTAGAAAGCTTACTTATTAGAATACAAATAAAGTACGGTCAGCGTTTTGGAAAATTCAGCCTCTTAGGGGGTTAAAAAGGGTTGCAAAGTTTGTATGAGCGAAACTTCTTTTTGATATAGAAGCTTAAAAGTTTGTAGAAAGATTACTTATTACAATACAAATAAAAAAACAGCGGATTGGAAAATTCCACCCCTAAGGGTATGAAAAAGGGGTACAATGTTGGTAAAGGGGATTTTTTTGAGCTAGAATCTCAAACCTTTTTAAAAAGATTACATAATTAAATAAAATAAAATACTTTCAGCGTTTTAGAAAATTCCACCCCTTAGGGATGTATGTATAAGGGTATGCAACGTTGGTAAATATATTTTTTTAGCAAGCGACAAACCTTTGTTGAAAGATTACTTATTACAATACAAATAAAGAAATTTCAGCGTTTTGGAAAATTCCACCCCTAAGGGTGATTAAAACGGGTGAAATTTGTATGGAGGAAAATTTTTTTTTTGAGCTAGAGACTTGACATTTTGTAGAAAGATTATTTATTAGAATACAAGTATATAGGTAATTTTTTTTCAGTGGTTTGAAAATTTCCACCCGCTAAGAGGGGGATAAAGAGGTGCAATAATTGTATAGGAAAACTTTTTTTAGGTAGAAACTTAAAACTCTGTAGAAAGATTAAGTACCTACTTATTAAAATACAAAAAAATACCTACTGCCAGCGTTTTGGAAAATTTCACCCCTTAAGGGGTTAAAAAGGGGTGCAAGGTTCGTATGGGAAACACTTTTTTTAGCTAGAGACTTGATAGTTTGTAGAAAAAATACTTACCTATTACAATAAAAAAACCGATTGTATTATTTATAATTTTTCCCTGAAAAGCGTTCAAAGTTTGTATGGAGAGCAAGAAAATTTTAAGTATGATATTTGTAACTTCAATCTTAGCCTGTTTAGACTACAAAACTTATTTTAGCATTCTTTTTAAATATATTCCCTAAACGGGATTATAAGGGTGTTCAAAGTTTGTATGGAGAGCAAGATATTTTTAACGTAAGGGATTTGTAACTTCGGTTTTAGACTGTTTGCTAAAATACTACAATACTTATTTCAGCGTTTTTTTAATTCATCGCCCAAGAAGGTTAAAAGCGGGTTCGAACTTTGTATAGAGAGCAAGACATTTTTAAAGTAAGAAATTTGTAACTACGGTTTCAGACTGTTTTCTATGAGGGTTCAGAGAGGGTTCTTAGTTTGTATAGAGAGCAAGAGATTTGTAACTTCGGTTTTAGATTGTTTTCTAAAAACTAGGTACAAAATTAATTTTAATGTTTTTTTTTATTCATTTCTTTAACAAACATTTAGACGATAACATGTTATACGCGGACGAAGTCGCGGGCATCAGCTAGTTCAAAATAATTATGGTGCCTTAATGTATATTGCTTTATAAACCGAATAAATTTATTATTACATAGGTAAATTAAATTAAAACTAAGTTTAAAAAAAAAACCTAAATAAAAAACGAATTAAAAAACTACTTAAATAAATATTTACAAAATCTCAAAACTAAACTTAGAAACTAAAAAACATCTAAATAAGGCCCCCGCGGCATCGTGCTAAAGATGCTGGCAGCATTACCTCGCTGAATCGCAATGCTTATTATTGCGTTGAGCGAGGAAGCTGCCAGCTCTTTGGTCACCAGTTGTGTCGACGAGCTTTTTTGACAGCTCTTTAAAAAGCGTCCTGGCGCCTGGACCCCACGGCCCCAGTGTCTCAACACCGAATGCCACGAAGTGGTAATGAGGGCCGAGACACTGGTTCTTAGCTATTTTTTTAGTTTCAGCCGCCTCTGCTGCCGCACCAGCCCTGGTCGAGGTTCGGGGAAGATGAGACGGGGCCAGAGTGTCAACGCAAGTAGCATCCCAGACCAGCACACGTCCCATCTTCCATGGGACCAAGGTCATCCCGTCCGGCCTCTTGCCATCGTCCCGCGAAACGCCGTTGGGCTCGAGAATTGCCGGCGCGTTGACGGTGGCAAGAGTCCGGCGGATGATATCATTCAAGGCAGCGTGCCTTGAGAGGCGGCCTGCACTTAGCCGGCAAGAAAGGCCGTGGTGGCCTAGCTCGTCCACGGAAGTGCCGCAGGGGCACTTGTGGGGGGCACAGACCCTCACACCTAGTCTAAGACTTACCGCTAGTCTTAGTGTGTCGGGATCTAAAAATGTACCGATTGGGGGAGACGGAAAGGCGTGTAGCCACTGACCTGCTTCCTGTTCTGCAGCAGCCAAAAGCAGGGCGCGCGTCTTGCCGGAACTGTAATTTAAGGCATCAGAGTATACCAATTTTGATAGTGCGTCGACCCAGCTCCGTTGGATGTGTAGATTGGTGGGTAAATTTTGACTTTATAAACCTGAATTTTATTACCACAGATTTCTCCTGACACAATTGTTCTCCTAGAAGGAGACTTAGTGGATGTGTATCATATTTTCATATTATATGGTAAAAGTATAGAGGTTGGTAAGGTGACCTCCAAAAAAAACTGACATTTGGGATAAGTGCCAAAACTTATAAATTAGACCACCACAGCTTGGCTAAAAACGGTATCTTGATTACCGTCAGGAGTACTCAACCAAATTTCATAGGGATCTGCCTGCAGTTGGGTTGCGAATTGCAAATTTTTTGAAGTGGTTACTTCTTTGCTCGCGTTCTTGTATAGGGGTACAGTTCAAAATGTATCACGTGACTTCCGGAATAACTTTTTGTAGAGAAGCCTAATCTGATTTCAAATTATTGTTTGTTACATGTTTTAATCCTTCTTTATTTGCCATTAGTTAATCACTAAATGTTATTTAGTTTATGTGGCGGACATGAAAATAATGCTGAAATGACCGCCATTTTCAATTTATCGCGAGTCAAATGAGCTACGTCAGTCAATGTTGCCATATATACCGATTTTTCTGTACTTATACAGATTTTAGTGAATTAATTCAGATATATATTTTACGGGTACAGCCAACAAAGAAGTATCCACTTAAACTTAATTAACGGTTGTATCTCCGACACAACCAGCTTCTTTTTTTTGGAAAATAGGTTTTTATGTATTTGACACAAATTTAAAAATGGTCCTAGAGAACTGAAATTTGACATGTAGAATACTATGGATCTTGAAATACCAAAAAACAAAAAAAAGCTGATAATATAAAATGGTATGGGATTTTTTTCGTCATTTTGTGGCCAAACGGTAAGACTACACGCCTCGACCAAATGTCATAGAGAGTATCAAGAAGATTAAAAAAAAAAAGTTTTGCCAGAAAGTAATTTTTATACCAAAATTTTTTTTGGGGGCACAACATTAAATTTTGTGTCCCCGGTTCGATTACGTTTGTTAAATCAGTGCGGCACTCGCCCTATGGTGCCCTTACCTTACCACCTTAGTCTTACCTAACCCAGGGAACCGGAACCGGACGAGTAGTCTCGGTGATTACTCCCTCCCTACATAGAGTTCATCCACGTCTTCTGCAACAATTAATTGGGCAGCACCACTCTTTATATATCATATAAAATTAATATGCCTTCGGAGGTGGTTTAGCCAGATTCAGAAAAGAGATATTGTTGGCCTCAAATGAGGGATCAAAGTTGTATTTTTCTTCCCTCATCCTGCTATTCAGAAAAGAGTCATTGTTGCTCTCGAATGAGGGATTTCACTTTTCCTCATAGGAGGTGTGAAAAGCAGTAGGTATGTGCCACTCGGTAGCAATAGTAGATTGTAAATATTACTAGGGAGCAAAATGGTATATTGTAGCGACTGATTGAATTTAGAGCGAAGGGAAGGATTCCAGAGTAGAATCCTAAGTCTAGTGAGGGATTCAAGCATCGTCGCCCGAGGTATAAATAATTTTGCTACCGCGTAATACACTCTTCTTTTCACTCCTTCTATAATAATTATAAACACGATAGTGTTACAGTAAATATTTATTAAAAAATAAACATTTTCCTTTTATTTGGCATATTGGACGGCTGCAGATATTGGTATTTTATTAAAAAAGTGTAAGAACCTATACATTTTCTGCAGACAAGACTCTGCATTTTGTTTTTGTTTTGTGGCCATCAGATAGTCTTTTCCAAGTATTTTCAGTAAGTAGCTAGGTAGTAAACACTTTATTGCATGTAGTATGGAATAACTTTTTTGTATGTTTTGAATACCGGCACAAAATACAACGTAGTGTCATTCAAAAAAAATGGATTTATGTCAAATGTCAACGACTCTTAGTACTAAATAAATAACACCGAATGTTTACTTTCATTTTATAAATTCTATAAAATATTTTGGATCAATTTTAGTTTTTAGTAATATTTATCGACGTATTCACATATTAACAAATATATGGTTTAAGATCATCTATAAAGATGTCAGGTGAGTTAAACTACTTAATGAATTTCTATTATTTATGCACTGATTTTTTTACATAGTTAGGTATCGAACAAATTCGTCTACTTTCCCTCTTATATCTCTCTTTATAAATCTAGGATATCAAATGTTAAATTTTGCGCTAATTTTACTAACTAGCTACCCGCGCGGCTCTACAAAGAATCTAGGACCAAATAAATTCAGAATTAAGGAGCATAAAATGGGGTTCATAATATATATTTTTACAGACATTTATATCCTTGAACTTCGTTCAAAAAAAAAATCGTTTTTTTTTCGCGTAATTTTTTGGCCACTTTTCGTGGAGACAACTATCAAAATTACTTAATAAGCCACAGTTGTCAACTACGTATACATTTAAGAACATTTTGAAAAATCATGGTGCGTCATGTCAAAAGAAAACATTTACGAACGTATGTTTACTATATCATATCATATCAATAGAGTAGTAGTGGCAAATCAGTCTGTAGTAGGTATAACATCCTCTTTCGTTCATTATGAAATAATTAATCCCACAAAAAACATTCCATGTAAAAAATAGGCCAAGTCTCGGAACTCTTCCACGGTAAAAAGTGGTGAGATATTTCGTAGAGCATTCATTTTCGTCAGGCATACTTATTAATTTTATTTGCTTGCTAAATAAAATTCTTAACTTGGGAATCACACAACTTTACTGCATTTACAAATTCTTGCATACTTTAAACTATGTAAGTGTGATTGCCAAGTCACAAAACTTCATTTAGCAAGCAAGTAAAGATCAATACGAATGCCTGACTTGGCTCTACGAAATACCTCACCATTTTTTACTGTGGAAGAGTTCCGAGAGTTGGCCTATTATTTACATGGAATGTTTTTATGGGATCTCATTTCTTTTTGTAGGTTATCAACTTTGTATGGAAATGTTATTTTACCAACCGCAAATAACGTTTGTATAATTTTGAGGGAAGCAATTGCAAAAGTAACTTTGTAATCGCATGTATTTGTATAGTATTACAAACTTACTTATGCAGTGTGTATATCTCTGAATCGTGTCGGAAACTGCAATATTTTTAGGTTTTTTATGAATGGATAGGCTAAAAACTAATTATTTTTAAAGTTTGGAGATTGTAGGTCTGCTAAAAGTACCTTAGAATTACGATGATCATTATGAGTCAGTGAGTATGTCAGTGACAAAACTAAGGATTTTTGACGAGCAATTGTTCCTAAACTAAAAGTTAAAATTAAATTTTATTGAGAATATATGTAAACCATATTATGCAGACTGAGAAAGGTGCAGAGAACGGCATGCATGGCTATAACAGGGGCGTTTCGCACCACGCCTACAGCGGCGCTAGAAGTCCTACTGGACCTTCCGCCACTTCACATGGTGATTAAGTCAGAGGCGCGCAAATCGCTCTACAGATTAAGAACTCTTGGACTGTGGAGCGATAGCAAGAAGAAGACTAAGCACACAAACATGGAGACTGATGGTTTCTTAGACAGAATAACAAACATGGGAAGCGACAAAATGCTACCCAAGTATGTATTCCACAGGAACTACACAACAAAAGTTCCAACCAGAGCTGAGTGGGCCGAAGGTCTAGAACCACCAAAGTCTGGTATCGAAGACAGTATATGGTACACGGACGGATCAAAAATGGGATCCGGTACGGGAGCAGGCATTTATGCAAATGACTATAGTAGTAGTGTAAGCATGGGTAGTTTGGCAACTGTCTTCCAAGCGGAGACATACGCCATAATTGCTTGTGTACAGGAGAATATAGACAGGCGGACTATCTATATACTCAGTGACAGTCAAGCGGCCCTTAAAGCGCTTACGGCGCCGAAAGTGGACTCTAGACTAATTTATAATGGCGTCCAAGCACTAAACAGACTTGGAAGGCACAATAAGGTGCAACTAGTTTGGATAACAGGGCACAAGGGCTTCATCGGCAACGAAAGAGCAGATGAGCTTGCAAGAGGGGGCTCTACAAATCACTTTGTAGGTCCAGAACCATTTGTGGGACTCTCGCAGGGGACCATAATATCGGCCTTTAAAGCCTACGCCAAAACCAAACACCAACACGAGTGGAGGAATGAGGCTGGCTTAAGGCACTCTAAGCTCTTCATAGAAGGAGTGGACTCGGGCTGGACCAGAAAACTCTGGAAATCCAGTAGGAAGCAACTCAGAATTATATCTGGGGTGTTCACAGGTCACTTCGGGGTCAAGGATCTCTTGGCCAAGATGGGACTATCTGATAGTTTAGACTGTAGAATGTGTGGCGAGGAGGATGAGACTATGGAACACTTATTGTGTGAATGTCATGCCCTTGCCAGACAAAGAATGAACTATATTGGTAACGGTTACCCGCAACCAAAGGAATTCAAGGTGCTCCCGGCGAACTGCATCATCCGCTTTGTGGAAATGATGGAGCAAGCCTGGGAGCAGGTATAAAGGAGAGGGCAAATGCACAAAAGATCCCACTGGGTCGAAGTGGATCCGAAAGGGCCCTCACCTACATAAGATAAGATAAGCCATATTATGCCCTATATGTTACTTAAAATTCAGGGTTCTGGCTTTAGTCAGCACGAAATCACAGGATGTTGAAAATGGCCTGAATAGCTTCGAGAAAAGAATAGTACGGCCGTGCCTCTTTGTTTTGCTCGACGATTGACATTGATCAATATGATAGTATTGATATGATATGATATAGTAAACATACGTTCGTAATTTTTTTTTTGACATGACGCTCCCTGATTTTTAAAAATGTTTTTAAATGTATACGCAGGTGGCTCATTAAGTAATTTTTTTGATAGTTGTGTCTCCGCGACAAGGGGCAAAATATTAAGCGAAAAAAAAAACTGTATTTTTTTTCATCCAAGTTCAAGGATATGAATGTCTGTAAACATATACATTTTGAACCCCATTTTATGATCCTTAATTCTGAATTTATTTGGTTACTCTCGCTTGCTTGGTTTAGCTAAAATAACAGTTTAAAAATTACCTTGTTTTTTTGACATTTTCGTGAATAAGTCTGAAACAAAAGAAGATCGAAGGCAAATTACGCATACAATGTTCTTAGGTCCTGCCACTACTGCACCTCAAATTACAACCAAATCCCTTGCGGGGGCCATGCACTCTTGTTAGCTTAGCCTGCTAGACCCTTTTTTATTTTCCATACACGTGAATTAGCTTTGTTTACAACTATTCCAAATTTCAAATTGATAGCATTAGTAGTTCCTGAGATATTTAACTTTGTGACAGACAGACAGACGGACGGAGTCGCACCGGGTCGGGTCGGGTCGTCGGGTTCCGTTTTTACAAAGAAAACACCTCATTAAAAAGCTTCTTGTATGAAACGATCTCACTGTGAGGTGGCAAGGCAGAAGTGAAAACTAAGTGCTAGTGGACGCAATCTTTCGCTGTGATGTTTTGTGTCACGGTTTAGATCTCTGCTGGGCCCTCCGGCATACAAACGTATTTGCATTTATTTCTCATTATAATTGTCATTACAATAATGAGCAGCGTTTAGTGCCTGTTTACTTGTGATTTGACTCAAAGCCGCGCAGTCTGTATATGCCCTTAATCTGTACCTACAAATATTATAACTGTGAAAGTAACTTCTGTATTTCTGTCTGTTTGTTTTACGCTAACTGCTCAACAGATTGTGTTAAAATTTGGTATACCTACAGATAATTTGGGACCCAGGAATAGGATACTTTCTATCCCGGAAAGGTGTAAAATGAAGGGGTGGAAGCTTCTGTGAAAGTGCGATAATTAAAGCGATTAACGCAGACAGCAGACTTATTTGTACCAAACATGTAGGTAGTACCTATACCTTCTTAGTAAAAAGCCCTACAGGAGATATTGGGATTTACTCGAGCGCGGCAGCTAATATATGGGGGGATGCCATGAACCCAGTTGAGTACCTCCACCTTTTATAAAGTCTCTATTATATGATCGCGCTTCAATCGTCATCAAAAAAGGCGCGGGTTCTGATAGAGTGAATGAATGAAATCATAAGACACCGTATACATTCCGTTGGAAGCCCACCTCGGACATGACGACGATACTTCGTTGTCTACCATCGTTCTCGGAGACATGCGTAGAGCTCTTTACTCCTCTTGTTATGTGCAGGCGCTTCGGTCCTGACGGACATCCGCTCCATGATCGACTTCGCGATTGGCACGCCCGAGGTGAGCACCACTACAGGTAGCATTACATGGAGCAGATAAAAGGCGGGAATTCTCTTGGATGTATGTTCAAGCTCAACCATAATAGGTAACTTCTCCATCCCGAACTGCTCTCACGCACGCTTTTAATTGACCTATATAGGCATTTTACTGGTCGCAACCCTGATGTGTCGGACTTTCATTCTTCGTTAGGTGGTAGCATCTGCATTCCGCATACGGTATATCGAACGACTTAATCGCCAATGAAAATGCACCTTGATGCAACGGAAGGTGTGATTCGGGTATTTTCGTGGCATAGGCATAGTTTACCGAACCTAATGGACAGGTCGTCCAACCACTGAAAAAGCGCCCCACTCCTACCTAGACTTACAGAATACTAGACCTGTAGAAAACAAATTTACACATTGAGAAGCAGTTGGTTGTATGTAGATGTAGATTCAATAAGCTTCTGTGATCATCATTCATCATGCATCAGTCTGTATACGTCCCCTCATGGATGAAAGGGAATGGGCACCAGCTTCTGTACGTACTTTGTGTTTTGCATCGTGTGGTTGTGCCGCAGGTGGGCGTGGTCGACTTCTGCATGCTGCACACAGTTCTGCACTGCCTGGCGCAGCAGATGAACGCGCTAGACAGGCCGGTGGAGCTGCTCGGCGGCGCGCCCTGGGCGGTCAGCGTGCCATCCCGGGACGTGCAAACCGTCGCAATCACCGAGTACATTGTTGAGACGGACGCTGATACGGTATTCATCTATACTTCTGTACATACTTATCTATTTTATCAGGAAGAAGAATTACAGGAAGAATTACAAAGAGCTTAGCTTAAGATTTTAACATTAGAGTGGCTATAGTCCTCACACTAGGTCGAGCCGGTGTCGTGAGCTTACTGGCTGATAATGATGATGATACTTCTATCATCATCATTATCAGCCAGTAATCGCAACTCCGGTAGTTGTGATTTTTTGCAGACTTGTTTATGATGTTGGCCTAGTGAATAATCCACAAACCTCGAGCGCCGAACGCAACATTGTCAAAAATCGAAAATACCGCGAAAGTTTTTATTATAACCCTAGAGGACTAGTTTTTTTATAGTACCTTTTCAGGACGTTTAGTAGACTAAATTTGCTACAATATGAGACTAGAATTGTCTCTGTAAACCCAATAGTTTCTGAGATAAAACCTTTCAAAGTTTATAATTTTTCGAACTTCGCAACACTAGCAAACTCCGTCGGGGGTACTTGGAACTTTATCCCGCTAGAGTTGTTCGAGCGGCGACGTCTAAAAAATTGCGAACTACGAAAAAACTATGAATTTTGAAAAGCTTTATCTCAGAAACTGTTGGGTCTACAGAGACAATTCTAGTCTCATATTGTAGCAAATTTAGTGTAATTTAAAAACGTCCTTAAAAGGCTCTATCAAAAACGAGTCCTTAAGGGATTTTCAATTTTTGACAAGTTGCGTTTGGCGCACGAGGTCACCAACTTGGATTATTCATTGGGCCAACATCATAAACAAGTCTGCAAAAAATCAGAACTACCGGATTTGACGCAAACTACTCCGTACTTTCGGGCGACAAAGTTACTGGAATAAATACCTATATACTTCTATAAATCTATACTATAATCTATTCCTACTTCTATACCTACTAATATTATAATCAGAAAAAGCCTGTGAGATTTTATAGCTTTGTATGTTTGCAAGTAAGTAGGGGGTAATGTCCAGCACCAGTTATCCGATTTTAAAAATTGTTTGACCATTGCTTAAAATGCACCTTCAGTCCAGGCAGTTTAGCTCTGCGGCTCCACCTGGTATCTCTGTAATATATGGGCGGAGCCGTGCGGACTGCGGGCAGTGATTAATAAATAAGCATCATCAGACAACTAGAGTCTGCCCAGCGAGTCGTGAAAAAACATATTTTTCAAATTCTTTGTATGGCAACTATTTTACCTATGAGATAAGCTGTCAATCATAAGTACCTACAGCTATTGCGCCGCCCCACATTACATTGTAACCGGCATGCGCTTTTTAGGGTAGGGTAGAGCAAATCCTTAAGGGTTCCGTTTTTGCCATTTTGGCTATGGACCCTAAAATACGCATGCCGGTAACACGAAATGTAGGGCAGCGCAATATGTCATCGTTTTTTGACAATTTTTACCCGCCCTCTTTTGACCTTCTAGTATACCTAGAAGTATACAGGGTGTATTATTCAAACGGGGCAGTGAGGGATAATCCGAAACTGTAAGAGATACGGAAATTTGCTCTTAGGAGTCACAAAAAATAAAAACTACATTCTGTTATTTTCAAAAAAGCCTCAAAGCCTCAAAGCCGGGAATCGGTCAAATCTGTCTAAAAATCTGACTTCTTTTTTTTTTCCTAAATTAATAGTGCTGGAGGTAAGGAACAATTGTTGCTAAGGAACCCTGTCTAACAATCACAGGAAAATGCAGAATTTCATCGTTTGATGTACGGAAATAGATCACCCCATACTAAGCCCCTTAGAAAGTATGGGGAGATGTGACGTGTGAAACTAGACGAAATTGGTAAATTCGTAGTTTTTTTTATTTATGTTCATTATTTATACCACTCATTTCAAAGCTGTAAAAAATATAATTCCCATACTTACTCATTGTACTTATAGGCCAAGTAAATTAGATCCAAAAAAAACGTTTTGAGGAATTAATTCCCATAAAGCTGGAAATTGTTTTAATACCTTCATTTGGTCTTAAATGCATGTAATCCGAGTTTGCACCATCCCAGGAGGTGTGCATACATTTTGAGAGCCCAATAACCACGAAATTTTTGCTCTTCTTTCAGTTTTTTGGATGTGCACAAAAATAGTACGACGGACGGAAAATGAATTCTATTCAATATTAACGAAGGTATATAATGTGAAATTTTATTTTGTAAATTTTTTATTCTATGGGGTTTTCAGCAGGTATATTTTTTTCAAAGATATGTTGGTCTTGATAAGTCGCAAAATGGAAGTTCGCGACTACTCAAACGACAAAATTCCCCAGTTTCTAACCTTTGATTTTGACTACACTACTGAACCGAATTTGAAGTTTTAGATATTCATTCGACGCAGAATCCCTCTTTAATATTGAATAGAATACATTTTCTGTCCGAAGTACCGTTTTTGTGCTACATGAAAAAAGAGCAAAAATGTATGCACCCGTCTTCGGATTGCAATTAGGCAAACTCAGATTACACGTATTTAGGACCAAATGAAGGTATTAAAACGATTTCCAGCTTTATGGGAATAAATTCTTTGAAATATTGTATTTTGATTGGCCTATTAGGAGTATTAGGTATAGTCTCGCAGCAACATACATACAGTTCTAACCCACGATGATCTTAATGTAAGTTTGTAAAGAACTGTACCCATGTCATACGAATAAATAAAATAAACCTACAGTTTGTACGGGGAGATCCATTTCCGTACATTAAACTATGAAATTCAGCATTTTCCTGTGATTGTAGATACAGGGTTCCTTAGCACTAAAACTCCCTTACACCCACCACTATTTATTCGGGGTTTGATTCCCGGCCTTGTATTCAGAGGCTTTTTTGAAAATCTTTGAATGCAGTTTTTATTTGTTCTAAAATCGGTCTCGTGACTCCTAATACTTCCTAAGAGCAAATTTCCGTACCTCTTATAGTTTCGGATTTTCCCTCACGGCCCGGCCCCGATTGAATAATACAACCTGTATATTTACGATATCAGATATTACCTACCTTTCTTTTCCATTTTCTTTACTCCATATCTTTCTTTATTTCAGCCCCTGAAACCAAAGGCAATTAAACCACCAACACGTAAGTTACTTGTACCTACTGTAGGTACTTTACATTGTGCTTGATGATACAAGCATTCTTGAAATTAACAACACTCTGGAAATACTAAATGGAAGCATCGCTTTGTAATACCGAGTCTGGCTAGATACGAGACTTAAGTATCTTTTGCTAGTTTTTTTTTTTGCCGTGGAATTTTTCTCCGAACGAAAGTTTAAAGTTTCAGCAAAATACCATTAATAATATGATTGTTGGTGTTAGACCCTCGCTATCCCTAATAAAGAATGTCCTAAAACCACTTCTTGCCATAACAGTTTTGCCCTACTTTTCGTTAACCATTATGTTTAGTTAAGTAGCCATAACATTTAAGTATTTTCTATAATTTCTTGATTGTCGTAAAATAGGCCATATGGATTTCGAGGTTAAACATACCTATCGACTTATTAGTCGATATGATTAACCTCGAAATCCCGGGGAGTTGAATGACATTTTGGTACGAATTTTCGTTGGAAGCCCTGTTTTCGTCTCCCAAAAGACCCCGGGTCAGGACCTTGTAGAACGGCCGCTATCTGGGGAAATGTACTCCATTCGTAAGAAATTCACGTTTTGTTCGAAAACTACATACCTACTCTATGAAAACATGGTATACAGCAACATTAAAGCTGAATAAATTCTGCACGAGCCTGTAGTAGGTACACAACCTTGACGAGAAAACGTGTCTAGTGGAGAAAAATGCACCCACATGTCAGATTTTCCCTCAATGTCCTTCCAGGGAAGATTCGCCGTATTTGAGGCTCGGGAGAATTTCGAATCCGCTTTGATTTGCACCATTAATAATTAATAATAACATTTTACCCGACTACGGCTAAACCCAAAAGAATGGTAATGGATACAATTTCTCGTTAAGTATTGATAGATGCTTGATGAATTCCAAAAAAATGAGGAGTTAGATTTCTCTTAATGCTGACAACGTGCATGTTGGCGCACATCGGATGCATTTTTCTCCACGAAGACACGTTTTCTTGTCAAGGTGGTGTAAGACAGGCTTGTGCAGAATTTATTCAGCTTTAATGTTGATGTAGACCATGTTTTCATAGAGTACGTAGTTTTCGAACAAAACCTGAATTTCTTACGAATGGAATACATTTCCCAAGATAGTGGCCGTTCTACAAGTTCCTGACCTGGGAACTTTTGGGAGACAAAAACAGGGCTTCCAACGAACATTCGTACCAAATTTCATCAAACTCCCCGGGTTTTCGAGGTTGAATAACCACATGTGGACTCGCTAAACTCTAAAATGTGGACTCAATGACTGACTGGCTGAATATCGACAGGGTTGAAACTGAAATAACAAGTATATTCATAGAAATCAAACCATAAACATTTACACAAGTAGATAATGATAATATTTTCTCCCACAGCCGCTGCGGAGTCTACGCTCTTAGTAGGTAAATAAGATAAGTTGATACTTGACATACTGTAGGAACTAGGAAAGGTCGGGTCTAATAGAAAATTGTGTAACTATGTCTAACATACATAGGCCATATCACCAGGTAATGGTTATTTTCCCTAACAAAGTGAGGGAAAATTGTTCGAGGCCTAGAGTCTGGCCAGGGAAATGAGCCCAGAGCGGCATGGGACCATGGGCAACTTCGTATGGAGCCTGGTCCAAAATCCAACAGAACGGAGAGTTAAGCCATTAAATAGGTCTTTAAATCAACTTCATTTCGTTCTATGGGCTCCAAGTCGAATTCCATTGCAGAACTGAGATGAGAAAGTTAGCACAGGTATTTCGAAGCTGCAAACTTGGATATACATTACTGGTAGTGGTCCTAACAACATATTAAAAAAGCAGAACTAGCCGTTAGCTTGCGATTTTAGCGATTTTTCTGGTCAAATATGACTGGCCTAATATACGAAATATCCGACTCGGACTGTAGCAGAATCCTATTCTGAATGCTCACCGACTCATTGATGCTATAGTTTATATGTAGCCTAGAGCATTTTACTAGCTGAGCTGTATACTATTCTACAATACATCAATTTATTTTTCAGTGGAACGTGTGAGAAAGGATTCATGTGAGTACTCAATCCTCCCTTTGCGAATGCACAACTAAGTAGCTAACCATCAAAACAATTCGATATCCTTTTCACGGCCAACGGGGCAAGAGTTGACTTGAATATAACTGAAGCAGACTATACTTTACCTACATCGGATGCCCTAGCACGATAGGTTTTATTTTATCGTACTGAGACGTCACGTAAAACATAGCGATAAAACGTGTCGTGCTAGCTGGGCGGGTGATGTTCAGTTTCTTAGACTGATTTCCATTGATATTCTGTTCATGAAGACAAGTTTGGGTTTAAAATAACTAGATTAGAAACTATATCTCGAGATGCAAGCGCAGCTCGCAGGCAGGAGGTAGGGAGTTTAAGATATTAGTTGAGTACCAACACAGAGAGACTACGCCCAAATTCAGCTACTTACCAAATATTCCCTAATAAAACCTACAAATGTATAATTATCATTTCACTCTGCGCATCATAGGTATGTAGTCTGTGTCTATACATACCTAAAATGTTGTGATGACTATATTTAACAGATATGGCCAGCGCCGTCGTCGTATGTTGGCATTAATATGTTATCGTCATAATATAATAATCAGTTAACTATTTAAAAAAAGGAAAATCGAGTAGGTATTTTAACGTTAACTTCACTTACCTTTTAATTTATTTATTCAGCGCACGAGCAGTCTGCCGCGTCTCAGTTACGTCCGGGCACAGGCGCGAAAACGCAGGATCGTCCGTCAAGTACAAAAGCCGCCAAATCCGTTTCGGAAGCGCAAGAAGAAAGCGGCCGGGAAGATGTTGGACCTGAAGAAGGCGGAGCAGAAGAAGAAGGCCGCGAGGCTGGGCCACCTCGGCAGATAACGTCCACAGAAAAGTTGTCTCTGGTTACGTTAAGCAAGTTCAACTTGCTGGAGGGCGCTGTTCAAGATCTCAAGGACCGCGTCTATGGTAGTATGCCAAAGAACGAGGAGATATTAGAGGAAGTCAGGTTGGTGGGTTTTTATCTGTAAATAGTTTACCTACAGTTGGCCATTGGCCAGTCGTTATTGGTCGAGCGCATCAGTAGTGTTGCAAGTTACAAGTTTAGACTTGTAAAACTGTAAATTGTAGCTTCGTGAAATGAACACCTGTACAGTCGTATTGAAAACTGCATTCAAAATTTAAAAAAAATACAAAAAATTATTTATTATTAACAAAGTTCTTACAAAACCTTGTCGAATCCTCCTTTTAAGTTTTACACTTGTGTTAAAAGGTACACAAAATTTAAAAAAGTT
This sequence comes from Epinotia brunnichana, assembly GCA_963854355.1. NCBI lineage: Eukaryota > Metazoa > Arthropoda > Insecta > Lepidoptera > Tortricidae > Epinotia > Epinotia brunnichana. Next base: position 52,038,961 of record OY977935.1, on the reverse strand, counting down.
GGTCGTGTACCTAGTATTATGGGTACGTCCCCTAAGTAAGTAGGTATGTCTTAGGTGGCTACTACAGTCATTGTATGAGTAGTTTTATTATTAGTAGTTTTTGCTTTTTAACCATGCTGTGATTTGTTTTTTACACTGCATATGTTTTGTTGTAAATTTTAGTTGTTCTGTTAACTTTATTGTATAGGTAAATTGATGCTGCACTAAATTGTCTTCTGACAAAAGAAGTTCTACTAATATTTGCCTGCTTAATTACTGAGAAAGGGTTATTCATTATGTTACTATGTTTTTGTGAACCTTTAAAATACAAGTATTGGTAATGTAGAGTTATTTTCACAAAGATAGATAATGTTTGTATATTTTTGATCTCTTTTTCTCATGTAAATTATATAAGCGCCTATTTTCTATGATGAATATGTTACCCAGTAAGACGTTGACAATGGCCTTCTATAGATGCCAGTTCGGAATATGGTAATAGGCATGATGCCTCATGTTAAAATTGATTACGTAGTGTTGCTAAATGGATAGTAAACCATCAAATTATTGTAATGAAGTATAAATTATAAAATATACTTAAAATCATATCACATCACATCACCTTGAAAGTTTAGAAAAAATATGCACATTTTTTTATTGTCGAACAGTAAATTTTCTTACGCTTTTATAGAAACAAACTTGTATAACTACTATGGACCTAAGCGCAGTATTTCGCGACCGAAACAGCAATTTGGCTGCCGCCAGCGAGGTCAATCTTTGTCTCAAATTTTTGAGTATTTACTTATGTTCTTTAATTAAACATTTGTTCATCTCCAAAAACTGGCACGAATGGCATCGTAAAAAAAATCGAAGCCATCATCCCTATTTTCATTTAATTGAAAAATACCAGCAATTTCTTTGCTTTCTCCACATTTTGCGAAAAGGCCAGTTCTTGGGGGGTTGCCAGTAATATATAGGCTATTTACCGTAAGATGTGATGTATTGTAAGTCCATCTAATAAGTAGTCATAATTTTTGCACAGATCTCAATCCAATCTGAAGGCTATCACCGATATGTGGACGAATTTGAACGTGTCATCTCGGCTGGAAGCTGCAGAGACAGGCCTCACGAAACTCAGCTCCTTGGTGGAAGATCTCATCAGAGAAGGCAACCCGAATATGAGGTACTCTTGATGCAGTGGGTAGATTACACGAGTTAGTTCCAAGACGGCATCTAACAGGGTGTAGGTACAGTGAACAGATGGAGTGATTTCAATGCTTTACCCTCTCACTCCTCGGGCCTATCCCACGAAATATTCACGTTTTTTTATAGACGTTGTATTTTGCAATCTCTGCGTCGTTCGAAATTTATATTTTTCGAACAAACTTTACAAATATGTAACTCTTACATCAAGATTACAAAATTCCAAGTAGCCTCGTGACGTGACTGCCCCTCGAGAAACTTAGTTCATCACTAATAGTAAGCTCAATAAGGCTTATGTTATGTTATGTTATTTATAAATATGGATGTAAATACCTTAAATAAATAAAAACACATTAAGGGATTTGCCACACTGGATACGTTCTGCGGTCTGCGGTCAGAGGGGTAATCACGTAACGTTCCGAACGCGCGTTAGAACAATTTAACTGTCATTTTTCCATATAAAAAGTGACATTTAGATCTACCTGACGCGCGTACAATGCGTTACGTGATCGACCTGCATGCAGGTCACCTATGTTTTTGTCAAAAGTGACCTGACCGCAGACCAAAGAACGCATCTAGTGTGGCAAATCTCTAAAGAGTCGGAGTAAGACAAATAGTAATGTTTTGTCACACAAATATTTGCCCCACCGGGATTCGAACCCAGGACCTTCAGCTTCGTTGACAGGGTCACTAACCACTATTAGTCTAATCGGTCGTCAAAAATCCATAATTGCCATAGTTGCCCAATTGCAACAATATTTATTTCATATGCGAATATAAATTATGCCATGGCAATATTATTATTATAGGCTACGCAGGACGGCAAATTCTAGGTATTATCCATTTTCTGGCACTTATCACGCGGCGGACTGCATGCAGTCCGTCGATTTCGTATATTTAGTGGCACCTAGTTACTAGTAAATATACCCACACGACTAAGTAGTTGTTGTATTTTTTTTATTGAAATAACAAAAATATATAATAATATACGCACATCTTCCAAATGCCTATAAAATGTATACCAAATGTTCATGAATGATATCCGAAATTTTACCATTGTAATACGAATATTTCAACCACAAAACAATTATCACTACCCAATCTACCCATCGATGTTTTTTTATATATTAGACACGTGTTTTTGACAATTTCCGTTAATTGCATGGGGGGGGGGGGGGGGAGGGCATAGTTTAGATCAAATAAAGTTAACTTCTCCGTATTTTAACTATTACTATTATCAAAATATTCAATATTTTAATTTAATTAGTTTTGCAGATACAACCATTGTAAATGGCAATGGCTCTTAACTGTGATCTCAAAACAGCTTTAAAATTTTTGTTGGGTTCCTATACACTAGAAACTAGAAGAAGGTTTACAAAGTGAGTTCGTTCGATATTAGGCACGAACTGACTCGGAGGTACATATTTTTTATTTCATGTGTTTCTGTTGTTGTTGGGCCATTTAGAGGTCACTTTATAGTTTATACTAGACACTTCAAAGCTTACTATGAAAACCAAAATTAGTTGACACCTAAATGGCTCAATAATTAACCCTTTTCCATGCTGTGGCGTTATATTGACCACCTACAGACTGTCAAACATGTATCTTAATGTCAATGAATAAGACTGACATTTGATTGTCATTGTTTGTGACATGAATGAGACAATAACCGTCCATTAAATTATTTTAAATAAAAATAAAAAATATCACGACAATTATGCTAAATTGTTTCTGTGAATTGTACTCTGCAATATGCCGAAGTTAACGGAAATTCCCGGGAACTCCGGTAGATACAGTTACCTACTTAAACGTGTCTTTTTTTCGGCAAGAGTTAATTTACTATTGATGGAATGTTTCATTTCAATAGTAGATTTGATGAAATTTAATCATGAAAAATTGTATATTACCTACTGATTAGTGATTAAGTAAAATTCTTAAATTGCAGTGCCCCGATATCGGCCGGCGCGGCCGAGACGCCCGTGACCGCGCCTGCCGAGGCGCCCGCTTCGGCGGTGTCTCCGGATGTCCAAACGTACGTCGATCAGTTAGTCAAATTCTTATAAATATATTTTCTGTTCTGTGATCAATCCAGTAGCTTTGTCGCCTTTTGACAAGGTTGCGTTCGGCGCTCGAGGTCACAAACTTGGATTATTCATTGGGCAGCATCTTAAACAAGTCTGCAAAGAATCACAACTGCCTGATTTGACGCATGCTCTGGATGTATGAAGTTACTGGATTTTTAGATTAGCAATTCTCTGCCTTATGTTATGTTATGTCAACCCGTGATCGCCTCGCTACTGCACTGGTACATGCACATTTTGACATTTCCTTTCCACTCCAACTTGATTTGTTTTCTGATACCAAGCAAATGCGGTGATTATTGGGTAAAGCCGTAAATTTTATCCAATTAGGACGTTACACATTTATCATGCTGATTTAAACAAAAACTCGTAACACCCAGAGTTTTCAAATCGATTTTATTATATGTCGCGATATAAACTGTCTAGGGTGCAAATGAGATAATTGTTTTTATAAACATATCCAAATAATAAATAGTTATTAGTTAGGCGCGAGTGCTTGTATTGAAAGCCGAGCTATAGCGAAGCATTGTAAGATTGAACCAGGACCGAAGCGAATGGTTCAAATGTACAATCCTGAGCATAGCGAGGCTTTCAAGTAAATGTATATATATATGAGGTTTTTCTTAAATTAACTTTTTAAACAGTGCGTTTCAAATTTGCACAAAGCAATTTTTTTTGTAAAAGAAAACAAGTTTTAAAAATTATATATTTGTATTGCAGTTTTATAGGTCAGTCTAATTAGTTATGAATATTTCATATGTAATTAATAAAGAATAAGTATATTAATTTAATTTTATCAAAATAATTATAATGAATTATTAGCAGTCCCTGGGCGACCGAGCTCTGCTCGGGTGAAAATACGGAGAAAACGAATTTTCCCAGACATGAGACCTAGCTAGATCGACTTGTCGCCCCCGTAATGCCCCACAGTCCAAAATTCATCGAAATCGTTAGAGCCGTTTTCGAGAACTTGATTGCAAATATATATACAAATATTGCTCGTTTAATAGTATAAATATATAGTCCCTGGGCAACCGACCTCTGCTCAGATGAAAATACGGAGAAAACGAATTTTCCCGGACATGAGACCTATCTAGATCGATTTCTCGCCCCCGTAAACCCATGTATTTCAAATTTCATCGAAATTTTTAGAGCCGTTACCGAGAACGTGATTGCAAATATATATACAAATATTGCTCGTTTAATAGTATAGGATATAGTCCCTGGGCGACCGAGCTCTGCTCAGATGAAAATACGGAGAAAACGAATTTTCCCGGACATGAGACCTATCTAGATCGATTTCTCGCCCCCGTAAACCCCTGTAGTCCAAATTTCATCGAAATCGTTAGAGCCGTTTCCGAGAACGTGATTGCAAATATATATACAAATATTGCTCGTTTAATAGTATAGGATATATAATATAGTCCCTGGGGGACCGAGCTCCGCTCGGATGAAAATGGAGAAAATACGGAGAAAACGAATTTTCCCGGACATTAGACCTATCTTGATCGATTTCTCGCCCCCGTAACCACCTATATTCCAAATTTCATCGAAATTTTTAGAGCCGTTTCCGAGAACGTGATTGCAAATATATATATATATATACATACATACATATATAAAAATATTGCTCGTTTAATAGTATAGTATAGGATAGTATAGGATAGGATATAGGATATTTAACACCATAAGTTTCTGAACGCAGGATAGTGAGTATAGTGAGTGACCTCTCATTCTGGCGGCCAATACTCGGTGATTACTGATTAAATACCGTAGATAGAGGATATAATAGATGCCGTCCTAGCGTATAGGTACCCAAAAGGGACGATGGTAAATTAACCTCACTAAATTAAGAAGTATCAGAAAACATCTAATGTCATCTCCACTTATAATAAATCTCTAAATTAAAAAAAGAATCAGCCAGTTTGAAACTAAGCTTTCTGTGGTACGAATGTTCTCAGCATCCCATGGACGGAAAAATATGAAACATTTTATATACGAGTAGGTACATTATTATTCCAGCTGCAACTTAGGATAGTTTTTATCCGACTGCGACAATTAATTTATTTTCCGTAATATACGACTTCATTTAATTTTTCATTTATTATTCTTAAAGTATATCGCCGCCACACACAAAAGAAACGTCAAAATCACAGTAATAAGAAATACTACGGACAAAATGGCGGAATTGCTTTGCCTTTCTTTCGCCTATTAATAATTTTAATCCCGTCTACGATATACATTGACGAGACACATAGGTACCAAAAGCAAATATTAAATTAATCGATTTTGATATGCGAACTTATATGCGCAAATGTCGAATTAAGGCATAATTTCTACAAATGTAACAACAAATTCGAACAATATAAACTTGGTTTTTTTGAATGGCACGCGCGCGCGCTCTTTGCGTATTCAGCCAAACCACGAAAACTGAAACTAGAAGTTCGTATATCTGCATTCCTGTCATTTGTTAGTGCGATAGAGATAGAGATACCCGAATATTTTTGAATTCCGAAGTTCGTGGTTTAAAAGAAAATACGGATGCCGGATAGATCTAAATTAATATTTTATGTGTGAATATGGTTAAAATTATTTGGAAATACTAATTGTTGTTATTGTTTTAGTATATTTGACTAGCTTTAAGTTTAATATTGTACGTCCGAAATGGGCAAGCTGTTGGACTTTATTTTACCCAAAACAACTAAATGTACACAGTTCTGACAATAAAGAAATCTTATTTTATCTTATCTTATCGAAAATAGGGATGTAGACACTAAACAAAATAATCATAATGTTGTATTATCTCGAAAAAAAACAATGCAAGAGGCTATACTCGTATAGGTAATCACTAAGTTATAAGTGTATATAGTTTTAAGAGGGGGTTTGTTGCGTCTCTTTTCCGCAAAACGCACCTTTATAATGAAACGATTGTTTTTTACTATGACGCTCGAGGATCGTGACGTCACGGTCCCTGATCGTTTTCTCACTCTAACAAGCGACATTAAAACGGTTGTAGCATCGTAATTTTTTGAGATATTTGAATGAGTTTTTCGTTTCTTCTTTCTTTTGAAGTGAGTCTACAGCTACACCTCTATTTGGAAGACAAGCGGAAAGAACCCATACTATCCATACTAATAATCCATACTTCTATATTAATATTATAAATGCGAAAGTGTGTCTGTCTGTCTGTTACCTTTTCACGCCTAAACCGCTGAACCGATTTAGATGAAATTTGGTATACAGATAGTTTGAGCCCCGGGGAAGGATAAAGGATAGTTTTTATATCTGAGGGGCTGAAATTGGGGGTGGAAATTTGTATGGAGCTACTTAAACCGCTGCACCGATTTAGATGAAATTTGGTATATAAATAGTTTGAGTCCCGGGGAAGGACATATAATAGGTTTTGTTCCGGAAATCATCCCCTGAAAATGGGGGGGGGGGGGGGGGGGTGAAAATTTGGATGTAATCTATTTTGATGAAATTTGGTGTAGATACAGGTTAAGTCCTGGGAAAGGACATGGAATAGTTTTTACCCCAGAAATCATCCCCTAAGGGGGTGAAATTAGGGGTAAAAATTCGGATGGAACCCATTTTAATACAATTTGGTATAGAGATAGCTTGAGTCCTGGGAAAGGACATAGGATAGTTTTAATTCCGGAAATCACTCCCTAAGGGGGTGAAATGGGAGGTGAAAATTTGGATGAATCCCGTTTAGATGAAATTTGGTATAAAGGTCGTTTGAGTCCCGAAGAATGACATTAGATAGTTTTTATCCCGAAAATCATTCCCTAAGGGTATGAAATAGGGGGTGAAAAATTGGATAAAATCCATGTACCTAGATGAAATTTGGTATAGAGATAATTTGAGACCCTTCGAAGGATATAGAATAGTTTTTGCCTCGGAAATCATCCCTTAAGATGGTAAGTAGAAGTTTGTTTGCATTATATTTTCTAAGTATAAGTTCTACGAGGACAAAGTCGCGGGCAACAGCTAGTTTCTAAATATTTGTTGTTTCGTAATAAATGTTAAAAAGAAAATTTACAATTCACTTTCATGAGAATTAAAGTATAACATTAAACTAACAAAAAGCGGCCAAGTGCGAGTCGGACTCGCACATGAAGGGTTCCGTTAAATAAATTGCGGTTTACGATTTATGACGTATTAAAAAAGAAACTACTTACAAGATCTCGTTCAAACCAATTTTCGGTGGAAGTTTGCATGGTAATGTACATCATATATTTTTTTTTAGTTTTATCATTCTCTTATTTTACAAGTTACAGGGGGGGCACACATTTTACCACTTCCGAAGTGTCTCTCGCGCAAACTATTCAGTATAGAAAAAAATTAAAAACCTTAATATCATTTTTGAAGACCTATCCATAGATACCCCACACGTATGGGTATGATGAAAAAAAAATTTTTGAGTTTCAGTTCTGTGTATGGGGACCCCCAAAACTTAATGTTTTTTTTCAATTTTTGTGTAAAAATCTTAATGCGGTTCACAGAATACATCTACTTACCAAGTTTCAATAGTATAGCTCTTATAGTTTCGGAAAAAAGTGGCTGTGACGTGACATACGGACGGACAGACAAACAGACATGACGAATCTATAAGGGTTCCGTTTTTTGCTATTTGGCTACGGAACCCTAAAAAGGACCGCCCCGGATCGTTAGTGGCCCAAATGTTCCCATGACACTGGCAGCGTTGCCACGCTGGATGGCTAACGAAATCTGTTGAGCCAGGAACGATCCGGAACGAGGATCGCAGCCCCTATCCCTAAGCCGGCGACCCAAACTCCGCATTAAGTATTTGGCCTCCGTACCCCACGGTCCCGCAGTCTCCACCGCCACTGGCACAAAGTCGTACATTGGCTCCAAGGCAGAGTACTTGGCATGTTTCATCCGAGCCGCCGACTCGGCGGCCGACGCCGCGGATCTGATGGTGTGGCTCAAATGGGACGGGGCAAACGTGCTTACGCATGTGGCGTCCCACAAGAGGCACCGCCTTTTCTGCCATGTCATTTATAACTTAGTCTTGTTACCTATATCGGTGACGTCATGGTGGTGTCAGTTCCAGTCCAGTACAATATTTTGAGAGGAGTAGTGACAAACAAGCTGGTGACAAACAAACATTCAATATTGTATCTCGTTCCCACTTGCGGTATTGTCTATGGCATAGTTGCATAAACTAGTCAAGTGCGAGCCTATCTCGCGCACCGAGGGTTCCGTACAAACTTTCACCACGCTTTATTAACCCTTTACCAGGCCCCTAAGAACTAGCGTGCCTTCATACGTACTTTATATACTGTTACAAGTGTTACAACCGTATTGAACGCCTTGTAAAAAATGTATTTACGAAAGTCGGAGATGTTCCTTTAAACCAGAAATAAAAATGTGGGTAAGGTTATCCCATCGCCTGTCTAAGTAATTAAGTGACATACTCGATTTTGTCTTATTATATTCTTGATCAGGCGAAGGGATATATTCATCCCACATCACATATCGGTTATCATAGTCAAGGTTTAACTCCAACTCTACATACTACGAAACATGAATTCGCTCTAGATTGAACACAACAATTATTTTATTACTTACGTGAGTTTTTATGACATGACAAGACAATTTACCGGGCCATGGGAAGAATAGCTCCCACACAGTTAAACTCTAATAAGGCCATGGGATAATGTCAACCCACATCCTGAATCTGGTCATACACAATAATGCATGAATATTTAGCAATGTTTACGATTACATTACCTTTTAAAACTCAAAATCTACAAAATATCAAAAAATTGTTCGACCAATGTACTTCTGTTTCATAGAAATTAAGGAAAGTGTTTGAGTTTATCCGTAGTTTACTGAAATTAGAGTTCAAGTGAATTAAAACGGCTGCCAAAGATATATTACGCGATTAAGAAGCGTGTTGTGAATGAAGATCATAAAATACTATTTTCAAGGATTGACAAAATATTTTGTAGGAGGTTTGGAGTTAAAACCTGACTAAGGTAACCGATATAAGATGTAGGAGGAATATATCCCTTGATTTTTCAGAGATAATTCTTTATCAAGTGAACCAATTCCGATAATTCTTTTTTTATTTGCTAAAATGTACTTTCAGAATACTTCCATACAATTTTGAAGATAAAAAAAATTACAAAAAAGTATTAAATTACTAACATAAATATTAAATGTTTTTTGAAGAATACGCTAGGTCGTTATACTTACTTTTCCAGTAATATTTTCAAATTTTACGCTCGGTAAATTTCGGAGATAAGGGAGGAGGGAATGGTATTTTTTTCTACATTTTCCTTTGTTAATCAAAATTTTACTACTATAGAAAAAAAAGAAAAACTGTTTAAGAATGTTCAATCCAAGTCATTTCATATCATTCATATGATACCCCACTTGGCCTACTACCTAGACTTTTGCTAGTAAACTAGACTTTAAATAATTAGGTAACACGAAACATAGGGGCATGTCAGAGGTCAGTATAATGTATATTGTATGAATACAAAATATTTGCTCTCTTGTTATTATCCAGGGAGGAAACGGGAATTACGTTTGTATGGAAAATGGCCACCCGCGCTTCGTCTTAATACGTGCGAGTGACAGGGTTGCCCGCGTGCGTAGCCGTTAGCGTTCGTATCACTTAGTTTTAGGACACAAATTCACGCAATCTTTAACGAAAATCGTAACTTTTACACACAGTCTTTGTTCTGATGTTTAAGGTGGTTCGATTGCCATACAAAACGTTATTTGACATTCGTAGGCTAACGGCGTGATATTTTAAGAAACTTATGTAACAAACATTCACCAATTGGCTTCCCATTTGCGCCAAATTCCCCCTTTCCTAGAATAAACTTGTAAAAACTAGATTAATTTGAGAAATTGGTTTGGGACGTGATATTTTGGAAAAACGATTTTTCTCAAATTAATCTAGTTTATACAAGTTTATTCTAGGAAAGGAGGAATTTGGCGCAAATCGGAATCCAATTTATGAAAGTTTGTTACATAAGTGTCTTAAAATATCCCGCCGTTAGCCTGCGAATGTCAAATAACGCTTTGTATGGCAATCGAACCACCTTAATTGCAGTTCTTATAAGTATTCATTTCGCAGTATACACGTATTACACATAGGCCGATTGTGCACTACAATGAATTTTACTGTCCGGCAGTCCGATTTTTTTCGGTCCGATATTTTTTGTATTGAATGTTGGACGGTAAAATTACGTATAAGTAGTGCACAAGCTACTATGTACATTTAATGGCGTGCCATATATCGGACCGGACTGCTGGACAGTGTAGTGCACAATCGGTCATAAACATAATATTTTCAGAGCCGCTTTTTTGCGTGTTGTCAGTTCGGTTTCCAAACTGCCCTTCAATGTGAATAATATTAGCAGTACAGTCACCGGCATTAATATATGATGGAACAAAGGCCGCAAAAATATCTGTTGACAACTCTATTCCTAAAGCCATTAGACCGTGTCAGATATTTTTGCGTGTATTGTCAGTTCGGTTTCCAAACTGTCCTTCAATGTGAATAATATTAGCAGTACAGTCACCGGCATTAATATATGATGGAACAAAGGCCGCAAAAATATCTGATGACAACTCTATTCCTAAAGCCATTAGAGCGTGTCAGATATTTTTGCGTGTTGTCAGTTCGGTTTCCAAACTGCCCTTCAATGTGAATAATATTAGCAGTACAGTCACCGGCATTAATATATGATGGACCAAAGGCCGCAAAAATATCTGATGACAACTCTATTCCTAAAGCCATTAGAGCGTGTCAGATATTTTTGCGTGTTGTCAGTTCGGTTTCCAAACTGCCCTACAATGTGAATAATATTAGCAGTACAGTCACCGGCATTAATATATGATGGAACAAAGGCCTAAAAAATATCTGATGACAACTCTATTCCTAAAGCCATTAGAGCATGTCAGATATTTTTGCGGCCTTTGATCCATCATATATTGATGCCGGTGCGGTGACTGTACCCTTTAATTCTCTTAAAAAGAAAAAAAGTCCAATTCATTATGGAAAATTTACTTTCTTAGTTACCATGTCAAGTATCAAGATTAGGACATCAACATCATACCTAACTAATTAAATGTAAGACGTTTGACACATTTGGCAATCATATTACTGTTGCCGTAAGTATAAAAAGTTGCTATATAAATCTAAGGCTCATCTTTCCCTGGCCAGGCTCTACGACATTATTTTTAATTGCGTTGAATTCTGACGTCTCTTGGAATGGCCTCAATTTGAACATTATAAATTATTAAAGTACCTACCTATTTACTTACCCACTTTTCTGAGGAAAACAAAAATTGTTGTGGGTATCATTACTCCCACCATTGGCATTGCGAACCTTTGGTCTAAGATTTTATTAGTTATTACCTATTATAAATTATGATATTATGTATCGTGTGGTTTTTCATTCAGTTACTCGTACTTAAAGATACAAAGTACTACAGAGTGAGCAAAATATTTAAGGGGTATACAACTTTGAATCTATTTAATTACAAAAATAAGCGATAAATACCAAATATGTCTGTATTATGTCTCATACTTGCCAACCTGCTGTACCTGGAAGTATCGTTTTCCATTCGAACAAATATTTTTAACCGTTGTAGGTACGTTTCCTTTTTTAAGAAAATTGTCAATCACGTGGGTTTAGATGTAACCCAATACCTAATACCTGTACCTAGTCGGTCCTTAAGTTCTGTCCGAGGGACCGACTAGGTAATATTACCTGGTTGATGAACAGTGATCGGATCTAGGATGCAATTTGGGGTGAACGACCTCAAACGTTATGGTTATCGTGGATGTGTCTCGGATTTCCCGGGAGTTTGGGAAATGGGCTAATGTAAATTAAAAAAATACGTCACTTAGTATTTGCACACTTAATAAACACTAGAATTGTCTAATAATGGGTATTTATAACTGTAATTATTATTATTTGTCGATATGTTGAGAATGTGATAAGCAGGGCTCGATTTGAATGACAATGTCAGTCAAGACTTTATAAACTGCTCATTTCAAGTGGCCATTTCATTTAATAAAAGAGGTTGATAAGTGGTAATTGTTTACGAATATACTATTAGAAGGCATTTTATGTGCGGTGCAGTGCAACGTCATCGGCACTAAAAGTTCGAGCCCTGGTGATAAGATTAAGTAACAAAATGGTGATACTGATAACTAATAAAAATTATTACTTTTACTTGTATACCCTGGTAAACATACAAGAATAATAAAAATACATAAAAGATAAGACATACAAGTTACGTTCAGTTATTCTATACTATGCAGTAGGTACTGTAAACATTTTTGTTGTTTTTACATTTTCTGTAAATTTTATACTGTAAACTACTTGAAAATTAAAAGTTATTTTGATAGGTAACAAAAAAAGTCGCGGGATTGTAAGTCATATCCATCTTAATATTACGGACTTAAACCCCGGCAAATTGCATCCTAGATCCGATCACTATGATGAAGGATAAACAGTCATGGCCAGATAATTAAGAACATTATTTTTTTCCCCATACAGTTGCATACAAATATGACTTTTCAAATTTGATGATAATTTATAATGTGTTTGATTAATTTTGTTTCTGATTATACGGATGTAACCGTGTTTAAACAGTATTTAATGTAGTGCAAAAGACCTTCTGTAAAATTTAGATTTTAAAAAATACAAGCGATCAAATCAACACTTTTTATAAGTTCATACATTGTTCCTGTCCATTTGAAGATCCGTATTTTTTTAAGCACAACTTTTACAGAACTTTTATATAAACTAAATGAAATCTTATTTATACACAGATACCTCCATATACTCAGAAATCAAATTGGCCAAACATATTTTAAATCATCATTAAATTTGAAAAGTCATATTTGTATGCAACTGCAATCTTACCACTTTAGATTTCTCAATCAAATACAATTTCACGTACCTATAAAACAGTGATATAAAAGCAAAGCAATGGGTAATAATTAATAATTTATATAGTAAGAAAAATGTTTACGATCCCTGAAACATCAAATTTTGCCAGCTGTCAGAATTCCACGGAGCTAAAAATTTGGGTTGTAATTGCGTAGGTATTCTAATGGATAGCTGCTTCCTTCAACTAACATACCTAATGCGTTAGTTAAGTTTATACGCGCTCGGACAAAAATCGCCGCAACCGGAAAGTGCGTAGGTATAGAAACCGTCGTGGTTTGCGGTCGAGTCGAGCCATTTCCAAGGTGGACGTCATACAGTGTCCCTAAAGCTAACACCAAAACTAAGAGGGCTGATACAGCAGCACGAATAAGCCATCGAACAAGACACTTGAACATTTTGTGTGTTTGAACAGAGCGCAAATGGGCGTCGCACAATTCGGTCCTCCTTACCCCTGGGAAACAATTGCCGCTCAGCAGAACTACGAAAGGGACGTGATGTTGCAGCAGTTGCAGCGTCTAAGGGACGACATCGACCTCTTGAACAAAACCTTCTACGACGCCATGGAAACCATCCAGAATAGTATAGGTACCTACCTACCTACCTAAGGAATAAGATCGGTATTTTTATGGATGTGTTCTTTAAAACACAATCCTTACTATTACTATGGGGCTAGTTCGATATGTCTAAGATCGATCGATATTGATAAGTGATAAATAAATAAATAATAAAATAAATATTTGTGGACAATCTTACACAAATCAACCTGGTCCCAAACTAAGCAAAGCTTGTACTATGGGTACTAGACGACGATATAGATACGTATATAGAGAAATAAATACTTAAATACATAGAAAACATCCATGACTCAGGAACAAATATTCGTGCTCATCACACAAATAAATGCCCTTACCGGGATTCGAACCCAGGACCTCTTGCTTCGTAGGCAGGGTGACTACCAACTAGGCTAAAACGGTCGTCGATAAAATGTCAACCATGCTTCGCCCGCATAATGGGTTGATACAAAGACTGGTCTTCAACCATAGCTAAGCTAAGCCAAGTTACGTTTCCATACAAAAATCACATACCCCGGCCGACTTGTATGGCAGTCTTAGTTCACATAGTTTGCATTCATTGTTTTACTCGCAGGTTTTTTATTATTTATTAGTCTTCATCTTATTGAGGTTCCGGCTTATGTTTTAACAGAAATAAAAGGTGACGTACAACTGGCGCCGCCGCCGCCGCCTTCGCCGCCGCCTCCTGCTCCGCCAGTGATAGTACAATTACCCCCCATGGCCCCGATCGCACCGCCGGCTGCGGATGGTAACGCATCCAAAATACTTTAATAAAAGGTGACGTACAACTGGCGCGGCCGCTGCTGCCTTCGCCGCCGCCTCCTGCTCCGCCAGTGATACGACAATTACCCCCCATGGCCCCGATCGCGCCGCTGGCTGCGGATGGTAACGCATCCAAAATACTTTAATAAAAGGTGACGTACAACTGGCGCTGCCGCTGCTGCCTTCGCCGCCGCCTCCTGCTCCGCCAGTGATAGGACAATTACCCCCCATGGCCCCGATCGCCGCCTCCGGCTGCGGATTGTAACGCATCCAAAATACTTTAGTAAAAGGTGACGTACAACTGGCGCTGCCGCTGCTGCCTTCGCCGCCGCCTCCTGCTCCGCCAGTGATACGACAATTACCCCCCATGGCCCCGATCGCCGCCTCCGGCTGCGGATTGTAACGCATCCAAAATACTTTAGTAAAAGGTGACGTACAACTGGCGCTGCCACTGCTGCCTTCGCCGCCGCCTCCTGCTCCGCCAGTGATACGACAATTACCCCCCATGGCCCCGATCGCACCGCCGGCTGCGGATTGTAACGCATCCAAAATACTTTAATAAAAGGTGACGTACAACTGGCGCGGCCGCTGCTGCCTTCGCCGCCGCCTCCTGCTCCGCCAGTGATACGACAATTACCCCCCATGGCCCCGATCGCACCGCCGGCTGCGGATTGTAACGCATCCAAAATACTTAAATAAAAGGTGACGTACAACTGGCGCTGCCGCTGCTGCCTTCGCCGCCGCCTCCTGCTCCGCCAGTGATACGACAATTACCCCCCATGGCCCCGATCGCCGCCTCCGGCTGCGGATTGTAACGCATCCAAAATAGGTACTTAATACCTACATATGATTTAATTTATCAAGGTTCCTGAGTTACATGACACGGGGTAATTGCAAAAGTCCTCAAGAGACACCAAAGTGGAGTAATCTCGGAAATTTGTTCGTAGCACACGTATTTCCACAACTAAATAGCATAGCAACCGGAGCGAACAGAAGCGGGGGGACAGATAAACATGGCGTCTTGGCAAGTGTTGCCAGAGTTTAAATTGCTTTTAGTTTAGTGAATATTTGTGATTTTCCACTTTAACCCCATTTCCGAGGTTACCTCAATGCAGCGACTCGAGTCCCTTTGTTTCTGAAGAATATCAAGTTCTAGTCTTGTAAGTACTATCTCGTTAAATTGGTTGCAGTAGGTATACTTAAATATATGAAAAGGAAGCGCAACAATACTTTCAGACAATCGCTAATACTTACGCGGATGCGGGTGGCGCAGGACCGGTCACTTTGGAACTCTTTGGGGGAGGTCTATGTCCAGCAGTGGACGTCTTTCGATGATGATGATGAATCACTAATACTACCTATACTCGTGTAAGCGTTCACGAAGGTTAAAGTAGGTACCTACTTACTTACCTGGTCTACATTAAGCTTAGCAACTACAAAATACAAGATGCAGCCTTTGGATAGTAGTAGAGTAGGTGTACATATATAGTATTAAAGACTCAGAATAAACTGTGTTTAGGTACTGTATGTTTGTCAAGTCAAGACTGCCGTGTCGATCCAAAATGGTTGTATTTAACTCACTTAATCCATAGTGTGCTAAATGTGCGTGTCTAATCACTGTTATACGATAAAGACGTGTGTTGATTATGTCCTCTTCGTGGTGCTGACTGATTATGTTATGTTATGATTCGTGTAGGCAAGCGAGTGGAGCCGGCGACGGCGCCGTTGTCGCGGCGGTCGTCGGGCGTGACCGCCGCGCTCGCCGACCGGCTGGCGCAGCTGGAGCGCCGGGTCAAGGAGTGCTGCGACGGCATGGGCAAGGACAATGGTGTCGTCGGAGACCAGGTATTATCGACCCGCGATAAGAATGGGAATGGAGGTGACGAGCGTTTTGCCATATAACTACGTCAAAGTTTATATGAACAATTGAAATAACTAGCTACCCGCGCGGCTCCGCCGCGTATACAAAGTATCTAGGCGGAGCGAAGGTATAAAAATATAGCACATACTTAATCCTGTAGCTCCATCACTACATAGTATAAAAAAGCGGCCAAGTGCGAGTCGTACTCGCATATGAAGGGTTCCGTTAAATAAATTGCTTTTTACGATTTATGACGTATTAAAAAAAAACTACTTACTAGATCTCGTTCAAACCAATTTTCGTTGAAAGTTTGGATGGTAATGTACATCATATATTTTTTTTAGATTTACTCTTATTTTAGAAGTAACAGGGGGGGGGGACACACATTTTACCACTTTGGAAGTGTCTCTCGCGCAAACTATTCAGTTTAGAAAAAAATGATGTTAGAAACTTCAATATCATTTTTGAAGACCTATCCATAGATACCCCACACGTATGGGTTTGATGAAAAAAAAATTGAGTTTCAGTTCTTAGTATGGGGAACCCCAAAATTTATTGTTTTTTTTATATTTTTGTGTGAAAATCTTAATGCGGTTTACAGAATACATCTACTTACCAAGTTTCAACAGTATAGCTCTTATAGTTTCGGCAAAAAGTGGCTGTGACATACGGACAGACAGACAGACAGACAGACATGACGAATCTATAAGGATTCCGTTTTTTGCCATTTGGCTACGGAACCCTAACAAAGTCGCTTCCCGCTGTCTGCCTGTCCCTATGTATGCTTAGATCTTTAAAACTACGCAACGGACATTGATATGCGGTTTTTTTTAATAGATAGAGTGATTCAAGAGGAAGGTTTATGTATTAGAATATACGAGGGGTAATCCAAAAGTTTTGATAATCGGCATAAAAGACACAGGGGTTCCATATAATATGATTTTTAATTATTAAATACACTCTTTCTTAGTTTACTTACCAATATAATATATTAATAATATTTAAATTTTGTTCTAGGTATATAAAAAAACACTTTGGATAGACGAAATGAGGCTTACTTTTTACATAGACGCAATTGCACAGATTTTATTGAGGAGTTTTCAATATCTAAGAATAAGCCGTATAATAGTAAAATAATTAGTCTAGATTACACGGTAGGTAACTAGTATTATAGAATACACAAGCCTGAAAAGCAGCCCCGGTAAGCGGCAAGCTTAGCCAAGAAAAAAAACTCATATGATTGGTATTTTTTTTCTTTGGTTTTTCTTAGACGACCTCGCTTACTTGCTATATAATTATGATGAATCACCGTCCCTTTGTATTTATATTCATATATATATGTCACCTACGTTCACCCTATTTAAAAAATTAAAATATATATATTGATGGCCAGAAAAACCTACCTTGAATTGTGTTAGGATGTGAGCCGTGCCTTAAAAAAATTATGACATGAAAATGATGATATAATTTATTAATTTCGTCGCATTAAAATAGATAATATTCAAATACGAAAATCTTTTTTTTGAATTACCGAACCAGAATTTTGCCAACGCCGGCCCTAACATTTACCAAAATATCCTCTCATTATACTGACGTCAGAACTATACCGTCTATACCGTCATATTTATTTAGTTATTAAAGAAAAACAAATGTTTGAAATCTTTTTTTTTTGTATTACGTGTATTATTGAATACCGGCACAGTTAGGAATGACACTCGCAAGTCAGGGCCGTAGCCAGGGGGGGGCATTATGGGGCAATGCCCTACCTTAAAATACCATTGTCCTACCTTAAGAAACTGCCTAACACAGATTAGATCAAGTTACATTTTGACTTGTGCCCTACCTGTAATTACGGCTGCCCTATCTTAAATTCAACTCTGGCTACGGCCCTTTTTTTTTTTTTACGTTGGGGGAATGCGTTGATGCACCGTCCGCCCAGTCGGAGGGGGACCGGACGGGTGTGTGGGACTCCAGGGCAGAAGGCCCAGACTACCCACTAAACCCCCAACGATTGTCCAGCCATTTCGCTTACAAGGAGGGTCAAAGGTTCGCTTACGCATGCAACTTTGACCCTCGCGACTAGCCCGCTTTACAGGCCTGGCCACAGGGAGAGCGCCCCGGGACAATTTCGAGGCGCTTCAGACCCGTGGACTTTTGGTTAGCTAGGGTCCCCTAACCCTGCAACCTGGTCCACTACGGCGGGGGGAGCAAGTGCGCATAACGCCGACGTGCGCGCCCCGCTCTACGTCTGCGGATATGGGGAGCGGAAGGGTCGTCCTCCCGCGCTCTTTTCGCAGCCTCCTTTTTCGCCATTACGGACTTGCAGAAGGAGGCCATTGCTTCCCATGACCTCTCGCTGTCAAGCATCTTAGATACAATGGTTGGCAGCGAGAGGTCCCCACCCAATACATCGGGCAAATTATGCCGCTGCGGCCCCCACGCCGAGCAAACCTCCACTGTGTAGCGCATATCGTCTACTGCTGCGCCACACCCGTGGCAGCGGGGGCATTCTTCTCGTCCGGCAACTCGGTGCAGGTACTCTCCAAAGCAGCCGTCGCCTGTGAGGCACCAGGTAAAAACTTAATTCGCCGCGTTTGCAGTCGACCCACCTCTCGAACTGGGGCAAAATTGCCCCTATGGATTCTGCCGGCCGTGGACACCTCCAGGTCCGCCCTCCACCTCGGGAGAAGGGCGGTCATAGCTGCATCCCGTAGCCCTTCTACCTCCCGTTGATTGGGATGTTCTCCCCTGGCCCTCAGTTCCGCACGGTTTCTAAAGATCTCGGCCAGAACCTCCGCCTGCAGTTCCCAGGGCGGATCATTGGCCAGTAGTGTGGCCGCTGCCCAGGACACCGTGCGGTACCCTCTGCATGCCCTCACGCTTATAACCCTTTGCGGTCGCCTTAATAGGGTCTTGTTTTTCGACGTGAGGGCTTCCATCCATAATACAGGCACCCCATAGAGAGCCATGCTCCGGACGACTCCAGAGTATAGACGCCTGCAGGAGGACTGAGGACCTCCTTGATTGGGAAGCAGCCTTCCCAGCGCTGCTGCAGCGCCTACCAGTTTAGGGGCCAGCATGGCATCGAGGGTGAGGCCGATGTCGGTCCCTACCTCTATGGCTGTCCCCATAAGGGTTAACCGCGCCCCTCGTGGGGGACCTTTGCGTGGGCCGTGAAAGAGAATCGCCTCCGTTTTTTCGACCGAGACTTTGAGTCCCAGGAGGCGGATCCTCTCGACGACCAGTGTTGCTGCCTCCTGCCCTAACCACGCAGCCTCCTCGTAAGTCCTTCCCCGAGCTGTGACGAGCGTATCGTCCGCATAGCAGATCAAGCTGGTCCCGGGGAGCAGTAGGCCACGCAGGAGCCAGTCAAAACCGACGTTCCACAGAACCGGTCCCAACACAGAATCCTGTGGAACACCGCAACCCACATGTCGGTGGTGAAGCGTCTCATCAGAGCCCTCCCAGCTTACTACCCTGTCGCGGAGGTAGTCTCTCAACAACCCCTGAAGGTAGGTAGGCACTCCATGATAACGAAGGGCCTCCATTATTGTCTCGAACGGCAGGCTGTTAAATGCATTCTTAACATCTAAAGATATTGCAAGGACTACCTCCCTTCCCTCTATAGCCTCTCTGGCCCGGACCTTAAGAGCGTTTAGAGTGTTGATTGTGTACCGCGATGCTCTGAAACCATATTGGTTGTTGGAGAGGTCCGGTCCGACTTCCTCCAAGTGGCGGACGAGGCGATTTGCTAGGATTTTTTCCAGCATTTTACCAACCTCATCCAGCAGTACGATAGGCATGTAGGCTCCGGGGGTTCCTGGTGGGCGACCTTCCTTTGGGATCAGGACGAGACGACCTTCTTTCCATATTTTTGGGAAGCGCCCGACACGGAGGCATGAGTCGAATACTCCCCGGCCCAGTCTTGCATTTCTCCCGCCGCAATCAGGAGGACCTTTCCCGGAATCCCATCATGGCCCGGCGCAGTTTTACGCCCCCTCAGACGTAAGAGGGCCACTCCTATTTCCCCGTCCCTTATTGGGGAAACATTTTCTGCCCCACTTTGTTTACTCCGACGGTTGGGAGCGGGAGCGGGACGGAGAGCCATCTCGGGGGGTGAGTGTCCGATTGGATCCGGGAACAGTACCGCAACGACCTGCTCCACCACGTCCGGATCCAAGGACTCCGTGGGTGGGACGCCTGCAACGCGGAGTTTTTTCCGCGCAGCACGGTATGGGCGTCCCCATGGGTCCCTATTTAGTTCCCGTAAGAGCTCCTCCCGAGCAGCACATGTAGTTCCTTTTTGGCTTCGCAGCAGGCACTCCAAAGTTGGGTCTCCACCTCAGTCACCTCTTCGTCCCGTCGGCGGCGTTGTCGACGGCAGCGTGCAAAAGCTCGTCTCGCTGCGTTAGCCCGCGCCCTGAGGTCGGAGATTTCTGCTGACCACCAGTAGACTTGTCGGCGTGGGGCGTGCCGTCTGGCTCTCGGCATGGCCGCGTCGCATACAATAGTTAAAGCCGTGCGAAGGCGCTCAGCCAGGACGTCGACTTTGACACCATCAGTCACTGTCTCGCCGTCCGTTGTTGTCCCGGGAGCCTGCCAGCGTTGTACTATTGCGGCCTCTTTGGCAAGTTCCCCGTCCAGCTTGTCGGGGACCGTTAATGGTTTAAAATAATATTTTACCTGTTATAGTTGCATTT
The DNA here is from genome assembly GCA_963854355.1 of Epinotia brunnichana. Classification (NCBI taxonomy): domain Eukaryota; kingdom Metazoa; phylum Arthropoda; class Insecta; order Lepidoptera; family Tortricidae; genus Epinotia; species Epinotia brunnichana. Next base: position 52,017,856 of record OY977935.1, on the reverse strand, counting down.
GACTATTTATACCGCTAAATAGTATTTAATACTAATTTACGTTTCCCAGTATTGAAGACATATCAATTTGACAAGTTACAATTTAATTTATATAACCTACCTGTAATCAAAATATAATTATCTGAGCCTGAAATAATTCGGATGGTATTCTTAGTCAGGTCAACAAAGTCGCCAATGCTGGGAGTCCCCGGCATCCGAAAATAAAATGTTGCAATCGAGTTTAGTTTTCTACATCTTTGTAGGTAGGTACTGGAAATTGTGCTAAGTAAGGTTAAACATGCCATCTATTTAATTAAACCTCATTCTTCTCCCAACATCTCGAATATGGGAAAATAAGTTTGTATATAAACTTTTTTGAAGTAAAAAAATTCATGGCAAATAATACTGACGTCTCCATGTCAATTAAAAATGTTATCCACAGTTGACACAATATGTCTGCCAGTTTTTATAAACATTGAGAAAAGGTAATTTATTATCAATTTTGTTAATTTCTTAGTGTTGTATCCATATGTGGCCGACTCAACATTTATAATTTCATATGCTGAAGAACTTACTGCAGGTTTGAGTTCAATTCTTGTTTACAATTTTACATTGTCACATCTCAAGTCAACAGGAGTTACGTCACGTGATGTCACGCAGCCAAAGTCATGTGGTCAGCGCACAGTAGTATTTTTAAATTAAAATTTTAGTACCTTACCGTTAAAAAATTAAAAAACGAAGACCTTATTGCAAATCTGCAGCATGAGACGAATCGAATGACATACAATTTATCAACATCGGACCATAAGTGTAGATCTGATGGCATGTACAAAAATCGGGCTCGCGTAATAATCTAATAATAATATAGATACTTAGATAGATAGATAGATAGATACGAGTAGATAGACAATTGAAAATTTAAGGATACCTACTTTTTTTTCGGGAAATGGCTTCTTCTAGTCATGGAACTACGAGCAATCGGAAACAATCATTAATGTAATATCATAACATACACTCACATACATTACATACATACACTACACACTACACATACACATACATCACCGCAGACAAGCACCCTAATATAATGAATTAATTGTTAGTTTCTAATTGTATTTTTTTTTCTTTTTTCTCGTTTTACTTTGTCTTGTTTTCATGCTAAGTCGCATGGACAGTTAATCAGTATTTGTCTTGGTCTCCACGGGACAGGCCTAGCCTAGTGTGGGACCACAGTTATGTTTGTGAATGTCTGTCTGTAGGTATATGTTAATAAAAATATTTCAAATATTTCAAAAATATTATCATACCACAACAGGATTTTGGGATAATTTGGCGCGCTAAATAAATACTTATTTTTTTTATAAAAAATATTGTATGGAGCAAATGTTAAAAATCGGATTTTCTCTGAAAATAAAACGAAAACCGTATTATCCTCGCGGATAGTTATAATACTAATTATTTCTGATCTCTCCGTTTTTTAAGAATGGTTGGCCTTTTTAAGAATGGTTGACGTATTTTTATTATGTTTTTTTGTTTGATTTGCCTTTTACTCGTCGTTTTGACTAAGTATAGAAAATGAGTTTGAGTCTGTTCAGAGTAAAGAATTCGAAAAAAATGTATGGAGCCTTTATTTGAAACATGTATTTTTCTCCTAAATAAAACTAATTATTTCTGATTTTTTCACGTACTCTCAATTTATTACAAAAAATGCTTAAAAAAACAGTGTATTTTTTAAAAAAAAGGGCACACTGTACACAAATTCAGTGCGCCAAAAAATCAGACTTAAGTACCTACCTAATTTAGATTTATAAGCGTCTGTGAGGATTTAACGGTGTTCTTGGTAATTTAGGAGAAAAATATGTTTTAAAAAACGGCTCTTTACATTTTTTTCGAAAAAAAAAATTACTAGTTAGTCTTTACTCCGTAGCCCTAGTATAAGTTTTATCGTTACAATACGTTTTCGAACGCGTTAGCGTTTAGTTTCAATTTGTATGACAACGCGTAGTTCCTAATAGTTACCCCCAGAGGCGCTGTTCGCGTTGCCATACATATTGAAACTAAACGCAAACGCGTTCGAAAACGTATTGTATCGTTAAAACTTATACTAGAGCCTCTGAACAGACTCAAAATCATTTTCTGTATTCAAAACGACGACAAAAAGGTAAATCAAAAACAAAACTATAAAAAAACCAGCCAAGCGCGAGTCGGACTCGCGCACGGAGGGTTCCGTACCATATCTATAATAGTACATTACTTACCTAGGGCGGTTAAACAAAGAATGTCTCAGATCGCAGGTATTTGACGCCCGAGCCGAAGGCAAGGGCGATAAATATGCGCTCTGAGGCTTTCTTTATTACCGCCCGTGGTAAGTACAAAATTTTACGTCTCTATCTGGTCAGGAAGTGGGGTTTTCCGCACGCATAGCGTGCGGTAATTCCTACTTTATGGCCAGGTATGACGTAAATATTATTTAATTCTGTTTTTAGTAGGTATTTGTTGTTATAGGTAGCAATCGAATTACATCATCTGTGAAAATTTTAACCGTCTAACTATCACGGTTATTGAGATATAGCCTGGTGACAGACGTTTTACTCTTTGAGTATACGAAACCCTAAAAAATAAACTAATTTTTTTTTGAAGTGCCACCTTTTTTTAAAAAATGAGATCGTCAAAATATCTGAAATAATTAGTATTATAATTTATAATCGTCCGCGACGGAGGATATTACGGTTTTCGTTTTACTTTAAGAGAAAATCCGATTTTTCACATTGGCTCCCTCCATTGTCCAAACAATATTAAAAAAAAATGTCTTTATTTAGTGGGCCTAATTATCATAAAATCATGTTGTGGTATGATAATGACTAGAAGAAGCCATTTCCCAAAAATAAAGTACCTATCCTTAAATGTTTTATTGTCTATTTCTTTGGAGAGCCGATCCGAGCGGCGGCGGCAGCGGCAACTGCCCCCCTATTCTGTTACTTATTTTAAGCTCACCTCAACGCTCACCCACAATTATACCTTGACGCCGCGATGCAAATATGTACAATACTTGGAGTTGGCAGTAGTTAAATGTAAATGCACCTACTTATTAAGTACCTGTCTATGTTTTTGTGAGCACTACCCGTGAAAGATTATGGGAAGGCAATAACAGAAGACCAGAACACTTAGCGCATGTGATATAATTAGAACATTTTGAACGTCTTGTACTCCAGATGAGGAATTTCCAAGACCAACTCGACCATCTTATGCGACAAGTAGCATCTCTCCATGAAGATTTCGCCGTACTTAAGCTGTCACCTAACCTGGCTAAAGACTTGGAAGGTAATATACGGGGCGATTGTCGAAAATAATACCTACTTAATGTCTAAGTATGTCCTTATAATCAAAAGAAAATCGTTGTTGATAATAGTTATGTTTTAATTAACTGTTTTTTCAATAACCTTGTAAGGTATGTATTACCTATGTATCCTGTTGACTTTAATTTTTCTGTTTTAATCTACTTAATGGTTGATAACTAGGTCGGTATCTAAAATACTTAGTACTGCGTTATGGTTGTTATTTCGGTTCTACATTTAAAAGACTAAACATCTTAAATAGGTACCTAAGGGCCATAAGTACTAAATTCCTAGAGTATAACCATACGTAATATAACCGTGTGCAGGTCTGATGCAGCTGTACCAGACGGTCCAGGACATGCAAGAGCAGCTGCGGCAGGTGAACGAGGTCGCGCGCCAGCTGGCCGGCGAGAAGGACGACCGCCAAAACCATATTAAGGTAACCACTTGCGACACCAGCAGCAGTCGCCGGCACCCCGCAGAAACAGCATAAACGCCGTCCTCAAAATGACGGCCCGCAGCCCGTCCCGCCATCGCGGTGACGTGACCCGCCACACTTCCAGAAGCGCCCAGCGGCAGCGCAGGAGGAGCCACTCATGAGAGAAAACGCGAACGAAGAACTTGCCACTTGTCACTGGACATTTCGGCGTGTAGGAAAACGCGGATCTATAGCTAACTAGCACAATTTATGATGAATCGTGACTCTGGGATATTTTGCGAGATAAACAGTGATATAGTATATAACCTTGTCGTGCTGTGGCTGTACGACTGTCGATACTTGTCGGTGAGACAGCCAGGGTATGGCAACTTATCACTGTTGGACCTCCCACAAACAGTTCCAACCCCATCATAAATTGTCCAAATTATTTTAACTTCGATTTTTCAGTAGATTTGCTTATCCTGCCTACTTATGCAAAAACTTTCGGTAACTATTGTAGATAAGCGGCCGAGTTTTTACATCGTTCGCACACCACTGTTGAAATAATTATCTATAAGTGTCACATCGATTGATCGGCAAGCGGTAGGCGTATACTGCTGGGTGCTAATCGAACGAGCGAGCGAAGCGAACGAAGTTCTATGCTTCAGCTTGGGCGGGAAATCGTTCAGTATGTCCGGTGTGTGTCCCGCTGTCCGGCTGTTCTCTTCTACAGGTCGCATTTCTAAACCGATTCTCGTGAAGTTTTGTGAGCAGGTTCGATAATTATTGTAGAACTTTTTAGTCCAATCACCATTTCAAAATTAGCAAGAATTAAATAACGGCATGCTCGGGAGTTCTACAGCTATATTTAGTAGGTAGTTAATTACTTGTGCCACTTATAACTTTCTAAATTATTTTTAGTCCTGTGAACTGGGTAGGTAGTAGATAGATACGCCACACAATCCAGTATCGACTAATTCGTTTTTTTACTTTGTTAATAGGCTCTTTTGGAGCAAATCGAAATTCTGAAAACCATCAAACTGGACCGAGAGGACATGGCAGAAGCCATGGCCGAGAAGGCAGACCTCCGCATGTTGGCACGTAAAGTTTCGCATGATCAGTTCGAGATGGCCTGCGACGACTTGTCCCGAGGACTGGAACACGCGCTTGGAAAGCTCAACAGTCAGGTTGGTGGGACTACAAGACGACATACATACTTCGGTGAATTCGGAGAGTTGTCATTTTGGGGCACATACCTTTAAATAAAGTTCCAACTATTCTGAATTTGTAAGTCATCAGTGCTCGGCATCAAAAATAAAAAGCTGCTTTGTCTCACGGAGTGAGCAATATCGCATTTTGCACTGTTTTCACGCAGCAAAATGTGCTTGTTCGACCTGCCGAGGTGATAAATATATTTTTGAACAAAACATATAATCGAACGTTATGATCCAGGCATCGGAGTATTTTTAGCACGGTAAGACTAAAGTGAGCTATGGAGTCGTTGTAAGCATTAACATTATTTTTTTACTCATACCTACTCACAGAGCCCGGATTTTTCACGGCAAAACAAAACACTATCATAATCTAGCCAGTGGTTGAAACATTATTTTATCGATATAGAGAATAGGCTTGTTGCGTGGTGTTAAAATTGATAACGTCGTGTTGCTAAATGGATAGTTAACCATCAAATGATTGTAATAAAGTATAAATTACAAAATATAATTCAAATCATAAAAAGATATGAACCTTGAAAGTTTAGAAAAAAAAGTTTTTTTATTTATTGTCCAAGAGTAAATTTAAAGGTTCCAATAGAATCCTTACGCTTTTATAGAAACAAATTTGTACGACAACTATGGACCTAAACGCAGTATTTCGCGACCAAAACGGCAATTTACTTCATTTTCCATGCAACGGTTAGTACAAATTGCACGGTGTGACGTCATACTTTAAAGCCAATCAGTATGAAGCGTTTCAGCTGCTTTCAGCGAGGTCCGTCTTTAACTCGATTTTTTGGGTATTAATGTCCTTTGAATGTAGTTGCTTCCATACAAACATTTGTTCATCTACAAAAACTGGTTCGAATGGCATCGTAAACAAATTTAAGGTCACAAGCCCATTGTGTAGTAGAAGAAAAAACGTCAACAAATAAAATGAATATTTAATAAAGAAATTACGTGAAGTTCGTAATCCACGTCAGAAAACACAGCAGTACATGGCATTTTATTTGTGTAATAGTGATAGGAGTAGATAATTATTAGTTTTTCAACATTTTCTGGGAGTAAACAGTTTCGTTTATCACTATAAATATAGAGCCATTTATTTATACTAAATATACAGCGCACAGTGTTTTATAGAAGCCGAAAAAGTGACATCCCCGTTTTATTAGAAATTACTGTAGTTTAGATCATTACAAATGTAAGACTAAAACTCCCGCGTTTCTAATATTCGTAGTTTTTGCAAAAATAAATTTTGAAAATCTGGTTTCTGACACCTAAGAATTACGAAAAACATTTATATATTGCCAATTATTTATTAAACTTATCTGTTGTTTAAAGTGTTGGATACACACTTTAAAGACATACATTTAGAGGCAATTACGACCTCTGTAGGTACATTTGTTACATATGCATTTTATTCATTTTAGACATCATGTTTCTTAGAGACATTTACAGCTTAAGACCTACACAATCGATATTTAAATAGAAAAAGTGCAAGTTTATTTTTTCAAAACAACCGGGTTCGATTCCCGAGCTGGGTACAGTTTTTTTTCAAATGCAAGAATGCAGTTTTTCTTTTTATCAAAATCGGTGACATGGTTCCTAAGAACAAATCTTCGTATGTCTTATAGTTTCAGACATTCCCATACTGACCGATTTGAATGAGCCACCATATTAATGATTTTATAGATTTTGGTTTTTATTTTTTTTCTTCTATGTTCCGCCGTAGTAGGACGCGATATTTGTACGACAGCTTTATTATTATGGTTTCTATCTACCCTATTTTTTACAAGACCTAATTCCATGGAATATTCAAGTAATCACCTAAACTCTATATATCCGGTTTATCTGGCCACTAGGGTTGACACTCCGGTGTTTTGAATTTCATACGCCGTTTTTTCGGGAATCCTATTACCGATTTAGAAGAAATTTATGGTTTTCTTGGATCGCCAAGGCTTAAAAAAGAATTATTGAGAGAAATCTTCGATATTTGATTTTGATGTTCGCAAAACATGTAAGAGTTAAGTATTGAGTTTTTTTTATTTAATACAGAAGAAATAGCTATTGTCTAGTTTTTTTTTTAATAATGTGTAATTTCACTGATTACTGTTATGTTTTATGAGTATCGCATTTGCTTTTTAAAATAATATTTTATGTAGGGGTGATCACGTAATGTTTCAAACGCGCGTAAGGACAATGCAACTGTCATTTTTCTATATAAAAACTGACAGTTAAATTTACCTAACGTACAGTCAGCATCAAAAGTAGACGTACATAATTGAAGACGTCAAAAGCTCTTACTCCCTTTTAATAAAGACTTTTGACGTCTTCGTTTGCGTAGCTACCTTTGAGCTGAAACTTGCACAAATAATTATTGCCTAGTATTTTGTAAATTACTTATAATTTTAAATTGAAGGGAAGTAATAATCACGAATTACGTACTGATTTTGCTTTTTAAAATTTAAATGTATGATAGGTACCTGGTCAGAAACTTGTTTTATTATTTTGCCAAGAACTAAAACTCGCACAAATTTTCGATGAAACGCTACATGTGACTTGGGAAGGAGTCTTCCATGAGGTGCTAGATGGGACAGAGAGCCTGGAAGTAGAAGAAGACATTCAATGACTTGTCATGCTTCTTGTGTTGATTTGTCTTGTCATGGTCCTTGAGCGTAAGAGCGTACAGATTTTTCTACTGTACAAAGAGCAAGCTACAAAAATGTACAGGCACATAATCTTGTTACATATGTATGTATTACATACCTTATTATTTACTTTGTTACAAAAAATCACTTTTTCTACTCCTGTACCGTTATCTGTCATTTATATAGGCTGTAGCTCAAATACAATGACACCACTAATAAGTCGTCGAGAAACTCTATGCTCTATGGCCCAAAAACGTACTGTTTAGCGTACTTTTTTGGTTCATACATTTTTCATAAAAGCACTGTTTAACTTTTTTTAAATCGGCCGCTATATTGCAGTAGTGCCAACTTCATAAACAAATATTTCGAAATGAAAGTATTTATTTACGATTTAACATTTGTATATTATCAATTATTTACTAAAATCATCATCTATTGTGTGTTAAACTACATGTTTTATAAATTATTGGTATTATTTATAAAAATAAACAGTCCGAATTCGGTCCGGGTCCGGATTTGGTTTGGTTCGGATGGCAAGTGCACACAAATTAAAAACAAAACAAACCATAAGCAAGAGGTGTCACATTTCTGATTTCCCACCAAAATACAGTTCAAAATGAAAAGAGGAAAGATGATAAACTATACTGTATTAGTCCTGAACTATTAAGATTTGTTTCGTGTTTGTGTAGACAAAGGTGTACGTTCCTTTTAAAATGGTTGAAGAAATTAACAACTGCACTCCTGAAGAAATTGCGTGAGTAGCAAAAGTACCAATAGAAAACTTGCTGCCTGAAAAGTTTAACTATTCTGTAGTCTGCTATTTATTTAAAATTTGTCGTAGAAAAGTTTCGTGTTTGTGAAGACAAAAGTGTACGTTCCTTTTAAAATGGTTGAAGAAATTAATAACTGCACTCCTGAAGAAATTGCGTGAGTAGCAAAAGTACGAATAGAAAACTTGCTGCCTGAAAAGTTTAACTATTATGTAGTCTGCTATTTATTTAAAATTTGTCGTAGAAAAAGTATTGTATGCAACGGTGTATAACTGGTCTAAAAACGCTCGTGGCGTCTGTAATTGCGATGCTCGCCAAGGCTCGCATCGCAACCCACGCCACTCGCGTTTTAAGACCCTTCTTATACAACAGTTGCATAAAATACTATAATAAAACACTAGGTAATTGAGATGGGCAATATACCCAAATTCTCAATAGCTAAGAAATAATTACTGAATCTTAAAAAAACGAATTATTTAATATGTGTAGGTTCCTAATAATGTTTTATTTCACCACCCATAAAAGTGCTATACCGTGTATACTATGTTAATTTTATATCCAGGAAATCCAGATACTGGTTGTGGCAGCCCTGACCGAAATTTTTAATTGACTGTAGATTAAATGTTCCATGGAATTAGGACGTGTAAAAAATAGGGAAGATAGAAAACATATTAATGAAGCTGTCATATATGTAAATTTCGCGTCCTACTACGGTGGAACATAGAAGAAAAAAAATAAAAACCAAAATCTATAAAATCATTAATATCTTTGTAACAAATGTTATAGAGATGTCGTAATTGCCTCTAAATGTATATCTTTAAAGGGATTATCCAACATTTTTAACAAAAGAAAAGTTTATCAAATAATTTGCAATATATAAATGTTTTTCGTAATATCCGGGTGTCAGAAACAAGATTTTCAAAAAATAATTTCTCAAAAACTACGCATATTAGAAACGCAAGAGTTTTAGTCTCACATTTGTAATTATCTACAGTAATCTCCACTTATAATAAATCTCTAAATTAAAAAAAGAATCAGCCAGTTTGAAACTAAGCTTTCTGTGGTACGAATGTTCTCAGCATCCCATGGACGGAAAAATATGAAACATTTTATATAGGTACAGTATTATTCCAGCTGCAACTTAGGATAGTTTTTATCCGACTGCGACAGTTAATTTATTTTCCGTAATATACGACTTCATTTAATTTTTCATTTATTATTCTTAAAGTATATCGCCGCCACATCTGTCAGCTAAAAGAAACGTCAAAATCACAGTAATAAGAAATACTACGGACAAAATGGCGGAATTGCTTTGCCTTTCATTCGCCTATTAATGATTTTAATCCCGTCTACGATATACATTGACGAGACACATAGGTAGGTACCAAAAGCAAATATAAAATTAATCGATTTTGATATGCGAACTTATATGCGCAAATGTCGAATTAAGGCGTAATTTGTACAAATGTAACAACAAATTCGAACAATATAAACTTGGTTTTTTTGAATGGCACGCGCGCGCGCTCTTTGCGTATTCAGCCAAACCACGAAAACCGAAACTCGAAGTTTGTATATCTGAGGGCCTACCGCGAACGGCATTCGAAGTTTTCCCTCTCTGTCGCACTTATGTACGAACTTGTATGTATGACAGAGAGGGGAAACTTCGAATGCCTTTCGCGGTAGGCCCTCTGCATTCCTGTCATTTGTTAGTGCGATAGAGATAGAGAGATACCCGAATATTTTCGAATTCCGAAGTTCGTGTTTTAAAAGAAAATACGGATGTCGGATAGATCTAAATTAATATTTTATGTGTGAATATGGTTAAAATTATTTGGAAATACTATTGTTGTTATTGTTTTAGTATATTTGACTAGCTTTAAGTTTAATATTGTACGTCCGAAATGGGCAAGCTGTTGGACTTTATTTTACCCAAAACAACTAAATGTACACAGTTCTGACAATAAAGAAATCTTATTTTATCTTATCTTATCGAAAATAGGGATGTAGACACTAAACAAAATAATCATAATGTTGTATTATCTCGAAAAAAAAACAACGCAAGAGGCTATATAGGTAATCACTAAGTTATAAGTATATAAAGTTTTAAGAGGGGGTTTGTTGCGTCTCTTTTCCGCAAAACGCACCTTTATAATGAAACGATTGTTTTTTACTATGACGCTCGAGGATCGTGAAGTCACGGTCCCTGATCGTTTTCTCACTCTAACAAGCGACATTAAAACGGTTGTAGCTTCGTAATTTTTTGAGATATTTGAATGAGTTTTTCGTTTCTTCTTTCTTTTGAAGTGAGTCTATAGCTACACCTCTATTTGGAAGACAAGCGGAAATAATCCATACTATCCATACTAATAATCCATACTTCCATACTAATATTATAAATGCGAAAGTGTGTCTGTCTGTTACCTCTTCACGCCCAAACCGCTGAACCGATTTAGATGAAATGAGCCCCGGGGAAGGACAAAGGGTAGTTTTTATATCTGAGGGGCTGAAATTGGGGGTGGAAATTTGTATGGAGCTACTTAAACCGCTGCACCGATTTAGATGAAATTTGGTATATAAATAGTTTTAGTCCCGGGGAAGGACATATAATAGGTTTTATCCCGGAAATCATCCCCTAAGGGGGTGAAAAAGGGGGGGGGGGTGAAATTTGGATGTAATCTATTTTGATGAAATTTGGTGTAGATATAGGTTAAGTCCTGGGAAAGGACATGGGATAGTTTTTACCCCAGAATTCATCCCCTAAGGGGGTGAAATTAGGGGTGAAAATTCGGATGTAACCCATTTTAATACAATTTGGTATAGAGATAGCTTGAGTCCTGGGAAAGGACATAGGATAGTTGTAATTCCGGAAATCACTCCCTAAGGGGGTGAAATGGGGGGTGAAAATTTGGATGAATCCCGTTTAGATGAAATTTGGTATAAATGTCGTTTGAGTCCCGAAGAATGACATTAGATAGTTTTTATCCCGAAAATCATTCCCTAAGGGTATGAAATAGGGGGTGAAAGTTTGGATAAAATCCATGTACCTAGATGAAATTTGGTATAGAGATAATTTGAGACCCTTCAAAGGATATAGAATAGTTTTTGCCTCGGAAATCATCCCTTAAGATGGTAGAAGTTTGTTTGCATTATATTTTCTAAGTATTAAGTTCTACGCGGACGAAGTCGCGGGCAATAGCTAGTGATGTAATAAATAGGTAACGGCTTAACATGCCTACCGAAACGCACGGTACCGCGAAGACGCAACGGAAGGAGCGCACGCTGTGAGCGCACGCGACAGCGGCGCTACCACCAAAATCAAAACTCGTAGTTCGTATATCTGCATCCCTGTCACTCGAGTATTGTAACTGCGTAGAGATGGAGATACCCGAACTTCGAATTTCAGAGTTCGTGGTTATGGCTGTAGTATTTGCCTTTAACATTGAACAAGAAGTAGGTACGGTACCTAGTTATTAAATACTTAGGTAACTTTCCGACAGGAAGCGATGTGGCAGCAGGTGTTGGATGACGTGCAGCGCGAGATAGAGAGCAAGTTGGACAAGATGGAGCTCTCGCCGCTAAAGGAGTTCTTCGAGAGCAAGTTGCGACTGTTGCAAGACAATCTCAAGCAAATGGCATCGCTGAGACGAAATGTCGAGGCGGCTGGCACCACGAGGCGTTTGCTGAGGCAAGGCTCGGACTCTGGGCTTCTGGATGCATGGAGCACCGAAAGGCGTAATGCCGCGCGAGCTGTCAGGCAAAACGACGTCATTTGACAGCCCGCGCGACATTACGCCTGTGGGTAAACGCGGCGTAAGCTAAGGAAAAGTATAACGAGACCTCTATCTACATACGCTAGCGTTTTTTTTTATTCTTCAAAAATCATTTAATATTTAAGTTTGTAATTTAACACTTTTGTGTTGATTTTTTTCCTTCTAATTTGTTTGGAAGTATTTTGAAAGTACCTTCTAGCAAATAAAAAAGAGTTATCGAAATTGGTTCACTTGAAAAAAAAATCTCTGAAAAACCAACATTGATTTTTTCTTAATAAAGCGTGAAGAAAGTTTGCACGGAACCCTCGGTGCGCGAGACAGACTCGCACTTTTTTGAACTAAATTCTCTACTTCTCTCTTAACTTAGTTGTTACACTTGCTCATAATTTAATTCCACTGTAGGTACCTATTTAGATTGAACTACCTACTTTTCAGGGATGTAAACTGCATATCTTGCGACGCGGATGCCGTAATGCCGATGGAGAACACCTCTGTCATGCCAAGCAAGCCTTTGCCCGCCCATCTCTCCATGAAGCCGTACCTCAGTTATGAACTTGGTTCGTGCTGTTAACCACATTCAGTGCCAAAGAATTCGTAGCGCTACACTCGTAGCCGATAACATGGGGAATTCCTTATGCAAGGGCGTAGCTACAGCTTTTATATTGGGGAGTAGGGGACGGCACACGTACGCACGTCGCGGAGCCTCGCTGCGTTTTTTTTTCTCTATCATTATTTGTACCAACGGGGGTGTTTGAACCCCCCCCGCGCCATAAATGCGTTCCTGTCCGTATGTAGAGGAAAGCGTCAACGAGGAGACCCAAGCGTGTTCCTGGCACTGAAAGTGTTACTTATAATCGCTTAAGTTCAAGCTCAATCAGTAAACGCTTTCTAGAGTCCCATGTACTGCTATTACAGATACCATTCGCAAAACACAGGCAAGCAACCTGCCGCAGCGTAACCTGCATGACTGGGAGACCATCGAAAAGCAAAAGGCGCCGAAGGCGCCAGTAAAAGTCAGGTAAGTGTGCTATCAACATGCAATTAAACAAAAAAACTACTGAACTGTACAAGGAATGTGAGTTACTATCCATGCGTAAACTATATATTGTACTTAGTCTATCGAAACTGCACCATACCTTAAGTTATGTACCACAAACTCAAACGAGGAGGAGGAAAGTCAAAGTTGCCCCTATGCCAGTCTGTAAATCTAATTTTGCTAGGAAACAATTTGCTGCGCAATCCGCCCTTTTATACAATCGCATCGATGCCCATTTAAATATTTACCCGATGCTGCTACATACCTGTAAGAAAGCTATTTCTACGTGGATAAAAAACTTAAACTATGAAGAAACAGAGATACTTTTAAGTTATGTACCTTAGTTCAACAAAATGTACAAATATGAACAGAAAATAAGTAATTAAATTAATAAATTATTTTAATCGTATGGCATACAGGTTGGAACAGTAACAAATACATTAACTAAATAGGTACCTATATATAAAAAAAAAAAAACCCTAGTCAAATAAACCACCCCTGGTCGCCTCTGGTGCAAAGGTGCCCATTATGCTTGCCACATTGAAAGAAAGAGGTTGTACCTATTGCAGATCGGAAACGGACAAGCACATCTGCAACCGCTACTGCGGCGGGTCGCACACGACCACCACGCCCGCGCAGCGCGTTGCGCGCACTGGCCACTTCATCAAGCAGTGGGGGCCCGACGTGGTGCCGCTGTCCAGCGGCATGGCTGCCGGCGACGACGGCAGGGTCGGATTATATTGGTTTTTAAGTCTCGAGGCATTTTTGATCTGACTCAACTATATTATGAAACCGCGATTACAATGATTGGAGGTGACACTTTTGCCATATAAATACGTCAGTTCATATGAACTGATAGCTATTCCAGTCCCAAACTCATCGCGATTAAGTACCTAAATACCTAATACCTACTGCTGGGAACGCACGCTAATATGTTCCTGTTCTCTACTGGTACTCATCACCAAAGACTACAATATACATACTGAAATAGACAGGCAACTCGACCAAATTGAGAAGGCATTTAATGCTTGGCAGGCGCCATCTCTTTTGCGATATTAAAACTTTTCTGTTAAAACATATAAAAAATGCGTCGGTCGCAGGGTTTGAACCCCGGCTCATCGACTCCAAGTACCGCCGTCTTTACCCCTAGGCTATTCTAATTTCGAAATACCTTGACAGCCAAGCCTAGCAATCGCTACAGCTTCAAAGAGTTCGCCACCTATCAAGAAGGTGGCACTGTTTTCAATAAGAAACTGGATTTGCATTAAGTTCTAAGTTGGCATAGCATGGTACTCACTATATTCATTAAGACAACGAGTTTGGCTAAAAATGACAGTGACAAATACGGAATGGTAATTAAATGGACTAAATAACATACCTAATCGAACAACGAATTAACAAGACATAAATAAATCAAATACTGGAATTGAGGATAAACTATTAGGCTCCGGCTATATACAACTTCGAGCGAAGGCGGCAGCTCGTTTATTAGTTATTACCTACATACTTAAGTATTTAATAAAAGGTTGATCTTGACTAATGACGTGTTTATTTCATTACAGTTGTACAAAGTCAGCACAGCAGAACACGCCAACGTTGGTCCAGGTATTATTTTATTAAGGCGCCGTAGGTTTAGCGAAGTTAAGCGAAAAGAGTTTTTGAATCAATATAATGCGTCTGTTTATAATTTATGGTTTCAAAATAATACGAATAGTAATCTTGAGGCTTTTCTGCAGCGAAATCAGTAATTCGAAACATGATTAATTGATTAAGCAATTTTCGCTCGATAGAAAAAAATCACGAACGTAGGTCTAAAATACACTTAAAACATTCTTAACAAATTATGCACAAAAGCTAAACATATTAAAATTGGTTCTAAAATTCGGTAATATCATGTTTGAGGGAACTTAGTGATTACTTTTTTATTTATTGAAATACAGAAAAAAATAAAATTGAAAAACATGATATCCGCGCTTCCGAATACTAACTTCCATCTCGCTCACGCTTATGCTCAGTGAGAGGGAGAGAAGACCTTGAACCTACGGCGCCTTAACTCTAGGAACAATTACAGACTGATTATAACTACGGTTACACCGGTATGAAACCGGTATTCCATCACGTTACCGTTTATTTATTTATCTACGCACATATCATTAGTGCTCTAAAATGCGTTCAGAAACCGTCGGTAATGACCAGCATTATTACAACCAATTTTACGTTTTCTTGTCTATGGTAGTAGGTAAAATCTGTACTGTAATGTTATTACAGTACAGATTTTTGTATCGTTATGAGTTTAAATTTGGAACAGCTGTCAAAACTCAAGTCTCTATTCTAGTATCTATAAATATTAAAACAGTTATCGATACGAAACGTCAATTTATTATGTTTTTTAATTTTACTTTTTTTTTTTTTTCTTTTTTACTTTTTTTTTAATTTTTAACTATTTTTTAATTTTTTTAAACTTCTTTACCTTTTTAACTTTTTTTTTACTATTTCTAACTTTTTTTTTCCTTTTTTTTAACTTTTTTGTACTTTTTTCACTTTGTAACTTTTTTTCACTTTTATACTTTTTCTAACTTTTTGTTTACTTATTTTTTACTTTAAACATTTTTCACTTTTTTTTAACTTTTTAAAACTTTTTTTTCACTTGTTTTTACTTTTTTTTTACATTTTAAAACTTACTTTTTTCATTTTTTTTTTACTTGTAACATTTTTTACTTTTTTTTCTTTTTTTAATTATTTTCACCTTTTTACCTTTTTTTCTTTTTTTTTAATTATTTTTCACTTTTTTTTTCAAAGATAATTTACAGGTAGCACTCGTAGCAATGCAGGTCATTTTCCTACGGCTTCTGAACCCATCTTAGAGAACTTATGATATGTGTTTAGATAAAGTAGTGTATGCAACTGTACATAATTAGGCCTTAAAACACTCGTGTGATCCTATTATGTATCAGTAGCATAAACTACTATTATTCGTATGGCTAATTCAATCGTTCTTATAATCGAATATGCATCTGCTGGACCCATCGGATAGCGTCGTCGTTTTCCAAGGTGAACAAGTCCTCTAGTTGTCCGCTGTATACTTGGTGAGCGGGCACGCGCTGATGATGTGTGCGACTGCGACGTTCTGCTCGGCGGCGCCGCACTCGCACGCCGGCGAGTCTTTCCATCCACACTGGTGCATGTATGCTCGGCTGCGACCACAGCCGATTCGTAGTCGGTTTAGCTGGCACCAGTCCTTCTGGGTAGTGTGAACCCCGGCAACTTCACTGTGGGGTTTATTGAGGTCAAAACAGCCCCGAGATCTCTCGGTGGATTTTCTGTCCATTCTTGCGTCCACTGCTGCGATATTTCAAAGTGGCTACCTAGAACTTAGAGCATAAACCAGAAGCTCCTTGGCAGCGAGATACGGAGGATGGCGCGAATTTCATCGCTTCGACGACGGCGGATTTGTAAAGTCGTCATGAACCGGTTGTTCGGGGTTAGCCAGGATTTTTGCGCTTCGCGAACTAGTGCGTTAGGCCTTCTAAGGTGTGCAGGGGCAATATTACTTAGTGTCGGTAGCCACTGCAGTGGAGTGTTCTTTATCGTTCCCAAAATACACCTCATCGCCTGACTCAGCTGCACATCTACACGTTGCGTATGCGCATTATTTAGCCAAACTGGCGCGCAGTATTCAGCCGCTGAGTACACCAAGCTAAGGCCGGTTGTACGAAGTACATCAGCACTTGCACCCCATGATGTTCCAGTCAGCCTGTGCAAGATGTTATTTCTAGATCGAAGCTTCATGCTGAGTTTACTGGTATGTATCTTGAATCTGGGTGACCCAGGTATCTACTTAAATAGGTGTAGGATTATACTTAAGGGTTGTTCCCGCAAATATGACATTTGGTTCATACTTTGCCTCTTTATTGTTGAGGTGGAACGCTGTAACCTCCGTCTTATCGGCATTTGGTATTAGGCGCCATTTCTTAAAGTACTGCCCAAGTAGTACCAAGTCACTGTTTATGGTACGATAAAGTAGTTTATGCAATGTTATATAATGTATGCTTTTTAAGTCGAGTACCACGTTTAGGCCACGAAGCTTGCTGAGTGGCCTAATTAAGGCACGAGACTTAAAAAGCTAATTATATAACTATTGTACACAATACTTTTTCTACGAGTCAACGGAAATAATAATTTATTAAACAAACTTGGTATCTATTGAAAATGCAGCAGCTTAGTATATTTGCGCGTTGATGTCTTCACAGTTATCTTATACAGCTCCTGGATTCATAAGATGACTGCTGGCGGTTATCTTATGGAACCACGAGCTCCGTCACCAGCTGGTAGAGCTCCAGGATTAAAAAGTATGTGATCTTAGTTTCGTGTACGAAATCTTAATTCAAAGATTAAAGACGACGAGTAGAAAAACGTTATTTATATTGTAAAGGTTAGCCGCGCCGCGACAACATAACATAACGGTAGGAACCGAAACCATCTAGAAATATCGGTTCCGGGTATCTATTTAAAAGATTACCGAAACCTTTATATACCCAACTGGTATTATTTTGATACTGAAAAAGTTTGTTCGTAGGCAGAACTGCTTATAATGGCGCTATCTACTACTCAGTATTTTTGCACACTGAAATATATTATAGTTAGTGTCTCTTCGTCGCCGTATTAATATACCGGGGGTCCATCGTTTGCCAAATTAAAACGGCAGGTAGTTTAGGTCATTTGCTATCATTTCTGGCATTCAAATAAAATTTCTACCCACGGGTTTTTTTTTATATTTATTTTATTTGTTTTAATAACTTTTGTAAAATTCCCTAGGCTACGCATTTCAACTGAAATTTAAAAGAAAAGGAAGTGGTAGCGCCTATTTCATTTGTAATGTGTAATGTTGTACGTATCTATCAAAGTCAAAACTATTTGCAAGTAACGTCTACTTATTTTTTTATTAACTTTGGCAAACGATGGACCAAACAACCGGTTTATTTAGGTATATATTTGATCTCAGAAATTTCTCCTCTTTCATTTGATATCCGACACGTACCTAGTTATAATTATACTTAACCAATGATTTTTGTCAAAGTCGTAAGAGGGTTTGTAAGTAGGTACCTAATGTGACATGACCATCATATTATTATTTTTTCATACAAACGATAGCCTATGTCCCCCCACAGAGCATAATTACGAATACATTGACACCTCATTCATCAAGATCGGTTCAGTAGCTTAGACGCTAATACGGTGCGGAGGCGGTACCGGTTGTAATGTTCGAGCTAATATGAAAAGGTCCGCTCAGAATACCGCGTCCCGCCGCGGTACTCTGTGCGGACCCTTTCGCATTAGTTCGAACATTACAACCGGTACAGCCTCCGTACCGCGCCGCGCCGCACCGCCACCGCTTTCAGTGCGTTTCGGCCTTAAATGTCTGTCGTCGATTTTTTGGTTTGCCGTAGTCGGGCAAAAATGCAATGCGCTTTACACTTCGCGAATATAACGTTTAATTGCAATGAGCTATTACTATTATTAGTTACTGGATGTGTTTCAGGCGGGTCGGTGGAGCCCTGCACGAAGAAGCCGAAGGCTCCGGAGCCTGCCAAGCCGCCGCCGAAACCTGTCGTCATTTCTAACAAAGTACCTATGTACCTACTAATCACTTTAGCTAGCTCGCTAACTAGACAACCTATAGTAGATCCTAGTAACTACTACCTACTTGTACTAACTAGACACAAGTACCTACTTGTGTTGTGTTTCGTTGTTCGACCCGAGTAGGTACAAAGAGTGTCAATATCACCTTCATTGAAAATTCACGGCGCTTAGGTCTTTTTGTTTAGGAAAGGCAGTTTTTCAGCGATAGGTAACCTTTGGACCTTAAGAAGTTGTTAAAGACAATTTTTGTTGAAATTTATAAATAAAATAAATAAATATTACGGGACATTTTTACACAAATCAACCTAGGCTCACGGTAAGCTCAATAAGGCTTAATGTGTTGTGGGTACTAGGCGATGATATATATAATAGATAAATACATATAGATACTTATATACATATATAACATCCATAACTCAGGAACAAATATTCGTGATAAACACACAAATAAATGCCCTGACAATTATTTAATAAGCACCTATATTAATGATTTTTTCCATATTTTTTAATTCCTTTGTTCAAGTCAAAAGTTACAGACACAATTTTTGTGACGTTCAGAGCTTTTATCTCCGAATATATCCACTTAAATGCTGAGAACCCTTAGTTACCTACATATTTTTTAATATCTACCGGTTCATATATTCATATGCCACATATTGTTATTGACCTACGGGTTATTCCCATACACAGTAACAGCATTTTTCCCCCCGCCGTTACCACTGGTAACAGATGGAATAAAACCTCTACCGGGAATAATCCGAGGGAACAGGCTAATCGCCGTGCTGACCCAGTGCTTCTTAAACCCGGTCTCCACTCCACACATTTTTGAATTGTCTCGCAATGTGTTTCATCATTAAAATAGAGGGCATTGCAGGATGTATTATTCAAACGGGACAGTGAGGGAACATCGGATATGGAATTTTGTTCTTAGAACATGGCCGATTTTAGAAAAAATAAAAACTGCATATGAAGATTTAAAAAAAACCTCATATTTGGCCTGTAAGTAATCGAATCCGGTCAAATCTGTTTCATTTGTTGCGGAAATTAATAGTGCTGGGGACCGATTTTTGACTTTCGAGCGCTCGAAAATTAAATAAAAGTAAATACGATTTCAGTGTCAAAATTGCAGGCACTAATTTTCTACCGATGTAATTGAATACGAGTGCTCAATACCACTCGCTTTTCAATATTCTATCGCTATTTCAAAAGAGCATTTCGTATTTTTTGTCAGTTTTCGAGTGAAAGATTCGAGCGCTCGAAAGTCAAAAATCGGTCCCCTGGTCGTAGGGAACAATTGTTTCTATGGAACTCCCTGTAGATATATTAGTTTATATATATAAGATATTACATATATAATTTGTTTCCACAGGAATGTCGTTGTTTGGATTGAGGTGTTTAATCCCGTATTTGTAAGTATATTTCATTTGTGAGGAAACTTAGATAACTATTAGGTACGCTTGAATATTTTATTTGATATGTACCTACTTATGTTAATCTGTAAGGTATACCTATGTAAATCTATCTATCTGGGTCATTGTCAGTCACAAAAACAAAAATCATCTTTCCGGTGGTCAATAGTTAAGGGCTTACGCTCACATATAATATGTTTTTATCGCATAGAATTATAGAAGGGGCAACGCCGTTTATGCGGATGCAGAGATCAACCAAAAATTAGGCTTTATAGCCCTTAACTTCGGCAATGTCCACCGAAGAGACGCGAACCTAAGTCTGTCAATGACCCATCTATTTATACAGGGATTACAGGGTGCTCCCGGGAATTTCCGTTAACTTTGGCATAGTGCAGAATACATTCACAGAAACAAATTAGCATAATTATTTTTTGAAAAAAAAACTATGTTTTTACATAATAATTTAATGTAGCATTCACGGACATTGTCTTATTGTAAAAGGGCCTTGAAACACATGAAATAAAAAAATATGTAATATCGACCGAACTCGCTTTGTAAACCTTCTTGTAGCTTACCTTACAAAATTTAAAGGCTCTTAACTGTGACGTCATATGTCACAGTTAAAAGCATTCACACTGGTTAAATCTGCAAAACTGATTAAATTAAACATTGAATATATTTATATTTGATAACAGTAGGAGTTAAGATATTACTGTCTTGGAGAAATTAACTTTATTTCATCTAAACTATGCAACTAACGGAAATTCCCGGGAACACGTTCGTTGTTAATATCTAAAACAGTCTTGTTAGTTAGGTACAGTCAAGGTCACCAATATGTATATACCCAAAGTTACAAAAATATGTATACCACAACCTTACTTCCGTAGTAATAAGGTCTGTATACATATTTCAGTAAGATTGTGGTGTATACATATTGGTGAACTTGACTGTACCTACACCATTTATAATATACTCAAGAACGACTGGACCGATTTGTTGGATTTGCCTTGAATCCGAATAGCAGAAGAAGTATCCAAACAGAACAAACAATGTATGATTTGTTTTTCTCATGCTATATATTTGTATGGCGGAACGAAGTTATCGGGGTTAGCTAGTATAGTATAATATAGTTTTCAAATATTCGGTAGGCACTGCAATTGTTTGGTATGTGTGTATCTTCGTGGTTTAGGTATTATACAGAACACTGTAAATCGGAGTAACAGCGTGAGTAACCTGTCCGTTTGCGTAAATAGTAATAATAATAACGTTTAGGTATATTGCAAACCATGGTTTTTTACAATAGCAGCCAAAGACTGGTTGCGATATATTTGGCGACTGCTAACTGCTCTTGCACACCTATTGTTCACGTATAACCGTAGGTTTAGAATTCGTGGACTCAAACTATTCTATTCGCATTTTTTTTAATTATTGCGTCTATTTAATTACAGATAAATGGATCAGCTGATGGAGCCTTTCGGAATAAAACCACAAGATTTCATAAAATCACTGCATTTTCAGACACATGCAAATTACTAATATGTAGAACCATCACTAAATTAAAGGCTATACATTCCACGTTATAATTTTAATGCGATAACTAGGTACCTACTATAGTTAATTTTCACTTAAATAATAATTTCTAGACCTACCTATTGTGTAAACTACTTATTGGCTACGCAAATAAGGCTGAATGTGCCAATATTTCGGAGTTGCCTGCCAACTAGAGCTGCTTACCCTATAAATTATTCTATCTACGACAAAGTCTAATAGTGCTGTTATTCAGAGCAACGACGTGTAGTTGGAGTATCCAAGAGGCAACCGGATGGCTCGCGGTATTTGAGCTCCCGGAGTGTTGTGGAACCGCCCGCCGCAACCCGAACTGTGACAACGCCCAACTTAGACAGGGGAGGAAATATAAGTGGGGTTGTATAAGAAGGGTCTTAAAACGCGAGTGGCGTGGGTTGCGATGCAAGCCTTGGCGAGCATCGTAATTAAAGACGCCACGAGCGTTTTTAGACCAGTTATACACCGTTGCATACAATACTTTTCCTACGACAAATTTTAAATAAATAGCAGACTACAGGCCCCGTAGCATGGATCCTTATCACGCGACAAGTGACAGGATAGAGCATCCGTCCCTGGCTGACACCGTTCGATAGAACGAGACGACGGCGACGCGCTTATCCTATCACTTATCGCGGGAAAAGAGGCACGTTACGAGCAAATGTGTTGAAAAACAATTTTCGACACATTTGCTCGTAATGTGCCTCATATTGTGCCGCTTTTAGGCTCATAATCCTGGGCATTAAACACGCGTGTTTTATAACATTACGACACTAGTGTGTTTATGTTTATATCCCGATTAAGACACGTTGGCACCTTGCAGCAAGGTGTATGTATGGACTCGGCGCATTCTTAAATTGACCGGGTTATACAGGTTTGTTTTTAATTCTCGGCAAATGGATTCTTACTCGACTAAACAAATTAAATCCTTCTTGTGAATTAATTGATTATTTCTTCTTGGATATGATATAGAAACGTTTCATTTAGTAAAATTATTTACTTTTGATAACATTTTACATGAATTCATATTGAATAAGAAAATATTTATTTTATTTTGTATTGGCTGTTTAGAGATTTCATCTAAGCCTCGCTGCAGGCGCACTGCGCAAACTTCACAAAAAAATATAGTTGCGCGCCATTATAAGTAATTTCACATATATTAGTAAACATTGATGATGCGTGTTTGGTTGTTATTAAATTGTGACTCGTGGTGAATACAAAAGTGATAAATAGAATTGACGCCACTGCAGTACATTCTTGGAGATGTAAGTACAAATATGTGAGTAAAAACCTGTTGCCATCAATAACTAAAGGAAACAACTTAGGAGCCTGTAACATTTTCATTTTATGAAAAGGATTTTTTCCTCGCAAATGTGTTGAAAAACGTCGTATGACACGCGTGAGCTTTGATAATTACATCCTCGGCTCTCTTATCACGCTCACCTGCGGTTCGCGTGACAATTTCGCCTCTGATGATTTCTCAACATACCTCACTTGTATCACAATGTACTATTGTCGCAAGGCAGCCGATTGAAACAGCGGTTGCCTGAAAGTGTGTAGGTACCTACGCTGTTTATATATAAGTAATGAAATGCTGTTTCAATCGGATACCTGGCGACAGATTTTTTTTCACCCCTCGTCCTATTTCTGGCCAAGTCCAAGTTGGCTCAGTTCGGGTTGCACATGCACAGGGCGGTTCCACAACACTTCGCGAGCTCAAATACCGCGAGCCATCCAGTTGCCTCTTGGATACTGCAACTACACGTCGTTGCTTTAACTATATCTTTTGAAGCATGATATGACATGGATCTGAGATACAAATCAATCAAGTGTTTCCCCTTTTCAAGTAAAACTGCATATGCAGTTTAAAATAAATATTTACAAGAATATAATATTAGTTTTATCACAATACATTACATATGAGGAAATAACGTCGAGGGCTTCCAACCGTTGCCGTCCACGCCCCGGAGGGCTCTGCCATTTCCAACGCATGGCTTCAAGATCGAACCACAAATGACAATTACATGTAGGTAAACTACCTATTACGATGGGATGGGATACACATTTTTGAAAGAAACGACTGATACTATTTTATAGATCTTAATTGGATCAGAACTTTTCTTGTTATTAGGTACCTATTCTGTCTCAGAATGCCATGAGACAAATGTGCCAGTTTCTTCGAAAACATCATTATAAACTAGCTTCTGCCTGCGACTTCGTCCGCGTGGAACTCGTTTTTATCCTTGCTCCATACAAACTTTCACCCTCTTAGAGGATGATTTCCAGTATAAAAACTATCATAATATGTCCTTCCTCGGGACTAACTATCTTTATACCAAATTTCATCTAACTCGGTTCAGCAATTTAAGCGTGAAGAAGTAACAGAGAGACAGACAGACAACACACTTTCGCATTTATAATACTTATTTGTAAGGATTGGACTCGTAGCATGCTTGGTTGTTGCCCCACCATAGAATGGCTTAACCAATATAACAAAACCACATGTTTAGTGGATTTAAACCTAATAAAAAATATATTTTTAAAACTATATGTCTGGTAATTGCAACTAAATATAATAATACCCTATATGTAGTGCATGTTGTTATACTTCACTTTCGGATACCAGCGCCATATTTTAGTATGTTGTTAGGCATGTCCCCTGGATTCCAAAACTGCCGGGAGACAATATCTAATAAGTCTGTCTCCCCTGTAATGACGTCATCAAAAACTCCACCGGCCGCTCTTGGAAAAGTGTAAATTACACACAAACCATGCAACGTACGAGTACATACACATGTGGGGTACCAAATGAACGCTAAATCAATAGTTCATTTGTACATTATATTTCAATGCATACGCTGGGTTAAGTATTATTTATTTATAGAAATATGAAACAAACGGTCATACACAAAGCATTGTTGCTATTTTTTCTCTTAAAACTCTATACCTATAGTTTCCATTATTAATTACAAAAATGTAGCACGAGATAATCTTATCTTATCTTATCTTATCTAGGTGAGGGCCCTTTCGGATGCACTTCGACCCAGTGGGATCTTTTGTGCATTTGCCCTCTCCTTTATACCTGCTCCCAGGCTTGCTCCATCATTTCCACAAAGCGGATGATGCAGTTCGTCGGGAGCACCTTGAATTCCTTTGGTTGCGGGTAACCGTTACCAAAGTAGTTCATTCTTTGTCTGGCAAGGGCACGAGATAAACAAAGTACCTATCTAGGCTTGAGTTTAGATTTAAAGGTTATATAGCAAGCTATTAGCAAAAGGATAAAAAAATCTAAGAAAAATCACTACAGAGGAGACCGACTCCTTAGAGACTGTCTCCCGGCAGTTTTGGGATCCAGGGGACATGCCTAACAACATACTTAAAGATGGGGCTGGTATCCAAAAATGAAGTATTTGTTCGACGGAATCCCCTAACACGCACAAATGATAGTTTTCTCCAAGACAACCATGGCGCCGAGCACAAAAAATAGTGGGTCGGCCCAATTGCTAATCGTTTAATATGCTTTGAAGTCTTACATTTTGCTTTTGATAAAGCTTGTCCCAGAAAAAAATGTCGCTTATAAATTAGTAAAAATTCCATAATCAATATTAAAATTCAACAAATTTTCCAATACAGGTTTATTTGATATTCCTTTCAATATTATTATTTACACATAAAGATCAGTTTAAGATTAGTTCATCCAGAAACTTCTTAATTTTCCCTTGACCCCTGCCATCAAGGTTTGTACATCGTCATCGGTGATTAGTTTGGATGCTTCATTCCACTTCCGTTTGAAGATTTCGACTGAAGTGGCATTACTTTTATGTTTTAAAAGCTTCTGTTTCACACGAGCCCAATATTTCTCAATGGGTCGTAGCTCCGGGCAGTTGGGAGGATTGAGGTGTTTTTCAACAAAATCACCACTCTATAGGGAACATTACTGCAATGTTCTACCGCCAGAGTGCAGCACTATCACAATTAGTAAACAGTTTTTTTGACAATTTTGACAAGTCCTTCAAAGCTCTGGATCAAATAGGGAAGAAAATGTTTCAATAAATAAAATGCATCAGCGCTGCGTAATTGGATGCAAGAATGAAGGGCATCATTAATTCCCTAAGGAAACGATGATACGAAAACTGTGGGAAGCGGCAATACGTCGTAAAGCAAAAAAAAGCCCTCATCCACCTTTAAATAGCTATAGGATGCCATTTTAATATCACAGTACAGGTATTTTACACACGAATCATAATAAAACGATTGTAGTTTAAAGCGTTTTCATCAATTATTTGTTATTGTTTGTTAGGTAAATAAATATGACATTGTACGTCATGGCGGTTCGTTTACGGGTTGTGTTAGTGTCGCCCCCTACGCAGAGCTTTGCGTAATGTTCCCTATTGCTTTCTTCGTGTAGTGACACGTGGCCAAATCAGGCCAGAACAGTACAGGTGAAGTATGCCTCTTAATGAATGGCAACAATTGTTTTTTAAGGCACTCATTCAGGTATATATCACCATTTATGGTTCCATTAGCAAAATATGGTGTACTGCGTTTGCCACATGAACAGATCGCCTGCCATGCGAGAACTTTCTTTGCAAATTTAAAAATTTTGATGACCTTATGCTCTTCACTTACTGCTTTTCTGTCGGTCCCAGAGTAATAGTGGTGTTATGGAAGTGATTTGAATTCAAGTTTGCAGTAAGTTTCGTCATAATTTTTCTTCGTCATTTTTGAATAAAGCTTTCTAGATCTGGTTTTAGACTCTTTTGACTGTTTTGCATTTCTATTGAGCACTTTAGTTTGTTAAAACGTTTTTATAGAATTATTTCTCTTCACTCGCTGCAAGATTTCGACATTTTAAACTTTTTGCCCAAGTCTCGTACAGAGAGGGTAGGTTTTTTCTGTAAAGCTGTTATAATCTTCTTCTCGATATTCTTGTTTACAAACCCTGATTTACGTCCACTTCCAGGCCGTCGCCGTATACCACCAGTCTCCCTGAACCGTTTAAACCCCTTTGAACGGTTCTTGTAGACGTTTTCAGCTCCGATGCCACTTTCTTCGCAGAGATGCCTCCATATTGAACATATTTGTACAAAAAAAATTCGTGTAACTTTTCTTGCACCGACGACATCGTTGAAGATCTAGTACTGACAGCATTTTTTTTTATTTTTATTTATACATTAATGACCATCCTGACGGAGAACATAGTTTTCAAACCTCTTTAGATTTCAACCTGATATACTACCCCATCTAATAATGAACGACATTTTTTTCTGGGACAAGCTTTATTTTCGCGTTTATAATCACCGGCACGTAAGTTGAACCTGTGCATTTGGGCTTGTGCACAAATCACGCGAGGTTTTTTCGGCTACTTTTTGACACCCCCCTGGTGAGGTTCTTGGCTCAGTTTTCATATTAAGATTCTAAGCTTACTGCTATAAACGACGATTAATAAATATTTCTTTGATTTATTAGACGTCTAGCCATGAATACTCACTTTAGTCGTAGAATAGTGCGATCGGGTAATTGAGCTAGTTGACGCGACAAATAATTTAAGATCCTTTTTCGTCGAGTGTTAACAAAAGTGTTACGTAATTCGTACATCATTATAATCATGTTAGACAAGAAATTCAAACACTTCATAACCATTTCATTTATTGCGATAAAGACTAAAGACTTACAAAAACCAATAATCGAAATTAGACTTAAAAGTTAAATTTGACGCGTCACTTTATCGATATGAAAAATCTGTACAACTAATAGTAACTATCAAGTTCACCAAAAATAATGTTACCTATTACATTTCTAGTCTTGAAAAATCGACAATTTCTTTCTTATATAGGGTGATTAGTGATTACATATTATGTTCATACCTGAGACTGTTCGACTCAATCATTAAGAGCCGATTCGTTTAAGACGTCGGTAATTGTAAGTTACGTACTTCAAGATTAGATTACTAAACAGTTTGGCAGCTGCCGATACCGCATTTAACGTTAAGGCATCGTTTATTGACGGCGACGGCGACGCGTTGTGTGGCGCGGGACCACACGCAAACATATGGCCAAGTGTTGAAGTGTACACGCGTGGGCAGTCGCTACACGCGCCACGCCGCGCGTCACTCGTCCAACCCGCACTTGCAGACATTATTTCTGCAGAAATAACATTTCCTTGTCACACATTCGCTTCTCACATACAAGTTTATTATACACAGGGGTGCGCATCTAAAGGATGACTCATGCTAGAACGGGCCGTGTCGCGATTTCAAGAAAAACGACGGCGTTTTTGCGCCGCTTCCGAGCCTCGGCCGTGGCTCGGCCGGGCTTGAGTATGGCTCGGCCGCGCAAAAACGCAGTCGTTTTTCTTAGAAAACGGCCGGGGCCGGACACGGCCCGTTCTAGCGTGAGTCTCATCCTTAACTTTGCTAACTGCAACATCGGGACAAACTTACTATTCGCAGAATATCCATAAGGTAAATTAACAGAACGCAAAGCCAAATTCACAACACGCAACAAAATGTTAACAAGCAATATTCTGCATCGCCAAACATGTAGGTATATAAAACGCAAAATATGCAACTGGTAAAATAACACTGAGAGTTCAAATATCTATTAATGTATAAATTACAATGAATCTTAACCGACTAGTATACTTAATAACGTAATAAGTTCGTGAATACAGCAAGCCAAAAAACCGGTACATACCTATACCAATTCTGAACCATAATGTACAAATAATACATTCGAAAAGTGGTAAACCGCTTTCTTGTTTCACTGTACTTATTACGTACTACGTTATTGACAAATTTACTTTTCTTTAAGGTGGTTCGATTGCCATACAAAGCGTTATTTGACATTCGCAGGCTAACGGCGTGATATTTTAAGAAACGTATGTAACAAACTTTCATCAATTGGCTTCCCATTTGCGCCAAATTCCCCCCTTCCTAGAATAAACTTTTATAAACTAGATTAATTTGAGAAAAATAGTTTTCCCAAAATATCACGTGACAAACCAATTTCTCAAATTAATCTAGTTTATACAAGTTTATTCTAGGAAAGGGGGAATTTGGCGCAAATGGGAAGCTAATTTATGAAAGTTTGTTACATAAGTTTCTTAAAATATCACGCCGTTAGCCTACGAATGTCAAATAACGTTTTGTATGGCAATCGAACCACCTTAAGGCGACGGATTTTTAAAAAGTCGTAGCTCTTGTTTGGATTATAATACGGCTGCCCTAAATTTAATTAGCTTGAGGCCTAGAGGGACAACAGCTATTCGAAACCCGAGTTTTTGAATTTCGCTCGATAGAAAAAAATCACGAACATAGGTCTAAAATACACTTGCACAACAGCTAAACATATTAAAAATGGTTTTAAAAATCGGCAATATCATGTTTGAGGAAACTTAGCTATTACTTTTTTATTTATTAAAACGCACAAAAAATTAGAAAGAAAAATAATCATATACGCGCCTACGAACACATACTTCCATCTCGCTCACGCTTATGCTCAGTGAGAGGGAGAGAAGACCACGATCCTCATTTTCATTTTCATTTCATTTTCATTTTCATCCTACGTCGTCTTGTATAACCCACATACAACATTTTGTATATTGTACATTTATAACGTTTATATGTTCTTGGCCTGTATACACAATTTGCGTGTTGTATATTTTTCTTTGGAGCCGTCTAGACATAATTTTTAAACTTTTCGACGCTCTGTCAAAGAGAAAAGTTGTCAATCACACGCCAAGTCAACAAGACATTTAGTGCGGAGTTAAACCTTGTCAATACAAGAAGGCTGCTATCGCGCTGGGCTCCTTGGCGCATATATCAGTGTACGCTATATAGCGTCGAACCTGCGGTGCGGATATATGCGTCGTTGGCGTCGAAAAGGTTAAGGCTCCTACACAATGGGCCGCAGAACGGGACACGGTTAAGCCTGCATCACACTGGCGCGGCCTGCGGTGGCGGTCCATATTAATTTGACAGCTAATGACGAGTTTCTATTGACCGCCGCGGCTAGCGTCTGTAAGAGGCATTATGCGTATGCGTTGGAAAACGATGGAAATATGTATTTCTCCCTCTAGCTAGCGCATAGTGACGTCCTGCATGATCCTCCACTTGGAGGTATTTGCCCAAATATTCGTGTTGCAACTTTTTCCTTCCTATGGCAAATGAAAGAGAGGCAACGACGCAACGCGAACACGAACCCCAAGTGTAGTGCGACCATGACGCACACATACTCATAAATGTATGAGTTAGACAGCAGGAAGGACTATTTACTCCGAATGCAATTCGTAAGAGCAACGGAAAAAACAAATAAAAAAAATCTAACAATATTATACCATTCGGTAGGCACGCAACTTAGAATTACATATTAAGCTTAATTAAACCCAGATTACATATTAAGCTTAATTAAACCCAGATACAGAAGCGTTCATTAAATTGAATGTCCACTTCAAAATGTCGCAATGTCCGTAACATTAGGCTTAAATTAAAGTGTGTGCACGGAGTGTGCTATATGGTTTGATAAAATAGATGTGTATGTGTTTTGTAGGTAGGTATTTAGCGGTGACGGTTTTGTAGGTAGGTATTTAGCGGTGACGGTTTTGTAGGTAGGTATTTAGCGGTGACGGTTTTGTAGGTAGGTATTTAGCGGTGACGGCCACGCGCGGCGTAGTGGTTGGGCGCGCCGTCGCGGCTGTAGCGGCGCTCCTTGCGCGCCGGGCGCGAGCGAGACCGCGACCGACTGCCGCGCCGCTCGCGCCGTTCTCGCGACCGCGACTTCTGTTTGTCGCGCCCAGACTCGTGACTTCTGCAAATACATTATGTTCATAATTAAATGCCATTGGGACTAAGCGCCAAAGCGGACGTTACTTTAGATTACAACCGGGAAAACGCTTCTTTTTTTCGGTTTTCTTTGTACGGGTGGACGATGATTGAAATGGGCTGTGTATTTATTTATGTGTAATGATTTATCATTGGTCATGTTACACTAACAAATAGGTTTACATGATATTTTTCTCAAACTTGCAATGAAATGTTGACATGACGTACTTCAAATTAGGTCCGGAAATACTACGTATCCGGTGCGACTACCTACTGAAGATACAACCTTACACACCTAGGCCTGCAAAGCAACCGTCTTTTGTTTATAAACGTCAAATTGTGACACAACGTCTTGGCATTGTATCACCAAAAAAAACAAAAACATAAGGACTGTTAATGTCACCGGGCAAAACGCTACTTCAAACAGGTTTAAAAAAAAAGGTTTGGCGCGTAAATTCAAAAAAGTTTTTCTGTTGCCCGGATTTCTCAATAGTTCGTAATTATTTTGAAACTTTCTGATAAAAGCCATCGATTACGAAATGAGTTCGGACGAAAGTGATATGGAATTGAAATGTAGGCCTCCGGAATTGCGAGTGGATGCAGAAGTAGCCATGAATAATTTACTGCCCCCGAAATCAAGAGTTAGGTACATGACGGCGTATGAAAATTTCATATAAATTATAAGTCTGTTTTCTTTGTTGTAGTGCCTCGTCTTTATAGTTAGATATAGATTCATGAAACAGTAAACTAATACTTAATTTAGGGAATAAGCGGATTAATAGTTAGTAAGAAATGTGGGACACAATTATAGGTTATGATGTGAGTGACAGCACTGACAGCTGTCAGAAACGTATTATTCAGTTGTGGACATAGGAAAACCTATGGACAGGGTGTATTTTTCAAATATCATTTGTTTAGACATCAAATTCCCAAAAATAACTCTGTCTCATTTTAACCAAGCACCATTTGGCTACCAAAAAAGAGATGGTAGTATAACAGTCAGAACCGAAAGTTGATGATCAAATGTCAAGTGTGGCCTACAATCGCCATTTTATGCGCCACGAAATGTCAGTTCCCGTCAGTTTAGTGGGTACTTCATATGTCAACGACTGATGTAAACATACCAAAATAATAAAATAACTATTAATTGAACATTATAAACTGCATAAAGCCCAAAGAGCACAATTAGTGGAATGTGGTGACCATGCCCAGGTGCAGCATAATCGGATGTGGCTTAAGAAAAGGCCCAAATCAGGAAAGTTTATCCTTGCACCGGTATGTAATGTATTTTTATTGAAATATTGGATAGTTTAAGCATTATCGAGAGCTGAGCATTTGCATTATGTTGTAATGAGTACACAGATTAAGATTAGTTATGTGTTGTAATAGGATTTAGCTTTATTTTCGATATTTTTGTACTTAAAGTTACGTTTGAGTGGCAGTTAGGGTTGTTCTTGAAAATATCGATACTGAATGGCGATGACGTCATTCGCATCATCGAATTTTCTATTTCTATAACCAGTGAGATCTCGAGACAGTATCTTGCATTTAAAAAAACCTGAAAAACCGTTTGGGTTGTCAAGATTGGTAAAATTGTATAGTAGGCAGGTACTACCTTGGAACTAAACAGGCTTCATTGATCGCTAATATAGCTATTTATAAAGGTTATCAAGAAGCGATTGTGCTAAGCAAAAAAAGGTTGGAGGCAATTGGACCTTAAAATATAAGGCAAAATGTAAATAGTACATTACTGCAAAGGCCGTGAAGTAAGGGATTGATGGACGAGTTTGGGCTAGACGGCCGAGTCGTAGACGAGGCCGGATACAACGAGTCCAGCAATCCCTGTTCCGGCCGAGGCTTGTATAGTGCTTTTCTCAAACGATGTGAGGAAATAATAAATCGTTATTTGTTATACAAGGGTGCAGTTATAATTTAACCGCGAGTGTGGAATTGAAACACGAGCTAGCGAATGTGAGTGGTTTAAAAATAGAATCCTTTTCACCTCACTAAAGTGACAAAGATTCTAGATAAAAAAATCTAAAAAAGAAAAAAAAAACATAAAAAAAGAATAATATTAAAAAAACATTACAAAAGAGTAAAACAAAAAGAAAAAAATATTAAAAAAAAACAAAAAAAAAACAACTAAAAAAACAAAAAAAACGCCCAAAAAAAGACAAAAAACAAAAAAAAAGGCAAAAAACAAAAAATGGACAAAACAAAAGGGAAAATACAAAAAAAAAAACATTCAAAAAAAAAGGTAAAACAACAAAAAAACAAACAAAAACAAAAAAAACAACTAAAAAAACGCCCAAAAAAGACATAAAACAAAAAAAAAGGCAAAAAACAAAAAAATGGACAAAAAAAGGAAAAATACAAAAAAAAAAACATTAAAAAAAAACAAAAAAAAAAGGAAAAACAACAAAAAAAACAAAAACAAAAAAAAAACAAAAAAAACGAAAAAAAGAAACAAACAAAAAAAAGGAAAAAAAAAAACATTAAAAAAAGTAAAACAAAAAGGAAAAATAGATTTAAACATTAAAAAATAGACAAACATCAAGAAAAGAAAAGATTTTTTTTTAAATCATTATCAACGATAAATAACACTAAAAAATAAACGAAAAATAACAAAAAAAATTAAAAAACTAACAATTTTTTTTTTACAAAACTATAAAACAATTAAAAAAAGTATTGGTAGTTGGCAGTATGTATTTTTTCCTTTGTCTGTTTAATATCAGTAAGCAAATTTAAAAAGTTAGAGTAGCTGCCAATAATGTTTTTAGTTAGGGTTTTCATACATTGGCCTAGGCCAAGAAGTAATGTAGGCAGCCATAAACAAGGAACTTCATGTCTTCATTTCGTGACATTAACGCATACATTTCCGAGCATGTTTGAGAAAAGAAATATACCTACATTTGCTCTCTACATTTTGGTCAGAAATGCTTCAACAAGACCCTAAATGTTATTAGACTACGAGATGGTGCACTACCATCAAAATATATATTGGTATCTTGTCGTTTTTTTGAATAGTTAACTTTGTATTTGTAGGGTATACTGACACTATACAATAACTTTACGTTTGTTTGCCTGCCTGTCAGTCTGTCGTGTAGGTATCACAGAAGCTGGAATGGAAATTATTAGAAATTTATTTAGATGAAGACACTGTTTGCTGCTTAGAAAAAATTACTGAGCCATTCTTTTTTTGCCCATGTTTGATGCCATAGAAAAAATGAAATACATTTATTTAACGTCACACACACAATGCTAGCAAATAATTATTTTTCTAGTAACTTAAATCATGGAATTCCGCTTAGTAATGCCTAATACAACACAGTGTCATTTAAATCATCTTAAATAATGTACCTACTTAATAACTTAATAATACTTAATTACAGGAAACCAGTACGTTCTGAGATCTGTCTACTAATATAATATCGATAAACATGTTCCCTGTTTTATCGATAGCAGAACAGCACGACATCCGCCATGTTATGCGCCAATATGACAGTATACTTGGCACGCTCATTTTGTTGATACTTCACGTCCTTTAGTTTCTTTGGTCATTGGTTAACCTACGAATAGGGACTTTCGAATGACCCATGGAATATGGCGGATCGTGCTCCAGACAGTTTTTTTTCCTGCATCCTGCTGTTTAATAGTATATTACTGCAGAGGCCGGGAAAAGTCATTTCGTGGATGAGTATGGTTTTGAAGGACGAGGCATAGCCGAGTCCTTCAATAGATACGAATCCACGAAATGACATTCCTGCCGAGGCCTGTATACTGCTTTTCTCCAAATATGCGAGGAAATAAAACAAAATCTTAAAAGGTTATATTTATTAAGTCAGTTATACAATATTATGTTTACCTTTATTGCTAGGAAAATCTCATCTGGAGCTTCATTTAAGAATATTGTGATATCCTCATTGGTAAGAATCTTCGATTTCTTGCTTTTGAAACCGGATGATTTCCGTTTCAAAAATGACAATAAGTTCGCGTAGTTCTTAATGTTTATATTATATTTTAGTTGTATAGTACTTTTCAGCATTGAGTACATTGCCCACAGAGTAGAAGGTTTTTTATCTTTTGCAAGTTCGTTAAAATACGCCAAAATAACATTTTCCGACAACGAACTGGTATTTTTCTTCTTTCGCCAGGAATTGAAATTTGCGAACGTTCTTAAATATTTTTCTTCGGATTTAGGCGGAAGCAAGTTAGCTCTCGCCAACTTTGCCTCTGCTGCTAATTCTGGTGGTGTACCCATTGGGATATCTTCGTCACTATTTGTAGAACTCATTTTATTTTCGTAAAAATAACACGGCAGAAAATCTTTGACAAAATGAATTCCAGTTTCCCGCCTAATTTTTTTTTAAGGATATTAAAGTTTAAAGTATTGGGTCCGAATTGTATATTTGATTCCACATAAAACATAGCAATGAAAATAAATAAAAGAAAACTTATAGTATTAGTAAATATAAATATAGGCATTATTACATTTAGTTAAATCGACAATCCCTAAACGCATTAGACATTTAAAAAAACTATACATTTGTTACAAAATATTTATTAGTCCGAGAAAATAATTAAGTCTAAAAAAACTGTCTTATGATTTGGACACAATTATTATTCTATCTATGTCGGTTTTTGTACGTGACTATTGGACAATTGGCTGTATGGTGAATTTGTAGTCTTGCATGAAATTAAAAGTAAGTAACCTGCACAATAATATTTACTTCCCGGGCATGTCCGGGAAGTATTTCCATTTTTTTTAATTTATTATCTCATCAATGCATATAACGATAAACTTCGAGGTGTGTTTTTACTCCATTAATGGAAACATTTCCGAGTAAGTTGGAGAAAAGTATAATTTTGATAGCATATGCAGTGAATGGCTACAGTTAATGAAGAATTTTCCTGGAAGTGCAAATAACCAATTCTTGGGCATCATTCGGCGGTTCGTGGTCTCGGCCGCCATTATGCTTTGTACTGCTCCAGCTATCATCACCCAGTGCATTATGAAGGCCTTCTACCGTACATCATGCTAATATAATAATACTGTTTTCTCAAACATGCAATGAAATATTGACGTTACGTTCCTTATAATAGGCAGCGAAGTATCAAGTTTCAGGTGCGGAGAGACGAGAGACACATAATGACATTTCATGCAAAATTGGAGGCCTAGGCCTGCAAGATGGTCTTTTTTAATTTCCATTCCACATTTATGAGTGGCACAGCATCATGGTGTTCAGCCATTAAAAAAACTATAAGCAACATTTGCTTTTTGGTTCGTTGTGACATTCTGCCACTACGATTATTAAAAAAACAACAAACGATGTTTGCTATATTTTGCAGTTTTATTTATGTAGAATCGGTTTGAACATAACAAATAACACATTATTAACAAATTGCAATTATTTTAAATTGGCAATTTCACTAGACAAATACGCATTTAAATTATTTCATCTAAATATTAGCGGTAAAAATGTCTACTCAAACCACATAGGTATTTTTTTAATCATATTGGAGGCAAAATTGATAATTTTTGATTCTGTAATTCTACTTTATTGGATTTATTGTGCGTTGTTGATTTTGTTATATAATATGAGTTCCAACGAAAACACCGATGGAGAAATAGTACCTACCATAGACATATGTATGTGTTAGTTATATTTTTTGTCTAAACTAGAACTTTCTTTAGAAATCAAAGAGTGATTTCTTGGAGTTTTTGTAATTTATTTCATTGCATGTTTGAGAAAAGCACTATACATACCTCGGCGTGAAAAGGGGTTGCCAGCCTCATAACTATTAATCTATGTGTACTCGGCTCGGCCGGCCACCCCTTACTTCCCGGCCTCTGTAGTAATGTACTATTAATTTATAAATCTACTGACTCTGGCAAAGGCCCTCGAGGCTTTCATTTCTTTTGTAATAATAATAACCTACGAATAAAACAAATTTACTACTTTTTGTTTCATTGCAAGTTCGAGAAAAGCACTATACAAATCTCGGCGAGAAACCGGGTTGCCGGCCGCGTATCCCTATATCTACTTGGACTGCAACCCTTCGTTTCCCGGCCTCTATAGTAATGTACTAATAAAGCACTCTTTGTCTTACCGCCTTGCATTTGTAATGTTATGTTATACATAATATTTAGTATTGTTAATTACCATCTGTCGCCGAGCAGTTTATTCATTATGCGCGATGCTTATTTATAGATAGTCCAATGATTTTAATTGCCAATGGTTGTGCGGGCTTTCCGGACAGTTAGCCATACACACAGTGCTTCTAGTTTCTTAACCCGTCACGCGTCCGGCCCCTCAGCAGTGAAATGGCCGGTAGTGTCCCCATACAAACAAAAAAAACCCGGTTTCTCACAGAAAATCAGAATTGTACCTACCTTAAGCATAAGTATATGCCATGAGTTACATATCATTGAAAAGGTAGATGAATGTTTCGTTTCATTTTGTAAAACATAATAGTTTTTCTTATATATCATGAAGATTATATAAATCTCTTTCCAAATTTTTTGTTTTTTCTGTTCACTACTCTCATTTCACACACAAATTGCACTAAATATATAGCCACCCACAATTTTTCACATAAACTTATTTGTAGCTAGTGCGTTTCCGCATTGATTTTACATATTTGTACTATCACAAAATACATAATTACTTTCTAAATAATTGTTTTTTCGCAAAAACAACGAGGACGGCTTTTGGCCGCCGTTACGGCCGGGTCGGCCGGTGCGGCAACTGACAACATGTGGCGATTTTGACCGTTGCGACGTCACCGAGTATCGTCTGCAATACAGTCTTAGTCGAGTGTTTATTTTTCGAGATATATTTTTTTGAATCTTTCATTGTATTTATGTAATAAGTCAATATAGTTATGAAATTAATATAAAAACGTGGAAGAATAAGTGTTTAGATAGGTAAGTTAGTAAAGAAGAAAATACTTATTACAAAATAATGTTTTTGATCATAATAAAGTACCTAGTTAAAGTCTTTGTTGACTCAAATTTAGACATAGACATCATTTATTGGTAATAAGGGTATTACACTGGCATTTATATCTATTTTTTTTACAATAACTCTTTATAGCGCAACAGCCATTCTCTATTTCGAAGAAGAAATTTACTATAATATCTAATACTAGCTGACTCCGCGAACTTCGTATCGTCATACCAAATGTATGAGGAAATCAAAAAATCTTTTTTGTAAAATGTTCCATGTTTTAATCGTTATTCTGCTATTCCGAGCAAGGACAAACCCAAAAAATCAAACATCAAAAAAATCGGTCCAGCCGTTCTTGAGTTATATATATACAGGGTGTTTGGTCCATCGTTTGCCAAATTAAAACGTCAGGTAGTTTTGGTCATTTGCTATCACTGCCAGCATTAAAAAAATAATTGTGGCCGCGGGATTTTTAATATTTAGGGTACACCCTTAGAATTTTTTTTTTTAAATATTAAAAAAAAACCCGTGGTCACAATTTTTTTTTGAATGCTGGAATT
The DNA here is from genome assembly GCA_963854355.1 of Epinotia brunnichana. Taxonomy (NCBI): domain Eukaryota; kingdom Metazoa; phylum Arthropoda; class Insecta; order Lepidoptera; family Tortricidae; genus Epinotia; species Epinotia brunnichana. The sequence goes on along the minus strand of OY977935.1, from coordinate 51,979,743 downwards.
GATAGCAAATGACCCAAACTACCTGACGTTTTAATTTGGCAAACGATGTACCAAACACCCTGTATAATAGATATAGATTTAGTATCGGTATTATTGTTTATGTTATCTTATCAGGTTACAAAGGACGCCGACAAAATCTCTGAGACCCGAAACTTCTGAGGTCGTAAATAGCCGTTCTGCTTTTGTTATTGTTAATTGCCTTGAACACGTGCATCATTACACTTGGTTTGCTTGGAAATTATGGTCTCAAACTAAACACACCAGGTATAGTTGTTATTTTCTAAGCCGTCCGTTCCGCACTAAAGAACGCCGCACTGCAGAACGGACGGCTTAGAAAATAACAACTATACCTATCCTATTTTCAGTCGTAAAGGTACTTTGAAACTGTTCAATTAAAAATTATTGTGAAATTGGTTGTTTTTCTAACTTCACTCCATAAAAAATGTTTCGTTTTATAGAGTTAGCACTGTATTTTCGCCAATAAAAACTCGGATAAAACTAACAAGTTTAAAAAAAAACATTAAATATTTGTCGATTGCACTTTTAACTATAACTACTACGAATACTTAATTAAATTAATTTATTCAAATATACCAACGTTTCATGAATAAGTACCTAACTAAATAAAATACGAAACTCTAAAAACGTTACATAATCATAATAAAACGACTATAATAGCCACGATGACATTATTTTTTCACCATTTGAACAATGTGTACAAAAAATATATATTTGTAAAACAAAAATTTGTTAACTTTTTTGTCAACGGTACACCAGTTCGTGGTACAGAGTAGTACTTGTTGAACAAATTATTGAATTTTTACAAATTCGTAGGTTTTTAGGCAAAACCAATAGTAAAAATCGATTCCCGATTACATTTGGAACAAAGTTATCTATTTCTCAGAATGATTGGAAATAATAAATGCTTTCAATTTAGCAAAATTCGGTGACCGCCATTATGATTTCTTGCGTGATTAAAAGTTACAACGTTTTTTTACTATATAATTTTGGTGTGCGGCTAAAACAAATAATTGAAATGGATTACGTACTCAATTATCAGTAATTTGGTGTATAAAACATGGAATAATCAACTACCGTTTAAAAGATTTCGACATTTTTTTCACACTAGATACAACTTTCACCGGCTAGAAAAATGCAATATGGCGGAGCCGTAACGTGCGGTCGGTGCACTATGACGTTTTTAATTTGTTTACTTGAAATTCTCAGTTCTCATTGGACTAAAAAGATCAAATTCGAGTCAGTGAAGAACTGTGAATGGCTCACGTATTTTTCTAGGTCAACCAATCACAAACGGACCATAGGAAAAAATACCAAAGACAACGGTCGCTCCTAGTCACCAACGTGGTGACTGGGACGCTACCGGCAAAATTTTTCTAGTCGCCAACGTGGTGACTGGGACGCTTGAGGGGTTAACGACTCTCGTCAATGTTCCATCCAGGCATTAAGAAATGAAACAACATATCTACATACTGCATTATACTAATTAAGTAAAGCGACAAACACAGTGTACAGGAAGAGCTGTCTCTTATAAATTGCCAACCTCAGTTATCATCCTCAGTAGAGTACTTACTCAATATTTTACTTGTAAGGCCACCCGACGTACTTGAGTATTGACACGTAAGCTACATATATCAGAGAAGACAATTTTGAGTATGACCACAAGGTGTTATTCCTCCTGGATAAACGGGGATCCAAGGAAAACATATTGAAACAAAAACTTAACGTTAACATTGGAATACAATGCATGACGGAGCGTTAATGTTATGCGTATTGCTAAGATAGTCGCGCGGTCGTGAAACTCGCCTACAGCCTTACTGCGAAACTTTTACAGTGTACCAAATGACAACCAAACACATTCTAGACGCTGAGAGCTCGACTTTAGGTCTCGTTAGTGTCATTTACGGTAAGTATGTCATGTTTTATGTATAGAGAACACATTTTGCAAACACATTCGCCATTGCTGCAGTAATCAAGATCCTTTTCAGGGTTCCGTACCAAAAAGGTAAAAAAGGAACTCTGTCCGTCCGTCCGTCCGTCTGTCACAACGTGAAATATCTCAGGAACTACTTGTGCTATCAATTTGAAATTTGGAACAACTGTTGACAGGGTTAAGACACGTGTATGGAAAATTAAAAATATAAATACACATTTTAATTTCTGTGTAAATGACGAATATGAGGGGGGTTAAAAAATCAAAGTCTAGTAAATAGATCAAGTGGGATATCATATGAAAGGGCTTGAGTTGCACTTTCTAAAACTGTTTTTATTTTTTTTTCTACAGTGGTTCAATTTTGATTTATTTAAGGAAAATGTAGAAAAAAATACCCCCCTTATCTCCGAAGTTTACCAAGCGAAAATTCTAAAATAATTACATATGATTCAGAGTAACATATATAATACAGGAAAAATAAAACGATATCTTTAACTAGCTTTTTTTTTTCAAGAATAGTTTCTTAATTCAATTTGTAATTTACTTACTTTTGTATGTAATTTTATAACTTCAAATTCCTATCAGATTATCTTTAAAGTCCCTTCTTTCTAATAAAAAATAAATAATCGAAATCGGTGCGCGTAATAAAATGCTATCGCTGATAAACAAACATACTCTGACATGACGGGTATGGTGTATGCAAGTTTGTACGGAACCCTCGGTGCGCGAGTCAGACTCGTACTTGACCGGTTTTTTATCTTACTATTATTATTTGTACTTTTATTTGAAGTTAATAAGTTCCGCCTCTTCGTAATTAGAAAGACATGGACATAAGAAGCATAATGAAAGTTGGCTTGCAGTGCTCAATTTCTAGTGGACACTAGATGGAAAGGTGGGAAGTCTTTGTGGCGGTCAAGAGAAGTTAAACGCCAATAAATAACCAACCAGCCCGAGCAAATCGCCCTACTGACTGCAGAAGGCAAGGAAATCTACCTTCTCTTTATATCGTCGGGTGACAAGCAAAACTCACTAAGTAACAAATACCTAATTAAATCAAAGGTCGTATCTCGATGCGACAATAGTCGATGTGCCAGCCCCTGTGAGCAGTTTGTCGATATAGACGAACCTGGAATCAGCGCCGGAGCGGGAGCGCGGCTTGCGGCGCGGGCCCGAGCCCGAGGCCGAGCTGCGCGCGTGCGGCGAGTGTGCGCGGTGCCCCGGCGACGACTCGCGCTCGCTGTTCAGGTTGAAGTCGTCGAACCTGCGACCACAAGGTACATGCCATGCCATTAACCACTTTTGTAATAACTCTTATTTTTACTTCAAATAGTTCATAACAAAAAATCCGCCTTATGAGAAATGTGTGCGAGTTATTAGGAAATATTAAAACCAAATCTTAGGAGCACTGTTGTATATGTATAATCAATTGCTCATGCATCATAGCGTGTCCATTTACAACTGACTTTACAATGCACTTGACTCAAGTACGAGAATGAGATTTCATGACAATTAAAATTTCACCTTTTACGAGTACACCATTGTAAAATTTTGTATGATACACGTGCGGATAGGTAATTCCCAACTCGTGTAGATCAAGAACACTAGTGAGGGAGTGTTGTGTTTTTGGTCATCGCCACTCGTTGGGAATTACCTACTTTCAGCACTTACTATATCATATTATATAACTATTAATAGAGCGAAGGAGGTTTTCAGTTCGTTTTCATATTTTTGCAGTTCGTCGTAATGTATTTTTTGAGATAAGTCTTTACCATGCTGTTCGAAAGCAAGTATCCAGCATGGTGATCCCATAGAAATTTGGCGATTTCGGTATTTCAAACTATAAATTGGTGAAGTGGAAATGATGATGACCAATGGGACTCCACAGGAAACGGTTGCCTACATAAATAGGTTCTATAGCAACTAATGCTCACCAAAATACACATATGGAAGTGAAACTGACGAAGGTAAGTAATGGGATCCTTGAGGAATCGACGGCACAAAGAGGAAGTTGAACCCGATTATTATTATTATTCTGGTAGTGGCTTTCGGGCTGTCAAAGTCCTTATATCACTGCGACCATCGCTGATCTATTGTGATCGTCACTTACTACTTGGTCAAGTCCTGCAAACTCGAAGAATTGCAGGATTTTGTTGAACTCAAGAAATTTTATCTCCTCCGGGCACATGATGTGTTTGCCCAAGAAGGAGTTACGACTGCGCATGAGGCAAGGGCAATCGGTTAGGATGTGTGTAGGCGTCTCCTCTGCTTTAAAGCAGAATCTGCACTGCCTTGTGTCACAGAGTCCTATCGTTTGCATGTGCTTATTTAGGCGGCAGTGCCCAGTAAGAACCCTGACCAGCATGCGTAGGCGGTTCCTACTTAGCGCCAAGACGTCAGAAGACGCCTTTTTGCTAAAGGCTCTAATAAGTGCCTTGGAATGTTTCAGTCCTGGGTTAGCTCTCCAGGCTTGAATGGTTTTGTAGAAACAATAGGCTTTTAGACTGTAGTTGAACCCGATATCGAGATGCTTACTTATTTTTGGGTGCATCCGCTGAACTGCGGCTGGAGCTGGAGCTGGACGAAGAACTCGACGACGTTGATGAACTTCTTCTAAACAACACAATACAATATACCTACTGTTATATATATAATTAGTAGTTGCATCAACTATCTTTAAAGTAACATATGCCGACAGCAGCTATCGTGACTTTTAAACTTCCCATGCAGTGCGATTACTTGAAGTTTGCATTTGACAGATCGAGTTAATTAATTTGATATTCTAAGATAATATTGTAGTTATTACAAGCATAATATTCTTTTATAGCCTGTTGGGAAGCATATTAAAGTCTTCACGACATGAAGACTTCAATATGCTAGTGTTAAGGTAGATTATCAAATGGATTAACGCCAACTGACTGTAGTAATTGTAATTGACCTGTACAGGTCGATTCACGAGAGCTGGCATGAATGGATTGAACGAAAGTAATGTCACTTATCACTGTGAGTGGCAGTGTGAGTGCCGTTCTTATACAGGGGCCTCCTAATATTTTGTAAACATGTACCTACTTAATACGTTTTCGTCATTCAAGAAAAAATTAATTACATTATTATAATCTGCACCAAGTGTCATGTTAATCCTTTTAGTAATTATTATTTAAAGTCCTTTGTAAATAGAACGTATATTTATTTTTCAGACTTATTTTTAATAAATTAATGAATGAAAACATTTATTTCAAGTAACACAGGACTCATACAGGAAATTACATATTAACTTAATGTAAAAGAATCAAAAGCTGATGGCTTGTTCGAATTGTAAAAAAATAAAAAAAAGAGCTGACCAAGGAGTCCGTCGTTAGCAGAGTTTTTAATTTATTTATATCCTGTTTTCACACTGACGCCGCAATCTACAAAATGACGGCGAAAAGATTCGAAATTCGTACGAAACTTAACTGTTGTTTTCGCGTTTCACGGCATCGTCATTGTGCAAGAAACATGGTTACAATTATATATTTATTTATTTCTAAAATGCAAAATCTCTGAAACACAATTATCATAATAACTTTTTGCATCAACCTGTATTTCATATTTTATGTGATGCACACATAGACATTATCATTCACTCGTTCAATTCATTCGTGCCAGCTTTCGTGAATCGACCAGTACAATGCAATCCTTTGCTCATAGGGCGGTTGTTTCAAGCAGTCAGTAATCGTAAGTTACGTCAGTAAAGTCTGGCTGCATGGGAAGTTTGGTCAGTTGTGTGTACAGCTTCCGGCGCCATATTTAATGATTACTGGCCCACTAAGAGTGGGTCACAATTGGGGTGACTATCGACCACAAATGTAAAATGTGTTTAATTACATAAATTTGACACCTACATGCGTTAAAACCAAATAATGCAGAGGTTATTGAGCTAATCAAGAATATTTGATATAAATGAACTTCTTGACATTATTTTAATTACTTGGTTTAAAATAAATTAAATAAATGCTTGTAAGAAATTTGAAATCATCATGTCTAATGAATTGCTTATGTATGTTAAAGGCCCCATCCGATATACACGTATGTAGATGTAATATAATGTAAAAAAATAACCACCTGCATGAAAAAGAACGAACCTTCGTTTGGCAGTTTTATTTTCAAGTGTATCAGATTTGCCATTTTTCTCTTCCGCATCAGACCCGGCCTCAGCACCCTCCCCGTCTTTAGGTTTGTCTGTGGCTTCTGAAAACATTCGTCATGATTTAAAAACACTTTCTGCAACAATATCTCAAAATTTCGAATATTATAGTAAAATTATTTGGATAGCCGAAGCACTAAAGGAATACAGACTAGAAGATTGAGCCTTATAGAATAGACGTCCCTCACAGAGGCAGCTGAACGAGTTTATTTACAATTTATTTGGAGCAATTACCCAACTGTATACAAATATTTGAAACATCGAGAATTATCTACACGAGATGTCGGTAAAGATGATGTCTGCGATTCTCAGCAAGGTTTTTATGAAATCTGCAAACACACAAATATTTGACGTGACGTGTGTGTTTGGATTAGGTATGATAAAAATAAAATGAAAATGTGTGTTCCATATTGTTTTCTGAGGACAGACACGAGTCAGAATGGCTAAATGCCGCTTAGTGTGTCAAAATAGCGCTCTCTGGCACTGCGAGTGGCATAAAGGTTGGAGCGCAACACTGACGTGATGACGGTTTAAAAAGAAGAAGAGAAAAAAGCAGCGTTGATGGCGGGGGATTATTTGAACTGTAAGGACCGTACCGGAAAGAAAGTAGACAACTTCAAAATGGTATTATTCTTATTCTGTGTAAAAACTGATAATGAAACAAAAAGAAACTGAAAAATAAGGTCTTTATAAAGAACTGTTTTGAATGAATTCGTCGTATTTTATATATTTTGCCTGCAACCTAACTTTCTTTTTGATGTGTCTCATTCAATTCTGGACGATCACTTTTGACACATTTGATGATGCCCTGTTCCACTTTTTTTTTAAGTTTTCAACTGAGGTTTTTTTAGAGGTGCCGTTTCATGATAGACCAATATCGCTCAATTGGGTGAACTTCTGGGCAATTGGGAGGAATCATCTCCTTATCCACTACTTTCACCTTATCGGCTTTATACCATTCCTTCGTTGTTTTAGAGTAATGACAAGAAGCCAAGTATGGCCAAAATAAAGTGCTACTCATGTGCTTCTTTATTAGTGGTAGTAATCTTTTCTGTAAGCACTCGTCACTGTATACCGTAACGTTCAAAGTCCCTGTAGTAAAGAAGTATTGCGATCGCATACCGCATTGAAAAATCGCTTGCCACACTAATACTTTTTTGCCAGATTTCTCGATGTTGATGGCCTTATGTTTTCGAGTAACCTTCTATAAGCCGGCACCGTAATAAATTGAGGTCCTGGTAAGGCTTTAAAGTCCAATTTGCAATAAGTCTCGTTATCCATTATAATGCACTGATTTTTCTTGGTCAATATACGGTCGTATAATTTCCTTGCCAGTTTTCTGACAGCTATTGTTTGATTTTCATCTCGTTTTGGTTGTTTTAGTTTTTTATAGGTCTTTAGGTTGCATCTTAGTTTGATTCTTTGTATCATAGCCGAAGAAGTTTTGGCTCTTTTTGCCGCATCTCGAATTGAAAGGGCGGATTTTGTTTAAACATTCTTACGACTTTCTTTTCTCATGCCAAGTCGGTTGTCCCCGGTTTTCTTCCAGATTTAGGCAAATCTTGGAGAGTACAGAAGTCACCAAATTTATTTATTATCTTGTGCACGCCCGCGGGATTCAACTCGTACTTTTTAACCAGTTTTCTAATCGTCATACCTTTTATTTTCACCAATCGTCCAAAATATTTTTACGAACGTGTAAGCTAATTCGCCCCATGTTGACAGCTTGACAAAATTTCTTTTTATTGTAATTAAAAGAAAAGGATATACAGTCAAAACCGTTTACGACAACATCGCTTAGAACCACATATCGGTTATATCGACCAAAATCATAGGTCCCGGCTGAATTCTATTAGACCGCCTTATAAAAAATACTGCTTTTTACGACATTGCATAGTACGACATATCTCTTTGTGCGACTACATTTAACTGATATTTTCGGAGAATAATATTTGTTAGAACGACCAGCTGTTTTGTAAACATTTGAATAGGTAACAGTATCCACATCTGGCGCAGTAAAATGGTCAATGGCCATTAAGATCGCAAAAGTAAACAAAAACGTGACGAGTTTAGGGTCTTTTGTTATTCTCAGAAACAAAATACACGTGCATGCGGTATAATGAAAGCCCAAAGCCCGCTTTCTCATAACTCATCAGTCAGTTTGTTACTTATCTGGACACAAGACGCACCAAGACACATATTGTTGAGTTAGTTGTGAAACTTTTAACATGTCGCAAAGAAAACGAAAACAAATTAATATCGAAGAAAAGTCGCGCATTATATCAAAGCTTGAGAATGGAACTCCAAATAAAGTCTTGGCAGAGGAATATGGTGTATCACACTCAACAATTTCAACCATTTGGAAAGAGAGAGAAAAAATTCAAATACTTTTTGAGAACAATTTTTTGAAAATGAAACGTGCAAGAACAACGAAGCATACGAAGATTGAGGAAGCTTTGTTAAAGTGGTTTAAATATCAGAGGACAAATAATGTGCCCATAAATGGACCAATTCTTCAGCAAAAAGCAAACGATTTTGCTCAGCGTTTGGGTGAAGATTTCGTTTGCTCGTCTAGTTGGACTCAACGTTTCCGGGCTCGACACGGTATCGTCGGCGGGAAAATGAGTGGTGAAGCTGCCAGTGTTGATAGAGGTGTAGTAGAAGAATGGATGTCGCAAAAGTAGCCTAAGTTATACGAGACTACGGACCGGATGACGTTTTTAACGCAGACGAAACCGGACTTTTTTATAATATGACACCAGACAGAACAGTTCAAAGGAGAGAATTGTTCTGGTGGAAAATTGTCCACGACGAGACTGACGATCATGGTTGCAGCAAATATGACAGGATCCTGTATAAGGAAGCTTTTAGTTATTGGCAAGTCTAAGAAACCAAGGTGCTTTAAAAACATACGCTCACTGCCGGTAACGTATGAAAACAATGTGAAGTCATGGATGACATCGGAAATTTTTCAAAGATGGTTACGAAACTGGGACGCTGAATTAAAAGCACACAATAAGAAAATTCTACTTTTGGTTGATAATTGTCCTGCTCATCCGGCTGTTACTAATCTGAAGTGCATTAAACTTGTGTTTTTACCACCAAATGTTACATCTGTACTGCAACCAATGGACCAAGGTGTAATAAGATGTTTAAAATCTCATTATAGAAGAGTGCAAGTGTTAAAGTTAATACAAAACCTTGACAGTAATGATCAGAAAAGCTTAACCATTCTTGATGCCATCTTGATGATATCAGAAGCATGGGAAAAAGTGTCACAAAACACTATTGCGAACTGCTTTAGACATGCAGGTTTTAAACACCTCTCTACAACATCCTCAGATGATGTGACTGATGATGATGAAGAGGATAATATTTCTTTGGCTCAATTAGCCCAAAATTTACGACCTGCTTTATCTACTACTGAAGCAGAAGAGTTTATTGATGTAGATAACTCTATTGCCATTTGTGCACCAGCTACGGAAGATGATATTGTACAAGAAGTTCAAGAGGAAAATGACGAACAGGAAGAGACTGAAGAACAATTCACAGTGCCGACTTTGAATGATGGTCTCAATGCTGTCAGTGTATTACGAAAAATTGTTCTTTTTAATGAACAGTTCCACATGCAGGGACATTATGACGATACATTAATTAAAATTCAACGTGAACTGCAAAGTGCGTACGCGCGACAAAAGTGTTCCAAACAGACAAAAATTACAGATTTTTTAAAGTAGAATAGTGATACATAATATGTATGTATGTACATACATATGTATGTAATGTTCTTTTATACTTTTTTTGTGAAATAAACAAAATGTACCTACTTTTATCTTATACATGCATACATTAATCACACATTCAATAATAGGTAGGTACTACATACATACCTAATTAAAAAAATATATACCTCGAAAACATTACCGGTTGTTACAACTATCGGTTTTTACGGCCCAATATGAGTAGTCCCTTCGATGTTGTTATAGCAGGTTTTGACTGTAGTTCGTTATTTAAAAAAAAAATTATGCCGATTTTATGTACGTACCAGTTTTTAGAGATGCCTAAAGTTGTCTACTTTCTTTCCGATACAGTCCTTAAAATGAATAAATATTATAATACATACATATATAATAAGTACAAGTTGTTTTGTTATTATATTTGCTTACAATTTCAAACACAGAGTGTGTATAGTTTGTATTCAATTCGTTTTTACAAGCTTTATATTAACTTGCACTGTTCGTATGTATGTAAATATGTAATTATGTAAGTTGTCCGTCGAAATTTGCAATCCATTTTTCAGTCACTTCCCGTTATCCAATTGAGCTGAAATTTTGCAAGCATATGTATATCGCATGACAATGCAATATTATGATGACTTGGAGCTGATCTGATGCTGGAGCTGGAAGGCTGCCATAGGAACTCTGCAATAAAACGACACAACCCCATCGAGTTTGGGCTCGTTAGAATCGACTCAATGAGATGAAGATGAATGTTGATGATGGTATGCTGAAAAGTACAGTCAGCAATAAAAGCTTGTACCAAAAATGAAATTTTTGACAGAAACTTATTCTAGTTTATCTTGTATTTTTCTATACACAGAATAATATAGGCTTTTTGGTGTATCAGTATGTCTAAGATAATTTATTTTTCACCTCAGCAGCTCGAACAAGCATATTTTGCTGCGTGAAAACAGTGAGTTAAAGTAGCTTTTTAATTTTGATATCGAGCACTGACATGTCATAGTGTGGGGTCTATTACAAATTCAGAATATTTTAACTTTATGACCACTGTCCCTTCCATTTTCATTATGAAAAAAAAATACGACAGGAATAGGTCAACTCATAGTTCGATATTCGAATTTAAAAGTAGACCCCCAAAACAGCGCGAAGCAAGTTACACGTTCGAAAACACACTTCATAGTTATAAGTTAAACCAAAAAAAATTTGTACAAAGGAATGTTTTAAATTGAAAAGGAAAAAACATGGAAAATCTCAAACAAAGTCAGTTTTGTTTAAATAGGTAAAAACATGAATTTTCATATGCTGAACAACCAATGATTCTATTTTAAACAATCTTCATTTTTTTTAAGAACGTATACCATAGCTGCAGTTTCTGAATGCACACCCGGCGCCCCGCCCCTTTAAACAATGGCGCGCTGTTAAATTACATTTTATTGGGTATTATTCTTCATGCTTGCTATTGATATTAGTTTTGAATATAAAAACAACTAGGATTAATTATTGATCTATCTAACTAAGAATTATAGTCAATTCATTGAAGAAGATCGACAGTATTTAACAACAATACGCTTAGTTTTTGGAGCGCACGCGCGAGGCGCGTTAGCGTAACAGATATTAGATTGAATATTTCAAAACTAGCTTGAAAATATGAGTGAAATGTGTTCCCACTGTGATTTCACATGAGTGACAGTATTTTAACAATAATAGGTACGGTTAGTTTCTAGTGTTGTGTTAGTCACACGAGACTCATATACATAAGTAGATTACTAAAATGTGCTTTAGTCTGTCGTGTCGCGCCTTGTCTCGCCCGCGCTCTCGCGTGCTTCTAGTAACTAACTAGCCGCGCTGAGGAGTTAAAACAAACAGTAACGAACCCCGAATCAAGTTTTCTTCCTGAATATCCATGAGACAAATAGGTCCGTAAAAGCCTATCGATGTATATTTTAACGTGACTATGTTCTCACTGCTGAGGTGAAAAGTTGTATATATTACTCGAAAGCAAAGTATTTGCGTCTCGAGCATTTGAGTCCCTCGCTGCGCTCAAGATTCTAACATTGAATCACGAGCGTAGTGAGTGATTCAAAGTTAGAATCTTGAGCGCAGCGAGGGACTCAAAATCAGTACTCGCAGCAAAAAATAACTTTGCTCTCTTGTTGCACAAATAACTATTATTAATCTTTTATTATACTAGCTACCCGCGCGGCTCCGCCGCGTATACAAAGAACCTAGGCGGAGAGACAGGACAAAATATAGCACATAGGTACTTAATCCTTCTACATATAGCCTTCTCTGTAATGGAAATAGGATTATCTGAACCTGAAATAATTTGGATGGTATTCAACTATTACCTAACCTGTTTTGTGTGTATTCTTTACCAATGTCTTGTGTACAATAATGTATTTACATACATGCATACATACTATTCAAGTCAGGTCAACAAAGTTGCCAATGGGACTCCCTGGGATCCGAGAAGAAATTTAAGTAATCAAGTGGAATAAGCCTATCAGCGCCTACGGCATTGTTCTGGGTAAGGTTAACAAAGTCGTATATGGGCTCCACGATAACTACTGATGTGTTTAAACCTCATTCTTCTCCCAACATCTCGAATATGGCTAAATAAGTTTGTATATAAATTTTTTTGAAGTAAGAAAAACATGGCCATTAATATTGACATCTGTATGTCAGTAAAAAAAAATCCACAGTTGACAGTGTTGACACATACGTCGTCAGTTTTTGTAAACAAAAATTTTGTAAAAGATCGTTTTTTGTTCGAAAGCTGATGTGATCGAGATGGTTCTTAGCTACGTTTCAACAAAATCGGTTAAGCCGTTTTTGAGATATTGAACTTTGAAATGAAAATGTCGGGGGTTGTGCAACTGTTCTAACTTGTAGTTATTAGTCCCGTTCCCACGGATACACGGATAAAGCCTTTCAATTGCATATTGCGTCGTCATCTGTCCGCTTCCGACATCAAAACGCAAAATGAAAGCGATATAACGGACGACTGACATTCGTAATTTTTATTGCATATTTATTTTGCTTAAAATCAATGTTTCGTCGCAAATATGGTATACATTTTGTATATCACGGACGGTAAGAATTTTACCAACTCGATTCTAATGGACTCTCGTTCATAAAATCCTTTATACCAACCTTAAAATACAATGTACGATTTCAGTTTCTGCAAAATGTACTAAGGGGCTTGGCTGCGCTCGTAACATGTATATCACATGCCTCATGTGCATGTGCTGCCCACGGAAGAGCCCGTAGTAGTCACGTGATACGCACCTGTTTTAGAAGACTGTGCTTTCTCGTCGTCACTGCCCCACAAGTCGTACTTGGAGAGGTCAGCGTCGTCACCGGACTCCTCCTCGTCGCCCTCCTCGCCCGCCCCCGCCTCCTGCCCCTCCGCGCCCTCACCGTCGCCCCCCGACGCCGAAGCTTTGCTCTGAAACAACACATTTCAACAGTCCCACAACCACTTGATACTATCTACCCCATTCCGAATCTAATGGTTAAAAATGGTATTAGCAATGTGATAAAATGGCCATCGACTTAACCTTTCGTATGCCTGATTAGTGCACTCAATACTTAATTCTGTGACTGAAACTCAAATTCCATCAGCACTGTCAGTATCACATCATACAAAAAGTTAAACAAGTCTGAGCTATCCAAAACATGACTTATGTATAGTTGTATACGAACCTTCTTATTCAGTCTCCTCTTTCTTCCCTCGGTTGATTGTTTTGTGGTCTTGTCTGGTAGTTTTATAGTTAATTTAAGCCTATTTAACATAATCGGTTTCGGTAGAGCGAAACTTTTGAAATTTCCTATAACAGGTGTATTTTCTTGAGTGTCAGACAATATGTCTCCATTTTGCTGGCTATTCATGTTTAATTTATTTGCAATGTTGGGAGGAATTACCACTGGGCCTGGATCAAAAATATCACTTAAAAAAGGCGTCTCTCCAGCATTTCCGTGTAATTTTTTCAACTGCCTTTCAACACTTCCTTCTCTATCAGATTCCTTCTCCCAGTCTTCGTCATTGGTCAGGTTGATGGTCTCGAGGGGCAGCGCGGGCGCGTCGGGCGCGGCTTCGCCGGCCTGTTCCCATTCCGCGTCTTCTTCATCTCCGGCAGGTTTCTGTGCTAACTGTTGCAAGTTTTGAAGAGCTAACAATAGTGTATCTGTATTAATACCTGCGAATAGATTTGACAAATTTATATTTGGCTGTGTTGATAAGTCACTAGTATTTTCTTGTGAATCACTTTTCAATGGAGATTTATTGTCATGTGATAAAATACTGCTTGTTGTTTGATGTTTGTTTTCATTCATTTGAGGCTGGTTTTGATAACTTGTTTTAGGCTTAATAGTTATTGATTCAATAATATTTATCTTTTTTGTTATTTTATTTTCAGGAATTTTCTTTTCTGGTGTTCCATTGTGTTGGAAAGTAGAACCATATTCATCCTTGCTAATGTTGGGCTGAATCACCTGGCACAACACTTTTCTAGTATCATCTCGTTGGCAGGGTGAATTAAGATTATTAGTAAGTAATTCCCCATCAGCAGATATTTCCTGATTATTGGTCCCTGAATACAGATGTGGACTTTCTGAACCATCATGAATCGATGATTTACTTTCTATGACTTCGGAACTGTGCATTGCTGCTTCAAATTTGTTGTGTTGGGAATTATCATTGATGATCTGCCCCGCGACATCATCGTCTTTATACAGAGCATCGTCATCTTCATCCCACACCATTTTATAAGGCTTTACAGCACTATTGTTATCCAAACCGTTTGATTCCTGGTTTGTATGCTCATCAAAAACATCAAATATTTCCATTATACTTTTATTTTTCTGTATTGAATTCGATTGGATAGCATCGAAAATACGGGACGAGGTGTCTAATACCACAGTAGAGTCATTTGTTTGTAAAGGTTTATCAAATGAAGTATAATTATCAGCAGTGACAATTTGCTCAAAATCATCATTCGTAAAATCATCTCCATGAGGGTCTGCCACTGGTGGCTGTTCATGAACACATTCAAACAGATTATTGGTGAAATCAATTGTATTACTGTCCTCCTTAGTGTCTAGAAGTGGAATGGTTGCCACATTGTTCTGCAAAACAGGCATCATATTTTCAAATTTGTGTTCGGTGTGGTTATTCACAGATTTCCTGGGCGATGGTTGCTTGTTTTTCTGAACTGTTGTGCAGTTTCCTTTTGCCCAGAATCCTTTCTTTTTAACATTATTTTTAAAATCTTGATAATTCTTCTTTGTTGAAGATCCAAGTTTTGTAGGAACATATTCAACAGCCCCAACATCCGTATCAATCAAATTAGCATTGCTTCTGACTTGCATATTTTGCATGTTGGATGTGTAGATATTTCCTGTGGCTAAAGGTGACTGATCAGATTTTTTCGCAGTACAATATCCTTGAAAAGCTGGAAGGTTATTAGAGGATGTCTCACCACTTGTTTTACTTGCTACTATTGTTTGACTTTTTTTAATTCTATGTTTAGGTTTTGTACCTTCCCCATATACTCTCGACAGAAAGTCAACATAATCACTATCATAAGTAATTGAATCAGATTCAGACTCTGCCAGGACTGTAGGTAGCTTGTTTTGATGACCATTAGTATTCATAGGAATATTATTTTGTTTTGTAGAATTTTCAGTATCAGCTTTTTCCGAATCACTGTCTGAATAATTGGAATCCTGAGAGTCACATGAGGTGGAGCGAGCTCCGCTGCGCGGCGACGACTGGTTTCTGCCCTGTGATGCTTGGTCCGCAGCAGGGCTACCCGAAATCCCGGATGCTTTTTGAGAATTGTCAATGACTAAGGTCTCAACACTTGTGCTGCGTATTTCTGGTGCTGGAATGTTGTTTGGAACTTTGTTAATTATTGTATATTCCGTTTCACTGTCTGAGCTAAGAAGTATCTCTTCTGGATTGAGTTGAATTTTAGAAGGATGATTTACATTGTTGTTCAGATTTGTAGTTCCACACTTGACTTTCATATTTAATTCGTTTTTAGGATGTATGTGAGAATCATCTAAGCACCCTGTCTTCAAAAGCCTTTGTCTCCAAGCAAAAATTGTTTTAAAATCTGGTGCCGGTTTATCATATATTGCTTCAAACTTCTCAGTACTAATCCTGCAATTGTTATGTACGATAGCATATGCAGCCACTTTAACTCTTTCTTCTACAGAATATCTAACTTCAAAATCCTCTGTCGGATTAGATCCGGTAAACTTATACACAACATCATTGTCCGTTGATTGTACTTTTACAGGTTTATTTTGATCTAAACATTTTGTGGAAGCAGAATTGTTAATCTCATGTTTAAGTATTTTTGAGGCTATTTTATTGTGTGAGTCTTGATCTGAATGATTAGGAAATCGTTTACGAAAATAAGCCCCATTTGTTTTATATGATGGCAACATATGTTCTTGTCTGTTATAGTTTGATTGATTTTCAAGTTGATGCCTTCGAAATGCCATTTTGCTGAGTGGAGGTAGCTCACACATGGAACTCTCGCTTAGACTGCGCCATGCTTTCTCAGCATCTTTTTTAGTCTGCATTGATACATTAGGTGCAGGATCTTCCTTTGCATCCATGTTTAGTTCCATCTGCAGCAATGCTGGTGGCAATTTTTTGGCTAGAGGTCCTTCAGTGATGCCGACCTGAAGGCAGGAAAAATTATCTCCACTTTAATATTTATGTGCTTCGAAATTATTGCACTTATATATAATTAATAATCTTCTCCGCTTCGAATTCCAACATCCTCTGAATTTTCAACTAAATATTGATCCAAAAGGGTCCTTTGGAAATGCTGAATGTTGAGTTTTATTGTAAGATCTAACTGATAGCTATAAGTCTGCAGGATGGTTGTTCATGGTCATCAGTATTGTGGCATCTTTATTACTTGACACTGGGCTACTATTTCAACTCAACAAGACCTTTTTCAACAGAATCATAGCAGGAGATTGCAAATTAATCGAATTAATGTTATTAATATATATTAATATATTAATTAAATGTTCAAATCAAGTAAGCTGTTAGACAAATTCCCCACACAGCAATTATCACAATACTGCAGTAACCATCAAGACACCAACCCTACTCCTGTAGACTTAAGTCTTCCAAAATAGCATGTGTGAGACATGATCAAAATAATTTACATGCATGTTAAAAAACAGAAGTGGGTATTCAGGGTAAATAACAAAAAAAATACACACCGCATTTAGTGTGTCTGATTTGCGTTTTCTTTTCTTTCTTCCGAATTCATCATATTCATCATCAGAAGAGGGCTCTCGGCGGCGGTACTCGACCACCCCGCGCTCATTGTAGCCGCCGCCGTAGCCGGTACGCGCCTCCACCTGACAATTCAACAATAACAATTTATATTTCGTTAAACGACTCCGATACAACTGAAACGAAGTAATGTAAACACTGGACATTTACTTCACCGAACTTCGGAGCATTGCAGACATTGCACGTTGTGCGCCGGGCCCAGTTTACATTCGCACATTTATTGCACTGCCAATCGTCAGCGTTGAATAACCCGCGAGACTTTTCGGCGGCCGATTTTCCTATTTCGGTGCCGAGTTTCTTTTTAGACATTTTCCCTCCATCGGGTCTTTCTTTATTACAGCGATAACATGACATTCGACGCGCAAAATTTATGTTACCGCAACTCGGATCGCTACAAATCCAATCGCCCGCTCCTTCGTTCATAGTGAAAGAAACCTACGTATAAACCTTCGCTAAACAATTATTGTCATTATATTTTGTCTTACACTGCCATTTACCAAAAATAAGTAAACATTTTGATTGTGCGCATAAAAACGAGTAAATAAACGATTATTTGACGGATATCACAATCAAAGAAAACCAAGCACTCTTTTGTACGTAAGGAAAGAAATCAAGCATAGCAAGCTTTATTTCATGCCAGCCATGACATGACGCAAAGCAGTAGATAATGTTCATACCATAGACTTTTTTGCTCATAATACCATAGATAAAGTAAACCACACCACAATTTGTCACACCAACTTGTTATAGTTAAGTCCATTACACACCTAGCAATTTGTGACAATAACTTGCTATAGTTGGGATGCGACCGCAATACTAATAATTATTTGGCCGACGCCAAACGACCGAAATCAGCGGACATCCAACCAAGGTCACAGAAAATCGAGTACGGAATGACCTTGGTTTGGCCGGCCACCGTTCTACCAGCATTTATCCACACGGGCTGAAATCACGAGGTGGAGGGGGATGCTGCGAAACGAACTTTGTTCTCAGTAATTTCAAAATCCCGCTGTCATTACATGACATGTTGTTGTGTGCGTGACCTCAACTCTGAGGCCCTAGCACAGCGCACTAGGTTTTATGTCGAGTTTTACGTGAAGTTTCAGTACATTTTCGCCGACATAAAACCTAGCGTGCTAGGGCTTTCTGGTGGCACTACCTAGTGCATGTGATACGTAGCAGCTACTTATCCATGCAATTTTAAATATCGCGATAATATTGCCATACAAATCGCTTGATAATAGTCCGTCCCCCCCCCCCCCCCCCCCCCTATGAGTGATTGAGAGAGATGGGGTCAATACATGTCATGATTTGTCAGCTCCAATTTGTCAGTAGCTGACTAAATGCTGGAGGCACGTTGCGCTGCTGATCCAACTGTCAAACGAGTTGTACTGAGAAAGTGCATGCACATGAGGTCGGATTGTTACATCTGCACGGCTATCACAAGACGGCCGCAACATACTCTCGAGCTCTCTCGCACTATGTGTCTCTCTTTTATTAGACCACTTAGAAAGAGACAGATAGTGCGAGAGAGCTCGAGAGTATGTCGCGGCCGTCTTGTGATAGCCGTGCTGTACGGCACACCCAATTATGACTTCGACATGTTGTACTGACAAATTGTGGTGAAATCATATAATCTTCATATAATCAGCACGGCTATCACAAGACGGATCTCGCATTTATACGTCTCTTTCTAAGTTTTCTAATAAGAGAGAGACGGATAGTACGAGAAAAATCGAAGATGCTTGCGCGCCGTCTTGTGATAGCTGTACAGTGTATATAGATTTTCTGTGAGGGCTTGGCCGTCCGATAAATTCATAGGTCTCCTTATAAACGGTGCTAGAATAGAAGAACACATGAAGAAAATAAATGTAGCACAATACCAATCAAAATCAATTATTTATTCTGCAAATAGGCTACAAGGGCTCTTTTACAAGTCAAATGGTAATTTACAATATAATAATTAATAGCCTTAGACAATAATCATTTAAAAATCGCAGATTTGAACCATTGGGGCTGGCAACTGTCAAACTGACAGCACAAATAATGGTCCCTAAAAAAGCTAAATTTGTATGGCGGGAAGTAGTTTTTATTTATTTTTGCGAAAATGACTTAATGTTTCGTCCCGAATTGCTCTGAAGTGGGAATCCACCGTTTTCCGAAAAAGGCTAAAAATAAAAGGCTATGGATTAAAGCTATGGGGAAGATTTTTGCCTAAGAACTGTATATGGTTTCCATACAAGTTAGGGACCATCGATCCTCTGTCTCTCTCTCTCATTGTATGGAATCTAGAAGAGCGCCATCTACAATTAGCATCCACCGGCCAACCCCATAAGTAAACGGTTAACAAAAAAAAACTAAAACGGTTAAAAATTATGCAATTTGTCATGTCAACTTGCTATAGTTAGAATGAAAGGTATTTACTGCTGTCTTGTTCCAACTATAAGCAAGTTGTTGTAACCATGTTGTAACAAATGGCTAGGTGTGTAATGGCCTTGCTTCAATTTGACATCATCAAATTACATGTGATAAATCACATAATCCGTATTCCGCTTAAAGCACGCCACATTTTGAAGCGCAAAGCGCAATAGCGGGCTGCCATGTCAAGTCAAGCAAGAGCGTAGCGGCTGTAGCCGGGCACGCTCACGGCTCGCGCGCATTTACCGAACCTGTCAAAAATGTATACAGATAGGTTATTACAGTGAATAATCATAGAATATCTTAACCGCCATGATTTAACCTTATATTTGAATACAATCAATATTGCTATTGCAATATCTTGTTTATAAAGTCTCTCTATAAATTACCTATTTACATTATACTATTTACAATTGGTTTTCAGCCAACTAGATCAGTGAAGTGGCTCGTTTAACTACCCGTATAATTTGTGGTCTAGGATTATTACAGAATGTTATCCCACGATGTATGAAGATGACAACATAACTTCCACTCCTAAGCGCTGTGTGCTGACTGAAGTCACTAATTCTACCAATGTATCTCCCACGGCGAACTTGAAGTTGTTGACTAACGTTGCGCTTCTGTACCCGACCCCGCCGCCGAGCGCCGTGCACCGCAAAGAAAAGTCTCTTCAAATATTATGCGACAGGTAAGCGAAATTTACACTTTTTATTCAGACACGATACATAATTATTCTCTTTGCATACATCGACATATTTGTTCAGGGCATGCACAAGGCCCTCCCGAGTCCCGACTGACGTGGTCTCCATGGTACCTTACAGGAGTAGGGTACCATGGTCCAGGAGACTACCTCCCGACTAGACTGCTAGCTAGATGCCATATCCCCAAGTCAAGGGTTAAAGGCAGTCCATGGAGTGCTTAAATCTTTTAATACTTCTGCTGAGAAGTGAGAAGTAATTGTGGCATAGATTTAAAAACCACCAATATTATGAAAGAGATTTAAATATTAACAATATTATGTTCATATATACATTATATTAAATATTAGTCCCTGTAAACAAAAGATTTTGTCATTTCATTATTGTAAATGCTAGTACAGATATGGTAATGTGCTTAATAGTGTATTGCCCTTGTAGACAAATAAAGCAGTGCTTTTAAGGTGGACAGGACATTATTCAGAATTTAGAAAGAAAGAAAGAAGACATTTCTGCCGTGCTTTTTTAAAAGGCAGTCTTTTTCATTGAATTTTTTAATATTTGGCTGCCTTTTTAACCCTTAAACGGGCCTAACGATTTATCTGCTTTTGAATACTGATTATAGTAGATAATAGCCTAGAAAGAAAAGTAATTTCTAGTTTTTTTTTTATTATTATTACTATCGAAAAAAAACCCCGTGGTCCCCATGTGACTACTGCCCATTACTGAAAGATGCATGTGGTTCATATGTGGCCACTGCCCTACTAGCAAATACTTTCCTTTTAAGGGTAAGATATGTCTTTAGAAGAAATCGTTGGTACACTAAAACCAAAATACTAAAAACACACTAATCACTATATGTATGCCTTTAAAATTTTAGGACTTCTCTCGATTCTTCATGGATCCCATCATCAGAATTGCGTTTTGACAAAAATGGGACTAATCTGTATGTATATACATACAATCAAAAAAAGAATTTTCAAAATCGGTTCAAACGTGACAGAGTTATGGAGTAACAAACATAAAAATCAAAAACATACAACCAAATTGAGAATCTCCTCCTTTTGAAATCTTGAAGTCGGTTAAAAACATACAATAATTCACTGCAGATCGCGTAAAATATACTATTGTTTTAGAGTATTTAAAATGAAACGGTTCATTTACATTGACTCTGCTGCTTTTAGCTAAAACCGGCAAAGTGCGAGTTGGACTCGCGCACGAAGGGTTCCGTACCATTATCTATAAAAACGGCAAAAAAACCACGTTTGTTGTATGGGAACCCCTCTTAAAAAATATTTTATTTTGTTTTTAGTATTTTTGTTGTAGCGGCAACAGAAATACATAATCTGTGAAAATTTCATTGCTCTAGCTATCACGGTTCTTGAGATACAGCCTGGTGACAGACAGACGGACGGACGGACGGACGGACAGACGGATGGACAGCGAAGTGTTAGTAATAGGGTCCCATTTTACTCTTTGAGTACGGAACCCTAAAAAGCGATATTTTTTATGCAATAGAATACTCAAGATGGATTTTAGTTTAAAATGGCACAATGAACTTGCCCTTAAAAGGCGTGTAAATGCTATACAGGGCAGTGGCCACATACAGACCACATATACCTGACACAGACGGGCAGAGGTTATATAGGGACCACATAGGTTAAAAGCGATTTTTTCACAAATAACATGAGACTGTTTGATATCATCACATACTACATGTAGAATAACTCATATGCTACCCACAAAATACAATACATAGCACTTACCGTATTTATTTTTGGCATCGTTCCATTTATGAATGCAAGAAACGTGCAAAAACGAGTCAGATTGGTGGTTTTAAGTTTGACAACTAAAACGTCTTATAAATATGTTCCGATACACCAACTTTTTTTGCGTTCAGAAATCGCCTTGTTTTGTATACAACGCAATAATGACATTTTGTGTGCCCTATATCACATCTGCTCGTCTAGAAAAAATTTATTGTTATGTGGTCACTATGCGATCACTGCCCGGGTAAGGGTTAAGAATCACGGCAGATTTATTCACTACACAAAAGACACACAGAGACAAAGGGAGTAGACATACATTACAATTTGACACATATTGTATGTGTCTTTGCAGCAGTGAATTGGTCGCTGTCTCAGCATTATGCCGAGGTGTCAGACAGATACCTACACAGCGCTGATTTTCAGACAGCACCATAGAAAGTAACACAACATAAGACACTTATTAGCTTATTACACACATAATAATTATTGTATACACATAATAAATAAATAATTATTGTAAGAAATTTGTAAAATATGACAGTAGCCAAATGGGATAGAAAAAAAACAAAGCAAAACATGCGACATGGGTGTGATAGGAAAGTGCAGGATGAGCTAGGATTGGGATTTGTGGAGCGTCAACAAATAGCCTTTAAGCTGGCGCTTAAAGGTATACGTGCTAGACGCTTCTTGGATAGGTGGAGGGAGATCATTCCAACACTTGGACGCCGCGAACCTAAAACTACCTCGAAACGCCGTGGTCCGATGTGACCAGAATGTGCGCCTTACACCTATGATACGCGCACTCTTGGACCATACAAGTCTACTTAGCAAATATGCTGGAAGCCCAGATCGCATTATGCCAAAGAGAAGAGTGGCAAGGTGAAGCCGTCTGTGTGCAGGCATGTTCAGCAGACCAGCGGCGTTCAAGCAGGGAGTGATATGGAAGCGGGGAGGGACTAGGAAACAGAAAAGAATGCATGTGTTTTGCACTTGTTGTAAGGTAAACGTCCGAGTGCTCGATTCTGTACTAGTATATGGCATGGGCACTTTTAGGGAATGCAATCCCGCACAATAATTTCGATCCTGGTATTTGCCGGATTCGAGATTCTCATTCCCGCGGGATCCTGGTATTTGCGGGATCCCACAGGGTACAGAAATCATATCACAAATCGTTAGTCATAATGTTATATCCACGTAACCTATAACATTTAGGCCAGTCCTCAATTCTCGTAAACCATGCGCCCTTATACGAAACATTCTTCGGGAATCGTTTTTTTGGACAAATGTCGATAAATATCATAATTAGTTAAGTTTTTGCCGTTCTCCTCCGAGGTCAAGTATCTGGGCGTTACAATCGACCAGAAACTGACCTGGAATCCGCACGTTAACGGAATTTTGCAGAAGGCTAAAGAGGCCCTCTCAATCTGCTGTCGTTTAGCGGGGAATAGATGGGGTCTAAAACCCAAAATTGCCCTGTGGCTATACACGCCCATTGTGAGGCCGATGGTGTCATACGCATCTGTGGTCTGGTATAGGAAAACGACACAGAAAACAACAATAACTAAGCTCAGCAGTCTGCAACGGACTGCTTGCATTATCGTTACTGGAGCCATGTCAACCTCTCCAACAGCTGCTCTGGAAGCCGTGCTGAACCTGCCGCCCCTGGACGTCCACTTGGAAAAGGAGGCGAAGTCCAGTATGCTCAGAGTAGCGTCCGTAAGGAAAGGCGACTGGCTATCCACAGCCTTGAGAATACTCAAGGACTCAGTATACGATATTCCTGTTTTAGGGATGCCACTTGACACAATGCCCCCAAAACTTTGCACGCAGATAAACTATTCTGGGGAACTCCTAAGGAGAGAGGACTGGTTGAACAGCCTCATAGATTGGAAACCAGGTAGCCTGAAGTGGTACACTGATGGCTCCAAATCCGGATCGGAGGTAGGATGCGGAATATATGGGGAGGCACCAAGGGCAGCGATCAGTCGGAACCTGGGTAAGCACACTTCTATATTCCAGGCAGAAGTATACGCCATCCTCGAATGTGCGACAACGAATCTGCAAAGTGCCTTCCTCAATCATACTATTTATAACCACTCGGATAGCCAGGCGGCTCTCTTGGCTCTTACCTCTAACGTCACAACGTCGAGGCTGGTCGAGAACTGCCGGGAACTATTGAATGCCCTGGGTGCCAAAAACAAGGTAATTTTACGTTGGGTCCCAGGGCATGCAGGTATCGAGGGAAATGAAAAGGCTGATGAGCTTGCACGAGCGGGGGCGAAGGGAACACACTGCGGACCAGAGCCGTTCTGTGGTATCCCCAAAAGTCTAACCAAGCTCACTCTAAAAGCCTATTGTTTCTACAAGACCATTCAAGCCTGGAGAGCTAACCCAGGACTGAAACATTCCAAGGCACTTATTAGAGCCTTTAGCCAAAAGGCGTCTTCTGATGCCTTGGCGCTAAGTAGGAACCGTCTACGCATGCTGGTCAGGGTGCTTACTGGGCATTGCCGCCTAAATAAGCACATGCAAACGATAGGACTGTGTGACACAAGGCAGTACAGATTCTGCTTTGAAGCAGAGGAGACGCCTTCACACATCCTAACCGATTGCCCTTGCCTCATGCGCAGTCGTAACTCCTTCTTGGGCAAACACATCATGTGCCCAGAGGAGATCAAATTTCTTGAGATCAACAAAATCCTGCAATTCTTTGAGTTTGCAGGACTTGACCAAGAATTGTAGTAAGTGGCGATCACAATAGATCAGCGATGGTCGCAGTGATATAAGGGCTTTGACAGCCCGAAAGCCATTACCAGAATAATAATAATAATAAGTTTTTTTTGTATGATCTTTAGACGAGGTAAAATATCGTCATTTTAATATATTGTTGGCGTGGGATGACGTAATAATTTACTTTAAAAACAAAGTTTTAACGGACTTCAAATTGGTAGCCAAATTGTTTCAAGTTTGCCTATAAAAATCAATCATCCCCTATTTTTCCTACCGTTAAGGTTGGATTTTTTTTCCAAATTTATATGGGACCAACTTTGGGGTATACCCTTTCCAATAAAAAAATAATTATCAAAATCGAACTACTCTGTAAAAAGTAATGCGTGGTCATACATGTACGCCAGTCCGTAGAGGTTCTAAGCAGGGGGAGGTACCATCAGCCAAAAAAGCGGTCTACCACTTTTGGACCTTATTGTGTATGCAATAAAGTCGAAAAGTGGTAGACCACTTTCTTGGCTGACTGTATTTTGCAAAAGGTTGTGTAGAAGATTTTTTTTTTTAATATTGTTTACATCGATATAACCGAGCAAATATCAAAAATGGTTACACCAGTTTTCTTGGGACAACTTTTGGCAGCCACGAATCCTCGAAAAGGCCTATCGATTGATGTGCCACACATGGACATACGATGTTTTTCTTTTTTTTGACTTGCAGTTATATGCATGGAGTGCACCTCTAAAAGAATATTTTTTTTGTCATTTCATTTTAGAATTATGTAGCGGCTAATAAAATACACCTATCCTATAAATTTTATTCAAATACACTTTATAGTTTTCGAGTAAAATGCCTGTGACATACGGACAGACGGATTGACGGGCATTCATGACGAAACTATAAGGGTTCCGTTTTTGCCATTTTGGCTACGGAACCCTAAAAAGGCCTTCTAGGCATTGTACCGAGTATGTTATCTCCTCACTGAACTGCAATGCTGATGCGTTGCACGAGAAAACTGCCAGCTCTTCGATTACCAGTTATGATGATACTAATGCTGAAATTACTGTCGATTCTGTAAATTTCCTACAATTGAGGAGCTAAAACCTATAGTTAAATTCAAAATTGAAACGCAGAAGCTTAAAAACCACCATCTTGAAATAACTTACAAACTTGAGGAAAGCCTCGTTTTCAACCATGGTTTTCTACTATGTCGCTAAACCGAATTGATATGTTTTAGTGCTCATTAGACGCATAATTTCATGTTCTTTAATTTCCTAGTGAGTAACTTTTCGCTAGGATGCACCGTATAGAAGCTACAAGTGAGAAACTAAAAAAAATCGAGGATTTGTGGCTGCCAAAAGTTGTCCCAAGATATCTCGTGTAATCATTTTTGATATTTGTTCGGTTGTATCGATGTAAACAATATTAAAAAAAAAATCTGGCCCAATGGGGAATGGCGCCGTCATGGGCGAACCAATAGAGCGGGTGGTAGAAGCAACCAACCTCGGCCTTTTTATGGACGAGAATTTGCTCTTTGAGAACCACATACTAAATGTTGTGAGTAACTGCTTCTATCGCCTTAATATACGTGATTACCTTCGTGCCGATTTGCGTGTTGACCAATGTTGATCACAATTATCTAGGTTAAACTATTGTGATGTTGTGTAAGACGGGTGCATTACTGATCGTTCCAAGAGGCTCATACAACGAACGCATGTGCTCGTTTTTGTTTCCGAGTCCCTCCCCGGTCCCACATCACTCCATACTTGAACGCCGCTAACTTGCTTAACACGTCTGCACGTCGACGCCTGCACCTTGCCACTCTGCTTTTCGGGGTGGTAAGGCACGAAACCCCATCTTACCTTTTTCATAAACGGGTATGGTCAAAAAGTGCGCGCAGATACAAGGCAATGGCCATAATACCTTTGTACCGAACCGCTGCTTTCCGAGGTAGCTTTAAGTTCGCGGCGTTTAAGTGCTGGAATGATGTCCCTCCCCCTATCCAAAGGGCGCTTAGCAGATACACCTTTAAGCGTAACACCATGTTGACGCTCCAAAAATCTTAATCCTAATCCTGCACTTTTGACAGCAAAAAATATGAAAATTGCTAATTTTTATCTAGTTTTTGTTTTTAGTTTAATAGTAAAATTTACTTTAATGTGTAACGTAATTATTATTTTATTGAAGCTGCATGTAGGTGCACTACCTACATGCAGCTTCAATAAAATAATAATTAGACGAATTAGAGATAGTACATCTCACTATGTATTTATGTTTATTTCTCTCTCGCCTTTCACAATTATATAGTTGTGTAGATAATTATAATTATATGACGTTTCCGTGAGTCACCAACGGTGCTGGCTGAAAATCAGCGCTGTAGGTGTCTGACTGACACCTCAGCATAATGCTGAGCCAGTGTCCGGTTCACTGCCGCCGAGACACACTTGTTACATGTTTTTTACTGTTTTTATTTTTATATGTGTGTCCTGTGTGTTAGTGAATAAATTTATCTTTCTTTCTTTCTATACATAAAAAATATAAATGCGCGTCGACTTGAGAACCTGCACCGTTTTTTTCGTCGGTTGAAAAATGAAAAACAAAACGATTATTGAGTATTTTATTAAACCAGAATATGTTTAAGCAATACTGTTTTATTGTTTTCTAGTTCAGGCAATATTACCTTTGAAAAATTGAGCTCAAGATTTGAATATTATAAAAATACTCCTTATCCTTAAGTATCAATCCCAATGTTTAAAGTAACACCTAAAGCTTAAGTAACATTGTAATTATTTTTAAGCCGACTTAATCATAAGATAATAATAATAGTCGACTTAATTATAAAATAAATGAGATAAAAAAAAAAACATTATTTTTTAATCTCTTTACCTACTAATAGCAGAAATTGGATATTTTTAAGACATACATAGTGGAATATAATTTTGTGAGTAGATTAGGTACCACTGCCACTTTGCTTCAATCCCAAATATGTATCAACAAACTGGACAATCAATCAATGGATCTGAAGAGAAAAAAATATTTGCTAAAAATGACTACATATTTTTGTGTCAACATGGTATATTTATTCGTTATAAGCCGTTTAATTTAATATAAGTATATTTTCTCGTTATATATCTATTAATTATAAAAAATAATAGTTTGTTGATCCGATTCATTCATCCTAGCTGTTAGCGAACCAAATATTCAGCCGAAATATTCGTTTCTAGGGTCCAAAAATACGTCAATCAGGCTTGTGACTAGAAATTACGACCGTGGTAAATAATAAAATGCATGAATTTAGTTTATCATTAATCCCGCAATCCCGCGAGGGATCCCGCAAATTTTTCGTGCGGGATTGAGCCCGCATATTTCACCCGGGATCCCGGTATCCAGGTATTGCATATTAAATTCGAACTAAGAGGATTTTGCTTAATTCGAATTTAAGCCATGTCACTTTGACATAGTGCCCATGTCATATACTAGTACAGCGTCAAGCACTCGGACGTTTACCTTATGAGCTTTTTTGTACGACCAGTAATGCAGCCAGCATAGACAACACCACGATAGTTTGTGTCGCTTAACTTCAAATTCAGATAAATCCACTCTGACCACTTCCGAGATAATTGAAATAAAGTGATAATAACGTTAATTTGGTGATGTGAAAGGCAGTATTTTTTTTATTATGGCTAAACCATTAAATAAAGCCATCCTGTTCGGCAAATTCAACATTAAAACCATCCATTCTTTACAAAAAATCAAATTTAGATTGGATTTACCTTCATTTGATATAATCGATTGTAATTTATCTATCTTTGAAAAAACTCAGTGTGGATTTGTATAATTTTGATTTAAAAGACCTGGATTTATCTGGATTTGAAAAAAATACGATTAGAAATTGTCAGCCATGTTGAACAAACCTCTTTCGCTGATCGGCTTGGATGGACTTACCTACATTTGAAACAGGGCGGCCAATCTTAGTACTAGGTGCGCGGTAATGACAGCATAATAAGTTTACTAAAGGCCAACTAGAGGTTGTCAAGGTATTTCGAAATTCGCCGTATTGTCATAGTAGCCTAGGGGTACACAGACGGCGGTATTTGGAGTCGGTGAGCCGGGGTTCAAACCCTGCCACCGAC
Organism: Epinotia brunnichana; assembly: GCA_963854355.1. Classification (NCBI taxonomy): domain Eukaryota; kingdom Metazoa; phylum Arthropoda; class Insecta; order Lepidoptera; family Tortricidae; genus Epinotia; species Epinotia brunnichana. Next base: position 51,950,806 of record OY977935.1, on the reverse strand, counting down.
GCACTTTTTGTATGTTTCAACATTCAAGTGGAGTATTTCAACTAACGATACTAGATGGCGCATCAAATACAGGGTTACCGTTTTTAGGCCCAGAGATTGTTCTCTATTTCAGTATATAACAAAGTACTTTGTGATTTGAAATAAACTGTCATATGGATTTATCTGATTTTGATAAAATATTATGATTTAACTGTATTTTTCTCAAAAACCAGACAAAATTATACTAAACCGATTAAATTATAACAAAACTAGTTTTTTACCCTTTTATTTCATACCAAAATCTTAAAAAATGTCAGAATTGGATTTACCCGAATTTGAAGTTAAGGTGGTTCGATTACCATACAAAACGTTATTTGACATTCGTAGGCTAACGGCGTAATATTTTAAGAAACTTATGTAACAAACTTTCATAAATTGGCTTCCCATTTGCGCCAAATTCCCCTTTTCCTAGAATAAACTTGTATAAACTAGATTAATTTGAGAAATTGGTTTGTCACGTGATATTTTGGGAAAACTATTTTTCTCAAATTAATCTAGTTTATACAAGTTTATTCTAGGAAAGGGGGAATTTGGCGCAAATGGGAAGCCAATTGATGAAAGTTTGTTACATAAGTTTCCTAAAATATCACGCCGTTAGCCTGCGAATGTCAAATAACGCTTTGTATGGCAATCGAACCACCTTAAGCGACTCGTTTAATCTTGACAATATCAGCGATTCACAAAGGTTAACACGCAAATCAACACTTAAGTAATCGCGAACATTGTAAAGAACTTTAAGGCGGTAGAAACAGTTACTCACAACTTTTTGTATGTGGTTCTCAAAGCGCAGCTTGCCGTCCATGAGGAGGCCAAGGTTATTTGCTTCTACCACCCTGACTATTGGTTCGCCCATGGTAGCAACATTACTGGTATAATAGACGGCAAACTTCGTGCGCAAATGACCTTGCCTGCGCAAAGGCGAATTGTACGTGCAAGCTGCCCCCCCACTTCCCCTCATTTGCGCACGAAGTTTGCCGTCTACTGTAGTCAAAGTCTCGAGGTTACTGATGGTACTACGGATTTGATGCTCTGATCCAAAAACAACATATTTCGACTTGTTCGGAATAAGGACAAGGCAGTTCTTTTCCGACCAAGTAGAAATACGTGCTAGGTCTGCGTTGATGGTATTGACCGCAACAGATATGTCCGTGGGTGCGCTAGAGAGGTATAACTGGAGGTTGTCAGCGTAAAGGTGGTATTTGCTGCCCCTTATATTGTGAGTGTATTAATGTACGATCTAACTAAGCTATAAATCTGACTGGGCTTTAGCACATGAATTGACTTCTTTATTTTTAGATTACAATTTCCACCATGGCATTCCGATACGAATGGTATGGAAGATGGCGTTGATAAGTAGTGGTGCTTGCAGGTTCCTCGGCCTGTTC